>CM046861.1:17353762-17764198 GCA_025617745.1 Heliocidaris erythrogramma
AAACAATCAGCCAGTTTTCCTTCTTTTTCTTTCCTTTCCTTCCTTTTCCTTTCCTTCTATTCTTTCTGTTTTGTTTTTCTTTCCTTTCCCTTTGCTTTTTTCTTTTCTTTTTTTCTTCTCCTTTTCTTTTCTCCTTTGTCCTTTCCTCTTCCCTCTCCCTTTCCCCTCCTTTTTTTAATTTGCCAACAATTTTGAGTGGGGGGATGACACTCCACACCCACGCTAGCGACGCCCCTGCCTAAAACCATGTCTTTTCTTCTTGGTCTCTAATGATGAAATATAAAAAGCAGGATATATCTAAATAGCGCCCTGGTGAACTGAATTTGATTGTTTGATAATATTAATTTCATTATGCAAGCTTTACCCGCAGCGTTTTTAAATGGCAATCATTGACAACAATCATTTTTGTTAACACAGTTAAAGATGGCTAAAATCAATCTATTGCTCATTTGTCTTTGGTTTTTTTTTTTTAAATAATATCATTTTGTTTTAATGCGGAAGGAAAATCTAAAATCCTTAAAATAAAATCTTCTTTTTTTTTCATGCATGTATAGGCATGCCAGAAGGTACGAGCCTGTCTAGCACACGACATAACTCGGCGAAAATATCACGTGACCAGGTGACCTGGAACATCCAATGAATAAAAGCCTCGAGTTCTAGCCCAGCGACTGCTGTCTCATTTTGATGTGACGGCTCACATATTCCCCAGCTCTCTGCTCATGACGGAGAAGAATTTTTCAGTCTTGGTTCAACTGTTCAATGAACATGATGGAGGTGATGCGCAGACAAGTACCACTGTTTCTTGCAACAGCTACCGTTCTGTTGGCTTTCACCAGCGGGGCCGATGCGGGATTTTGCCCAACATTTTGGACTGCTTTTGGGTCAAATTGCTACAGGTAAAAACTTGGAACTTCTTTAAGTCTAACCATCTCCTGCCAATCTAAATATTTTTCAAGGGATTTATGTTTGTTTTTGTTCATGATTATCGTATCTAATGATATTTATGTCTCTTTTTCAGGTGATAAATTGGACGACAGTTGAACGAGGTTTTTGTTCTGTTTAGTTTAGTTTTGTTGTAGTTTTTACACTAGATAACATTTTGTGCTTCGTAGTATTCTGTTAATGCCCTACCATGCCTACTGGGAAGTTTGCATTATCTAGTGCTTGTATATAAAACACACAAGTGAATCTCTGCCTTCAATATTCTTAACGTTAAGTATATACATGTACACTATAGAGTGCGTCCAAAAAAAGTTAACAAACAGAAAAAGTCTCCCCAAATAAATATTTCAAAATATTTGAAGCAAATTTTCATACCTGTGGATAACTTTTTTCTATTACATGATACCTAAAGATCTGACGATATGTTACGTTCGATTGAGCAAAGACCACTTTTGTGAAAAGGTGCAAAATCCAGACTTTTTTAAAAATTATTATTTGTGTATTTATTAGGAAATCAACAGAAAAATCATTGAGCAAAAAAAATAATAAATCCAGACTTGACAAGAATTGGTATTTCTTCTGGCTGGTGTCAGCAAAGCTGAGTGTCCTGAAAAGGCATATGAATTCATATTTGATTAATAATAGAAAATTTATCAAAGAAGAGGTTATGTTCTCTATATGTCCTTGCGTATCTCTTCAATATTTTCATGTTTCAGTGTGCAATTGTGAGTGTTTCGAAATATTAGTTTGGACAAGGCTTTAATTCAAGCTGTTTTTCTCAGACAACCATAAAGTTTTGATGGGATATATCAAGACTTACACAAAACAAAGCCTATTCTTTCATAAATTGCATTTTAATGATCAGAATATAAACGTTTCTAAGCCTTTTCAAAACTCTAATCTTTGCTGATACCAGACAGAACCAATACAAAGTTTTGTCAACCATATATTTTGTACCTATCGTTAGATGTTTTTGGTGTCATTTGATAGGAGAGACCCTAAGCTATCAATAGGTATGAAAATGTAATCAATATATTTTGAAATGTTCATTTGGGGAGACATTTTACAACTGTCAACTTTTTATGGTTCTCAAATTTGTTAACGCTACTCAGCATAAAATAATAATTCTTGTCAATTCTGGATTTTGCACCCTTTCTCAAAAGAACACGATAAAAACTACTTTCGAAAAATAAACTCAAGGCACTTTCAATAGCACTGTCTATCACCTTTAGAAATGTGCGAACATTACAATGGTGTATTACACAATCCGAACCTAATTTCCATGGGAAGTACAATAGGCATTTGAAATTGCCCTTGAATTTATTTTTCGAAAGTAGTTCTTAAAATATTGCCACATATTTTGGTGACATTTGATAGAAGAGACCGTAATCTATCGACAGGTATGAAAGTTTCCTACAAGTATTTAGAAATATTTATTTTGGGAGAATTTTTCCAACTGTTAACTTTTTTGGGGACGCCCTGTATAATAGAGCTTATCGACAGAGCTTGAAAACTTTCCATTTTTTCTCAAAAAGTAAACTTTGAATTCTACTGTTTTTACAGCGCTTCAAAGTCTAAACAAAATGTCATGCCCTTTACGCATTATTTGCTATACTTAATTATCTATTTGGCGAATTTCTGGAGGACAGTCCCCCAAGAAAAAATTCTGGGGTCGTGCCCCCTCATCCCACGATACTGCCCTTGTGTATTTCTCGTGAATACCTTTAGGTATACTATGTTGCAGATACAGATGTGGTGAATGATTGTCACAAAATTGTATTCATATGCTTTTCGAGAACAATAAATTACCCAAATAAAATAAAATCAGTTTCATAGGTTCAGAAACAGGTCCATATCATAAAATCATTTAAAGGGCCCCTGCCATCAAAATGCAACTTGATACATGTTCGTAAGCAGCGTGTGCTGAGCTGGGGGACCACTGTCTATTGTATTGTAGAATAGTGGTATGTAATTCCTCCGGCTCAGCACACGCTCATAATAGAATTGCATGCTTTCATACAATACCTCCTCATTACCCACGCCGATGAAATCGGCAGGGTTATGTAAAGGGCTCCGTATGTTTTTACCCACGCCGATGAAATCGGCAGGGTTATGTAAAGGGCTCCGTATGTTTTTACCCACGCCGATGAAATCGGCAGGGTTATGTAAAGGGCTCCGTATGTTTGTTTGTTTTTTTTTTTTTTGTTTGTTTGTTTGTTTGTTTGTTTGTTTGTGTACAAGATAACAAGAGAACGGGTGAACGGATTTGCACCAAATTTTCAGGGAATGTTCAGAAAGTGACAGGAAAGAATCGATTAGATTTTGTGATGATTGGTTGACCCCTGCACATTCTGTGTGACCTTGAAGTTTTGACCCTGTAGTAAAGTATAGGAACTTCAGTTCAGATAGTGACAGGAAAGAAACTAGAAAGATTGATGACCCCAAACTTCGCCTGCAGATGCAGAAATATTTTGGCCAATCAAAACACTCATTACTTCGTCTCACCAAAAGTCTATTTCAGGTTTATGAATTTTAGAAGACTTTTAGACCCATTATTTGCCATTTCACTTCAAATCCGTACGAGCCTGCAATGAATATTCAAAGCCAACGTATCCCAGCAACAAGGGATTGCGCGCGATACCTTTTTTAACTACAAATTCATTTAGATTCAGGCTACCCTACCCCTACGGCTTCTCCTCTATTTCTTATCTTCTGTGCATTTCTGTTTATTTTCCCCGGTTCTTTCCACTTTGTTGTGGAAGTTTTTGTGATTTATTTTATCCTGGTGGACGTGTAGTACGTGATTTTAATTGTTTTCGGTGAAAATCTGGTGAGTTTGTTCGACGTGAGTGAGTCTATCGCACTCGCGAGCGTTCGCGTGTGTTGATCTGAGTGAGTGGGCTGTGTAGCTAGCTGTACGTACATAACTATACACGGCGCTGTCGCGAAGTGACGGCGATCTGGTCGGGCTAGGGAGTACATAACCCCAGGGAGTACAGTGCCTGTGCTTTACTGACTGTAGTAGGATTGAACTTTTTTCTTTGGGTTATAACGGTCCTGTCATTTGAGATT
The DNA here is from genome assembly GCA_025617745.1 of Heliocidaris erythrogramma. Lineage (NCBI taxonomy): Eukaryota > Metazoa > Echinodermata > Echinoidea > Camarodonta > Echinometridae > Heliocidaris > Heliocidaris erythrogramma. The sequence goes on from CM046861.1 coordinate 17,357,777, forward strand.
TGAGTTAGTTTATAACTCATCTATGTCTGTTTGAGTGGATTTCGTAGTTGTAAAATATATACAAACACTGTATTTTTTTTTAATTTGTGTGGATTTGCAAAATTTGGTGGCTGATCGAGGTTCGCCGAATACATGCACGCCAGTATCCACTTTGACTTTGTTGATGGGTGGTGACTGAGCTGAGTGAGTAAGCTCTGTGCCTCGCATGCATTTTGAAGTCGAGATCCAACTTATTTTGTCGTCATATTTATTTTATCCAAGCCCGATGAAAAAAACAACAACCCCAATTGCAATGTAATTTAAAGATAGAACATGAATACATTTACTAACACTTACATGACTGAACACTGAATACAAATTGCTAACATTTTTTTTCTCACCACGCCACGCTCTCTGACATGTCTAATCAATTACTTTTAGGGGAGGGATGTTTCAATAATAAAATATCTTTTTCAGAAGAATTTTTTCAAGGGTGGGGACACACAAAGCTATGACCTGGATATGGCAAAATTTATTGGGGGGGGGGGGGAGATGTGCCTCTTGTTATCCCCTTTGAATGGCTACTGCTTACAAAAATAATCGCAACAAAACAAAACCTATTGGGTTAAGGCGTGGGTCTGCCGCCTTTGACGGCCTTTCTAGTTGCCTTTGTTTTCCTGCTAATGCTACAGCATGTTTGACATGCAACTCCTATGTTGGTATTGTATGTTGTATTGTAACAGGTGTCAGCTTTGACAAAGTTAAATGCCAAATTCACTTACAAAATCGCTCTTAGCTCACTGATGATTGACAGATGATGTCACAGTGGGCAAGTGGTCTGGAATGTAAATATGAAGGTTGCTTATAGCTTGTAGTAGCAATAGGGAAATAAACGATGCCCTTTCCCCCGCTCATTGTGACTTGAGTAAAGTGATTATCACTAATGCGCGAGCTACAACGCATCAATAATTTGGTGTTTAAATGTACCTGAAGTGTGGATGAACGGCACGCCTAGTCTGATGCTTATGTTTTTCCTGGTCTGGCTTAGCGTACATTGCAAAAGATGCAACTACAACAACCTAGGCATCTTATCATGTTCTTAACAAACGAAACTGATAGAAAAACATATTGCAAGATTTTACTTCGGATCCGCCCCTTTAGTTGTACGTCATAATATTTTCAGGCGACTATTGCTCAGCGGTCAATATCCTACACTTAACCGAATTCCCAACCCTGGACCAAACACTACCCGTCCTAGATTATTTGGCCCTAAATCTATTAAACTTAACCTAAAACCCTAACCGTAACCGTAACCCTGTATCTATGACGAAATAAAGCCCAGAACAAATGCTGCAGGAGCAAATGTCGCATCACCACAACCCCCCCCCCCCCCCCCCCCCCCTCAAGAACAAGATGAATATGCATCGATAGCATGTCATTATTCCATAGCGTATACTATGTGTTTCTCCAATATTGCGATGAGATTATTCTTGAGTTGAATGAGAAAGTTAAATAATGATTCGAATTTCTGTAAAGTCTATCAATAAGCAAACAGTACACTCTGAGAATAGAAAAATGTTACTCTCATTTTAGACATGTTAGACAGACATCTGCTGTTTTCATCGCATGGTGCAAAAATAGCGGCCTAATGATGACGAACCTTGTGGTAAACAAATACTCTCTCTAACTCCTTTTCTTTCAAAACAAGTATCACGTGAGTGGAATATCAATGCCAAATTCATTTTGTTTATGCAGGTATAAACAACTATATATGAGTATTCTGGAATAGTTCATGCATACACAGTTTGATGTTGCGTGAGCATCCCATGTCCAATCAAATGCATACATAAAACAATGTTATCATTCGATTTGTTGATCATTTTTTTGTAAGATATCTTCACGAAATCTATCAATATCGCAATATTTCGCAAAAAATCCTTTATTAATGCCGATCATCTGAATTTCACCCCCCCCCCCCCCACTAATTTTGCTTTCCTTTAAATCCGGACTGCCTCTTTAACCAAAATTACTTTTCCACATTTTTAAACGAGGAAATATGTTGCGTTCGGAATAGAAATTAAGGCATTATACTGATTTAGAAAAAACGGCTCTTGGCCCTTTGACCCGGGTTCGAGTCCGGCGGAGACAGTTTTTGCAATCTCTGCAGTTATTTCGACAAAAAGGGAAGGCAATAAGGAGAACATATATAAGGATAAAAAAATATCAGGTCTGCTTCGGAATAATGTAAATGAATAATGTAAATGTAGAGATGTGTAGTCAACAAGTAAATAGAAATTCCGTTAAACTCAGAAGTTTTCAAATTATCATTTCCTTATGAAGTTTGAAAACCTCTGAGTTTAACGGAATTTTATTTACTTGTTTATATATATATATATATATTTATATATATAAAACCCGAGTGACGAAAATTATCATTTCATTTTGAAAAGCGATCAGTGGCGTAGCTACAGTGGCACGGGGGCTTCCCCCTTCCTTACATCATGCCCATCAAAAAGGAAAGAAATGAGAAAGAGAAAACGGGAAACTGTGATGAATAAGAGGGTACGACCTTTTCTCCACTCCCTCATTCATCGATTAAGACCGTTGCCCCCTCCCCCCCCCCCCCCCCCCCCCGGTCATGATGCCACTGCCCCCTCCATGTCTATACTTACGTTACACCACTGAACGCAATATTCTATTCCCCAGCTCTCTGCTCAGTCATGACAGAGAAGAATTTTTCAGTCTTGGTTCAACTGTTCAGTGAACATGATGGAGTTGATACGTAGACAATTAAGTACCACTGTTTCTTGCAGCAGCTACCGTTCTGCTGGCTTTCACCAGCGGGGCCGATGCGGGATGTTATCATGTTGCCCAACATTTTGGACTCCTTTAGGGTCAGATTGCTACAGGTAAAAACTCGCCAAAACTTGGAACTTCTTTAGGTTAAAACATCTCCTGCCAATCTAAATATTTTCAAAGGGATTTATGTTTGTTTTCGTTGATAATTATCGTATTTAAAGATATTTAAGGTAATAAATTGGACGACAGTTTTTTTAGGTTAAAGGCCAAGTCCACCCTAACAAAAAGTTGATTTGAATAAATAGAGAAAAGTTTCGCTTAAATTTGCAAAACAGTTGTATACACATCCTGCTCAGTATGGAAATGAGGGAACCAGTGTTGTTACCCACTCACTATTTCTGTTGTATTTTATTACATGAAATACGAAATGTTTTAATTTTTCCTTGTTATAATGTGAAACAAGGTTTGATTCCTCGCTGAACATGTGTAATTGCCATTGTTGCAACAATGCAACCTATACACAATTCAATGAGAGCTTCCTAATTGTGAAATCTGCAGAAATTTAAATACTCTATATTTCACATAATAAAATAACAAAAGAAATAGTGAGTGGGTGACGTCACTGTCATTTCCATACTGAGCAGGATGTGCATATAAATGTTTTGCGAAATTAAGCGAAATTTTAAATTACCATAACTTTCTTATTTTACATCCTATTTTGATGAAATTTTCAGTGTTATGCTTGTTGGATTTTTCTCTGTTTATTCAAATCAAATTTTTGTTAGGGTGTACTTGGCCTTTAAGTAATGAACAAATGCTGACAAAAAAATGCGGTTTTCTTACATAATTTATAGTCTATTTACTTCACTGATTATGTCAACAGAAAAAAGGCAAAATAATGTTCGGATGTATATTAATTTGATTCAATTAGATATGGCTATAATGAAAGTACATGTGTGTATATTTCTCCATAGACAACCCAACCACCAGAATAGCTTGTTCCATGTAAACAATCATATTCATAATTATGTCTTTAAAATTTATTATTACATTTAAATGGTAAAAAAAATCTTCAAGTGAATATTTGATAATCACATGACTTTCTTGAACTATATGTAGGCCACATGTATGCTCTATTGATTTGGGTATTTAACGAGCTTTGAAACGTTAATAGGTTAATAATAAAAATTCTCAGTTAAACCTCCATTCACACGATTCAGCGAATTAGATGATGCGTGTTCTCGTCCCGGGGGGGGGGGGGTTATCCATTGGTCAAATTTACACCCTATTCAATCATTTTTCACGCGATTTCTTGAAAATTGTACCCCCTAAACATGTATAACCCGTAAAACATACCCCTCAACAAGGTCTGCCTCAATTAAACCTCTAAAAAGTCAAGGTTTAACCACCTTACACATTTTACCATTAACAAGGTCTACCTCAATTTAAATTAAGCCTCTCAAACGTACCTGTCAATAGCAAGTATTTCTGATATCAAAAATAGCAATTTATACAGCATGTGACAACACCAAGTTATTTCTCCATTGGATATTTCTCTTTCGATGCTTATTTAGAAATATATTTAGAAAAAAGAAATATGAACACGATTAAAACATATATGTAATCTCGTTCCTGATTAAAGAGAAAGAGTTCTGTAGCACTGTAAGCTAGCTGTGCATACACAACGCGATATCTATCGCAAAAAAAATGCCCTGCGAAATCCAGACAACTTAGAGGGAAACGATACCCTGAACGCTTATTGAAAGACTACACAAACATACCCTTTTTTCCAATTTTTGGGCGTTTTTGTCATCCTAAACGTGGCACCCCCCCCCCCCCAAAAAAAAAAAAAAAAAAAAAAAAAATTGCTGTCGGGCAAATGCGCCACTTTTGCAGGGGGTTGCTAGGACACTTTAAATGGGGGTGTGACACCCAGATTTGCCCACAACTTTTTAGGGTTGACACCTCAATTTCCGACAAAAATGCTGCACACTAGTCTCCCCCTCCATGCACTAATGAACAATAAAAGAAAATCGCAGGTGTAGAGGTCTAGATCATACGGCCCATTTTCGCAAGCGGGTGGGGGCTGACGCCTTTTGCCCGAATATCTAAGTTTTTAATTTCTTGATTTTTGGTATCGAGCAAAGCGAGCGAGAAAAAAAAACTTTTCGTAGCGAAAATGTACAGAACTTGCATAATATTATTATCCAGGAACCACAGCCAAAGAGTTTAAATACGAAGAGTGCTCAGTCCCGAATTAAAGCACGCGTATATATTGTGGTACATGTCGATCGGCCCAGAGGTAAAGCTTATAGTCTTAATCAAGATGTTTGTATTTTTTATTTTCTTTATTTTTTCTTCTTTTTCTGGACATCGCTTTGGTAAAGCCGTAACTAAAGGGCATAATCTTGATATTGTCCCTTCAAATACAAACTTATGCCCCAAAACAGATAGGAATCAACTCTAACTGCACCAAGGAGGAGAGGGAGAGAGTTGGGGGGGGGGGGGGGGGGCTAGGACTAGATGTTTGTATATTTGTTAAAGTTATTTGCTCTGAAATTTCTATTAATATTTATGTGATGGGGTCCAAACTGATATTAAGCTCTATATGAGCATACACTGCGATATCTGACGGGAATGTGGAGAAAAGTTATTTTTAAAAAAATGAAATGCAATCTTATTTTTCTAAACACAACACAAAAAGTAAGTTCCCCCTAAAGCAAAATGGCGTAACATTTTAATGAAAAGGTTTTAAGCAAAATAACTTGGCAGGAGTGTTTCTACACTTATTGACTAACTTCCGTGTGAAAATGAGATTACGGTAAGTTATTTGTAATATTCTGCTTTAGAAATTTGCGACGACAGGCGAAGAAAACAGTATAGGGGCTTGCTCCGAAGCCATCACCAACGCAATAGGGCCTATACCGATTGTACCAAAAGGGGGGAAAATGGCCTCCGTGTTTTGAATTGAATTAGCCTAAGAAGTAACCAACAATATCAGCTGATGATATAATTTATTTATTACCAGTCCTATTCTGTCTTTGTAGGAATACCCCATTACTTTTTCCCCAGCTCTCTTTCTCTCTCTCTCTCTCTCTCTCTCTCTCCTCCCCCTCTCATTTTTTCTCATACTCTCTTATTCTCTCTTACAACCGATCTGTAAAAAATGACTCCAATAGAATTGAGGAAAAAATAATGATCTCTTATTGCTTTTTCCCCCAATCTTTCAATTTAATGAGATCGACCACCAACATTATGCAGTCCTATTCTTCACATCCATGACAGAATAGCAGGGGCGGATCAAGGGGGGCGAATCGGCAGCGGCCCCCTTTTTGAAAGTCAAGTTGGCATACGGGCTCTTGCATAAAATGTTGAAAAACCCGGATCGAGCACCAAATTTAGTGTGGGAGCCCACGAGACTGAGACTGATATTGATATTTTACATTTATTTTACATTTATATTTTACACTGATATTTTACATTTATTTTTTTTTAAATTTCTTTTAAACATCGTCCACCGGCTAATGACATCTTTGACCGTAAGCATCGATTGCGCTGTAGACCTCTGCTCCTCTTCCTATCTATTCTTCTCCTTTCCTCTTCTCCCACTCTACTGTTCTGTTCCGACGCTGCCTGTCTTGTTCTCTTCTGCATCCTGTATGTGTTTTGTTTTACTGTTGCGTGTCGCGTTACTTTCTTTTTTTTTTCTTTTTTTTTATTCCCGTAGTCTGTCACACTTCATAATTATTTATTTGAGTGACCCACAAACTACAAGCTTGTCTTTTTAGTGGGTCTCTCTTTTCCTTCATATGTTATTTTCCATTGTATTTTGAACATTCTAAACGAAATTTGTTGTACTTTTTGTGTACTTTGTAATTGATATAATGAATGTTTTGCATTATTTGTAAGTGTTATTGTTGGAAATAAAAAGATTTGAATTGAATTAAATTTGAATTGAGGCTAACAATGTCGTTCTATTAACCCTCCAAGAAAACTTGTAAAAATGCCCACCCCGTACGACTGACGTGACAGTCCGTCCGGGCATGGATCATTGGCGGATTTAGGGGACATTATTTTAAATTGTATACCCCCTTTTAGAACTGATAACTTTTTTTTTTTTTTTGCTTGTAAGAGAATTTTGGAGGAAAACTGGAGGCGAAATAACATCTGATACCCCACCCCCCTCCACTGAGCAACTTTCGGAGGGCTGGCGAGAAGAAAAATTATTAAACCACTCACCCAAATCCCCCCCCCCCCCCCCCCTCCCCACTGAGCAACTTTTGGAGGGCTGGCGAAAATCCCCCCAACTGACTTTTGGAGGGCTGGTGAGAAGAAAAAATACCAATTTCCCTTCAAGCAGTTCCCCAAAGGTGGCAACCTGCATTAATTTTTTGCCCCACCCTTTTACTACATCCTGCACTCGCCCTTGTCATAGAATGTCAGTGTCAGACTCATATCCATATCAGGGTTCAGAAGCCCCCTCCCACTACATTGCCGGTCTCTCGGGGTTCTCGGTGCCAAAGACAAGTAAACGACGAACAGCAAGCAAAAAACCTTGATGAGCCAAGTTTTGGCAAACTGACATATACATGTAGTTCCATCGGCAACGCCACCACCTCGATCGGGATCGCAGAGGGGTAGACCGAGCGTAGATAGTGCTAGACACCTATCATGATACATGCACCTATTCCGCTCAGCTATTCCATTCTGCTTGCATGATCTAACATCAGCCATTAGGCTCTGCGTAATGCGGTGATAGAACATTGATTATACGAATTTATGAATTTAACACATAGAATTTCACCTCTGGTTCATTAGAAATATAATAGTGAACTGGAATTTAGTTAGAGTTTCTTCTAACCGGCTAGGCTGGGCGGGGTCATCCCTATAGCTAGAAGGTCCGATAGACCGACACCCAATAGATAGAAGGTTCGATAGACCGAATGTACGAGAGGGTCCAGTAGACAGAAGGTTCTATAGACCGAATCGGCAGGAGGGTCCAATAGTCCGAAGGTTCTATTGATCGAATGACCAACGGGTCCGATAGTCAGAAGGTCCGATAAAATAAAATAGATAATCCGATTATACATACATTTCTCAAGAATTTTTTAAAATACAGTAAAGAGGGAAATGGATCGATAATTTGAATTCGAGTTTGGCTGACCTTTTTTAATTATAGGAATAACCTTTGCAACTTTCATCTTGTCAGGAAAAACACCATTCATAATAGATGAATTAAATATTGCAAATAGGGGTTTGCATATCAAATGAATGTTTTTACTACATATATATAAACATCATCATATCCTGGACTGGTACCATTTCTCATATTGGATACAATATTTATGATTTCACTTTCATTTATAGGTTTGCAAAAAAAGTTGAGTTGTTTTCAATGTGAGCAGTTGGAGAAAATTTAGACTGAGATGCATTGGAAAATTCTGATAGCATGTTAGGTGCAACATTTACAAAATAATCATTGAATCTTTTGGTAACAGCTTCATCAGACATATTCATGCCATCTTCTTTGAAATCAGGAAGCTTAGTTGTTTTTTATTCTTTCATAATAAATGTCCATGTCCCTGGCATATTTCCATTTGCATCTTTGAACCTCTGATTATAGTAAGTCTTCTTTGCTTCCCGAATTTTGTGACAAGATTGTGAATTATACCCATATTTATAGTCTTTTATTGCACAGTTTTCTGAGGTAAGAGTACCATGGTTTCTTATTTTTACGTTTAAGGGTAATAGGAAAAGATTCATTGTACAAATTCATGAGTATTGAAATGAATAATCCCTAGATACGCCACTGGCTTCGCTCCCTTGCGGTCAACCACCCCCCCCCCCCCCCCCCAAGTTTCAGTTTCAGTTTCAGTTTAATATTTCCATTTCCGGCAACAATACAAAACAATACAAATCAATATTCAGTAAATAATACAATTATAATAATCCATGTAAAATTCAAAAGAATAAAATCTTATGTGACTATAAAATCAATGACAATGAAGGTACATTTTCATTGAAAGTAAACATTGGAAATGGAGGAGTCCACTTGAAAAGCAAAGCTTGTAAATTGTGGACCCCCGAGATTGAACATTATTGTAATGCATGCATAAAAAAACAAGGGGAAAAATATTACCAGTCTTTGTTGAGAATTTTCATGAAGCGAGAAAAAAAAACAAAAAAAACGAAAGAGTTCTCAAGAGAGTATATACTCAAGAAAAGCCAACATAGAACATTAAAGAGCAACACACAGTACCAGACATTCACAAGAAGGGACAAGCTGCATGTTGAATGGAGTGAGAGACCAAGGAGATAGAAGATAGCGCACAAATTCCATGACCAAATAAATACTACGAGTTAAAGGCGAGGCAAATAAAAGATTAAATGGAGTGAGAACAGAATTGAATGGGATGGAAGACATAAAGAGGATAATGCACTATAGTTAGGTGTTGTATGAAGCAAGCAAGAACTCTTTTAATCTTTTCTTGAAAACGTTAAGGGATGGGGCAGTCTTCAGTTCATTGGGTAGTGCATTCCAATATTTAGGGCCTTCAAAAATAAATGTATTTTGAGCGAAACATGATCTAAGTAGGGGTAGATGGAACTTATCCGATTGCCTTGTAGGATATTTGTGAATTAAATCATTTTTAACGAACATATCAAGAAATGCATCTGGTAATATGTTGTTAATATATTTATACATAAATTGACCTAATTGAAAATAATACAAATCCCTTATTTTTAATATTTTGTTATCCAGAAATAAAGGATTAGAATGAGATCGTATTGGAGAATTACATATAATACGAATTGCTTTCTTTTGTAATAAAGAGACCTTGTTCAGGAAAGTCTTGTGAGTATTACCCCAAACCAAAAGGCCGTAAGTCAAATATGGTTGGATCGATGAAGAGTAAAGCATTAATAATGACGAACGAGGAAGAAGTGATTTAAGTCTATAGATCACGCCAATATTGGGTAAAATTGTTGTACATATATTATCAATGTGATATTTCCATGAGAGCTTACTATCTACTATAACACCCAAAAACTTGGTGTGGGAAACACATTGTAAAGGAGTGTCATCAAAAATGACATCAGAGGGTAAGGAATCTAATGAATTACTGAAGAACATATAATTTGTTTTTTGGAGATTGAGTGATAGTTTGTTAGCTCTGATCCATTGGGATATTTTCGATAATTCGTTGTTAACAGTATCTAGAAGAACGTTGTGGTCACTGTGAGAAAAAAATAAATTAGTGTCATCCGCAAATAAAATAAAGGAAAGAACTTGGGATGAACTCTTTTTGTTTATTAATTTCATAACAATATTCAAAATTTCTTGCCTATTCGTGGGAGTAACAAATATTGAGGTTGGATTTTGGGGGCCTAAAAAGTCTACAAACCTTTTATATGTCACAGGAATTTTACTAGCAAGGTTGTCTCCAATTAAAGAAAAGTAAGTATTAAAAATATTCGCTATCCCACCCCCGATCATGAACACGGATCGACACCCCTGTGCTCCCCCCCCCCCCCCATTGAAAAATCCTGGCTACGCCTGTGTGAATGATTCTTGAGAATTTGCGTTAAAGACCTCAGCCTGACCCAAAACAACCATATATTGACGTAAAGCTTAGTAAACAAAGAATAAAATTACCCTGGGTATTCATAAATTTTCGTCTCCGTTTATCCATAAAAAATAAAAAAGATAATTTTTTTTGGTCCGCCCCCTCCCTATGGTGTAACAACAGAGGAAACTGCAGGGGGTCGCTAGACGTGTGACGACATGTCATGTATACAGCTCCGAGTGCGTCTACACGATATGTCCTCATCAAATTTTCACCCCCCCCCCCCCCCCCCCCCCACAAAGTAGCGTTCCTCAGAGACGGGGCCCTCGTCAGAAAAACCACCGGGGCTCAACATTCGGGACGCTGTTACTCATTCCACAGGAAACGGAATCTCATGAAGTTGGTTTCAATTTGTTCAGAAAATATATAGCTCCCCTTGGATGAATAAAGGGTATATTTCAAAATTCGGTCAGGCTGAGGTCTTTGCATCCTGGGGGTGTTTCATTTAGCTGTTCGTAAAGTTACGAATGACTTTATGAACGACTAGAACATGTTCTTGGGTGCTTTACTAATCAGATTCTCAGTCATTTAGCACAAGAACTGATCACCAGTCGTGTGTAACTTACGCCATGAAGGGGCCGCACGGGCAAATTTAACACCAAACGGATCCCTGACGGCAGGCGCCCGGTGTTGTACATATCGTCCGGGACCCTTGAGGGGCCCGTGGGGGGCACAGAATAGCCGTGCGGCACACTTGAGCACTGCAAAGCGCCCGGCAATTTTTTCACGAAAATTGGCAGAAAAAAGGGTACGGAGCCCGCACGGGATCCCTCGGGTGCTACCACGGGCCTTTTACGGGCTTTCTACGGCCTAATGGTCAGGTGAAAACGCCGAGAGAATTGGGAGCAGCCAGCTCAACACCACGGCGCCCGTACGGCTTGTGAAAAATGTCCCGGTGCCCGTGGGAACCTTAAGTGAGCCGACCGGACACCGTAAAAAATTGGCCAAAATGTCTGTTTTTGCTCTCCGTACGGGCCGCGGAGTGGATATGAGAAAGCCTCTTAAACATGCCCCGATAGGAGAACTTTGCCCAGTCTAAGTTCAGAGTGTTCAGCAAAGAAATCCTGTGGAATCAAGACAGAGCTGATTCAGTTGTTTAAGAAGAATTCTTGGAAAATAATAGGGGAGAGGACATTGTTAATTTTTTTTTTTTTTTTTTTTTTTTTTTTGGGGGGGGGGGCGGTCTTCACCATTAAAATTAGTCATTAATCTTTACCCAAACCTATTTTTTTCTTGTGCCTTTTATTTTGCAAAATTGGAAACATGAATTACAGGCTCCCAGCGGCTGGTCTAAGGATCTTTGGATGGGGGTGGGGGGGGGGGGGCACAAATCCGAAAAAATATTTGACCAAAAAAAACCCCGTCAAAGTTCATGATGGATCTTGATACATACCTTCCAATCTGCCAATTGAGTTCTAAATTACGGATATATTATAGGTTTTCGCGGTCAATTTCGTAAGTTCATCAGTCAAATTCATACTACGTGCATTCAATTAAAGGAGAATCAACCCCTGATTACAAATTTACTTATTTTGGAAGGTGTAATATATTCCTACTTATTGGCCTAAATCATTTTCTAATAAGATATCAGAAAAAGGGAAAAATAAAGATATTCCAACAGCCGGTATCGTCTCCTACTCATTTCCATGGGGGCTGCCATTTTCTTGCTGATTTGGAGTTGTACATGAACCATTGAGAAATGTTCCAGTCAAGAAGATATTTTGAATCCAATACCTAAATTGCTTTTCCTCATTACCTAAAATCCCATATGTGACGAAAAATATAAAGTGGGTGTTTACATGTATTATAAAAATTAAATCTTTATAATGATAATTTTAAATTGTCTGGTTTTGCTTAACAAAACTCTATTTTCTTGGGTTTGCCAAACAGAGCAGAACATAATATATACAGCATGCATTCTGACTTTTCAAATCCATTATCCGAAAGCAGGTGAATGCATAGCTTGCCGCTATAGATGCTCAGGGAAGAAACATCCATAAATTTGAATTAATTTGCTCCGTCCCATACGTCACAGTATCGAGAAAATAGATTTCTATTAAGGGAATATCGATTTTCAACAGAAATATATAAGGAAATCTTCAGTTTAAAAATAAATTGACATATCTATTCAATATTTTTAATCTAAAACTGGTTTTTAATTTTGAAAAAGGCAATTGGGCATTTGGATTAAGAAAATCTTCATGTACACATAAAAAAATGGCAGCCCCCATGTACTGCTAGCAGACGATACATATTGGGAGCAGATGATAAATTTTGCTCAGAAAATCTTGATTCGTATCGATCTCGTATATTTTGACGCGAAGCCATATAGTCCAACAAGTAGGAATAAATAACACCTTTGAACACTATCGTCTGTATTTTTGAGCGTAATTCTCCTTTAAGCAGAATTCGGCCTTGTACAAGCATTTAAGCATTCAAATTAATATTCCATGCATTCGTATTAGTACTTTTATCAATCCAATTTAGACTAATTTCATTCGAATTCGCAAAAAATGCATCAAGTTCGTAAAACGGTCATTCAATTTAGAACGGGAGGTGATGCGATTGCGCAATACCGTTATTCCAGCATTCAAATTCATTTCAGAGCATTCTTTTTCGAACATTGAGCATTCGAATTCGTAATTTACGTCGAACGCATCTTATTTGGTTATTATTCTTTATTAATTTTGATAATTATATTGGTTTCGAATTCCATATGAGCTTTTATGTATTCTGTTATTCATATAAGCTTCTTTTAATGAATTCATGTTTATCTCATCTACATATATTTTAGCAATTTTTTATAACATTATTGACTTACTTTTCTCAAATTTATGGTCTAACAAGTTTACACAATAATTATTGTTCATACTTTCAAGTGAAGATCTATTTCATAATGTTATATTGTTAAATGTACGTCAGTGGGTGTAATAGCTAATAAAGTTATTTAGGAAAATTATTTCTTTCATAAAAGTATCTGTGTTTTTCATTGGGAAGGGATGGGGTATTGTGTTTAAGTCCATGATTATAAAAGTTATAAGGCCTATGGAATGGAACTAAGTAATGAAAAGGAAGCCTAACCACGCATTACAAAACAATTTATTTCAAAGTAAATTAATTAAAACTCCAAATACCTTAAACATGCTAAATTGAATGGGCTTATTACGAATTCGAATGCCCACGTGCGAATTTGAATGCTGGTAGAGACGCTTTCCGGCATGGTGGCGAATTTGAATGCTTCCAACCGACTTTTTATTTTGAATGAGGAAAGTGTTAAATTGTTTGATTTAAGTGCGAATTTGAATGACCGAAATACCAAGTTGAATGATGAATTTTACGGTGCAGATTTTTTTTCGCCAATTTGAAGAACTTTTATATCAAATTGAATGAAAAAAGTCCGAAATTGACTGCAAAAACATATAGTATTACACTCTCGTTGATCTAATGATATTAGTAGGAAAAGGGCTGACCACGTGAAGGTTTTTATCTCTCACCTCATCCAGGGTGTAAAGGTGTCATTATATGGCTGATCAGTGGCCTAGCTACTGGGATTCACATGGGGAACGTGCCCTCTAATGGAATTGCGAAAAAGAATTTTAAAAGAAAAGGAAAAGCGAGGAAGAAAGGGAGAGGGTGAAGGAAACATGAAAAGAAAATTGTAAGCCCCCTCTGACACCTCCCCTTACTCGGTAACCTTTTCTCTCGCATTTCATTTACCGAGTGTAAGACCGGTGTCACCCTTCAGTGGCTGCATCTACGCTACGTAGCTGTGGATGATTGTCAGTCAGATGCGTCCTGTACTTCGAAGAACGCCTTTGAGGAGTTTATCGAGGGGGGTATTATTTCGAGATGGGTATTTTCCAGGGAGTTTGTAATGGTCCAGTTAAAAAAAGGCCTTTGTGTAATATGACATTGGTGCGAGGGAATGAAAGAAAGAGAGCGAGAGAGGGAAGAAGTGGATACTGACCTAGGGAATTGAACTATATCCCAATCATGACCAAGTGTATACTCCAAAATTAGAAAGGCCTACATGTATGTAAAATAGTTGATGTTTTAATATATATTATACAGATTCTTTGCCGTGAGCCGAACTTGGGCGGAAGCCGAACAGTTTTGTCAAAGCTTCAGCGTGCCTCCTGGTGGAGATATCGATAGCATGGGCCATCTTGTTTCGATCCATTCGCAGGCGGAGCAGAATTTCGTCTATAATTACTTCGAGACTTCCACCAAGGATAATGTAAGAAGGCGTGTGCGCCCACGCTCACATGTGCGTCATCGCTCTCTCCCGTAAGGTAGAGCTCAATGGTGTGCGGGGGTGTGTGGGTGTGTGTTGTGTGTGTACGTGTACCAACAGTGGTATACTTGTGTGACTAAATGGACAGTCAAACACAATAGATGCCTTTATTCCGTCAGGCTTGTGTGGCTTTTTTTTTTTTTTTTTGCTGCTTGTGTGGCTATTTGAACAATAGAGAGAACAAAGGGAAAGACACAGAAGTATACCTGCGTGAGTATGTGCGTGTGTGCGTATGTGTTTGCGTGTGATCAGGATTTCTTCTTACAGAAGTGTTTCAATATTTAAATATTTATGTCTGGGGACCGATCTTTAACGTCATCATGGTCATCATCCGAAAGACTGCTTAATTTCGTATCGGGACCGTCAAAGCTATGGAGATCCTTTTATACACCACCTCACCTCTTTAGAAAAAAAATATAATGTTCAGTAATATTAATCAAGGAGCTTCTTAGCTCAAGTGCCCTTTTCCACTAATCCTATTACTGACAAGGAGGATGGTCTACACCATAGTATTAATCACGACATTTACACTAAAACACCAAAAAAAATCTTTGTTTTTATTGATTTTCTAAAAACAAATCCAACACTAGATAGAACAACATAATTTGCACAATAACAAACGGTGAAAAGTTGCAAAATCAAGCAAAGTTTAAAGGGGACACGATTGCAAAGACTTTAGAGAAATCAACTTAAAGGCAATTTTAATCCCCTAGTGTTCCCCATAGAATCACGTTCATATTACGTAATTATGTCATTGTATTGTTCGCACATTCGAATGGGTGATGAACAAGGCTATTGAAATTCCCTATGGTTGTTTCATGTCACGTGAGTGTTGTAATGGCTCCCATGCACTAAGTGCCTAATAAAGAGCACATATTACCATGAGGGAAGACACTTGAATATTCGTACGCACTGTATTGTATTACCATACAGTCTAATGTTTCGATTTTCTGTTTCCTTCCGTTGATTTCCACTTTAAGACTAATCCGGAGATGTGGCTCGGCTTCAACGATCGGACTACCGAAGGTAACTTCGAATGGACCGATGGTAGCCCGAATGACTTCACCGCCTGGTTCGGCAGCAACCCTGATAATTATGGTTCGGGCGAGGACTGCACGCAGATGGTCATGGGAGCAGGGCTCAATTGGATCGATCTGCCCTGCTCGTCCACCCGCCATTATCTGATCTGCAAGATGCCGTTTTGGAAGTAGAATATAGAGATGGGGCGGGGGGGGGGGGGGGGAGGGTGGGGGGCTTCACACAAAAATGTGCAGCTTTCAATCTCTATTATTTTGAATGAGTTGCCAATTCGACAGAAGTAAAACGATCTGGGACCTAAGAAAATATGTACGTTTGCATTATCAAGCCCCAGCGCTTTGAAAATGATATGTAAAAACCCAGTGGTGCCACATTTTGGTAAAACTGTGAAAACGTTAGGAGCACATGCGGGCATAATTTTTAAAACTCTATTAGAAAATTGTTTTTCACGCGCACCTGTTAATAATGGAGGCCATGATAAAGAAAAGGAGAGTCGAGTTATTGTCGATGGTGGGGTCAATGAAATGGCACCTGCAATTGCAATGATTAGCGATTTTGGGGGTATTTGTTTTTTAATTTTCAGTTTCTCTAAAGTAAAAAGCAAGGTGATATTTCATGAAATTAAAGTAAATGACAGCTTCCATTGTTATATAATCGAAATGGGCATCTTTTCCATCACAGGAAGGGCACTTTTCATCGCTCACGGGCATTCAGTGATTTGGGGGAAATCTGGAAGTGTACACCCCCTGCCACCCCGGCAATGTGTTTTATGTAATTACATATTGAATGCATATCATGTTCTTTACACGATGTAAGTCTTGTGTACTTCATGCTTATAGCTTACATTTAACTTCCGGCTTGTTCGCATGTGATCCTCACGTTGTCATGTCATTACCCAAATTTGGCACAAATTTAATTTCAAAAGCCATTTTCAAGTCACTCTTCCTCTGTGAAGCGATTACAGATTCATGCCATCAAGGTATCATCTGAAAGCATATAACCTTTACTTTATGAAAAGCAAGGAACTACATGTATATTCATACAGCTCATAGTTTACTCACAGTAATCATTTGTTTCCGTGTTTCGTTTTTTTCTGGGACGCACGGTATAACTTTGAAATGAAGCTAACTTGTTAATCGTAATAAAGGGATCTGGGCCCTAACGAAATATGGAATGTTCATGGATTACTCTTTCTCTTGCAGATTGCTGCCTGTATTGTGATGATATACAGTACATTATACCTGGGTCTGCAGTCTGATAGTTTCTATCGCAATTATCTTAACTACTAGTTGACGTTTTGCTGGGAGTAGAACAGAGATCGAGAGGGGGTGGGGGAATAACAATATATGTGGAGCTTTCACTTTCCATTACCAGATTACTTTGACAGGAAGCTGCCATTTTAAGTTCACAGTAGTAAAATGATATTGGACCTGAGAAATACATGTATGTAGTTTTCATTCAATACTCTTTACTCTCTTTATTCATTACTCATTCATTATCATTTACAGTATAGTAGGTTGTGCCGGGGAGATATTTGGTAGATTCTGTCGTATTTACCTTCTCCTACTAATTGCCGTTTTGGGAGTATTGAATAGAGATCAGGGGTCTTCATAGAAATGTGTAACATTAACTCTCTATTAATCTGAAATAAAGATGTAATTTTGAAAGTAATAAAGCGATCTGGGGCCGAAAAAATTGTGTATTTTTTTTTTATTCATTATGCTTTATCGTATGTACGTTATGCCAGGATATGCGGGCTTTAAAAGTTATGATGTAGCTTTCTATCACTTTTACATTGGTTGCAATTTGCCATATTTACTACAATAAAATTATTAATGTATCTACCTATTATTGCTAGTTTGGTCCAAACTACGCTACCATCGAAAACGTCACACTCGCGCACGCCCTACCCTCGTACGCGTGTGTTTTTTTTTTTTTTTTTTTTTTTTCTGGCAGGACTTGTGCCATTTATGTAAGGCTCTGTTCAAGAGGCCACGTTTTGAAGACTTTGAGAGAGACTACAACTTTAATTAATTTCTCTTTCGCGCATGCTCAGCCGAAATTAAATTAATGCACGATGAACTCAGAACGTTTGCTCCCCTTTTTTCAACAATAAAGAACGGGCCACTTCTGAGCATTAATTTTCACGTGTAAACCATGTTTTATTCAATTTTTTACATGTCTCAGTACCTTTGATCCATTAGATTTTGAGAAAAATTAAATTCCTAAATTCGTAGACACTAAGAGTTTATTGTGCATAGTCTCTTTCACATATCTGTCTTTGGAAGAATCGGACTTCCACCGTCCATGACGTTTAAACAACCTGTCAGGTACACCGAAGGCAGCAGCTGCTGAGGCGCCTCCTGAACGCAAGCTATGTACACCAAATTTACTTGAGTCTAATCCAATCTCTTGCAAAGCTTCTTTGATCAACTCTCTACACCTGGAATATGTTAATTTGTTTGGACGAATAACAAATTTGTTTTGAGACTTAAGCATGGTGATCGATGAAAACAAATATTGAGACGATTTCAAGTCTTCAAACGCAGCACAATCAATGTATCTTTTAAGCATCATAACAGGGCATGTACTTTTCCCGGTTGCTCCAATGATGATCCATGCGCCCTCCCTGTACTGGTCTGTTTTACTCTTTTCCAAGAATATTTTCATATGTGAATCACACATATCTAGGTCACAAAGCCTCAAACTAGAAAGCTCATCATATCGCAAAAACCCCGCATACGCAATGAGCATCATAGAACAAAGTCTAAGATCTTTAACATTATCTTCGTCAAACCTATTGACAATAGCAACTAAAATGTCAGCTGTGATAGGTTCCTTTTTATTCACAGCTGGCCTTGATAACAACCGTTTCAGGCCATCCAACAAAAGTTGTAAAAAACGCGTTGCACATGGATTCCTTAAACACGTCTTCGGGCAACAGTTAAAGTGCCATTTCAAAGCGAAAAATGCAGTTTGTATCCTGCTATATGGAGCATTGTCATTGAACATCCAAACAAAATACCTTGCAATATCTTCATGATCAGCTAACTTAGTATTTACTTTGTTCAGTCTACACCATACTTCCCAGCTTGCGACAGCATTCTTATACTTCTTAACTGTGCTTTCAGCTCTTGAAGCGTCCATCACATTTCCCAGAGTCTTTTGAAACTTTTCCTCTCTGAAACAAACAATAATACGCACATCCAACCTCCATTGATTAACATAATTGAAGGTTAAATAACATTACACTTCATTAAACTTCAGTGAGTTTATTATCAACTGACTACCTCTAGTCACAAAATCTGCCGAGCCTATATAGAGACTCCCAATCTCCCACTCTAAATTCATACATATATTCAACTCCATATCCAATCGACTCCAGTGAGTCACATCTCATAAATGCTCCAGTGAGCCAATATTAATCTAATTATAGGACACCAGTGCGTCCCGTTCATCTCTTCATAGCTCCAGTGAGCCTCCAGAATTTTCTTTCCTTAAAATCACCTTACAGTCTACCATTCAGTCGTACACAAAGTACTTCACTGGTGAATCTGTCCGAACCAAAAACAGAGTTCTTGTTCCTTCCTTTAACATATATGAAGGAAGGGTTAGAGAATCTGATCACCCTATCTATCATATCAGTATATATACTGCCACTAGAAAATAAAACTGGCCAGAAGGCAGCTGAAGGCCAATACGGGATAACAAGAGTGGCTTGAGCTCTGCAGGCTTTCACGTGTTTGACAGCTTGCCCTACAAGATATATCGGTGGCACTAACCAATTGTTCTCTCCTTGCCAAGATACCGCAAACGCATCTACCTGGCTGGTACTAGGGCACCAATACTTGGAATTAAACGTACTTAACTTCCTATTGCGATCATCCGCAAACCGATCAACAGAATGTGGACCCCACATGGAGTCCATGAAATCGAAAAAGGTTTGAGAAACTCCCCAATCGTCAAAGTCTACCTCTCTACTCAGAGAATCCGCCAGGACATTCTCGTCCCTCGGAACCCATTGCACGTGCAATTCTATATTATTTTCTCTACAAAACGTAGCTATGTCAATGCTCATAATGTGCAAATCCATTTTCATGCTTCCTTTCTTTATCACCGCCTCAACACCTTTATTGTCAGAGAAAACTTTTACACATTTTCCTTGCAATCTTGGAGCAAAAGCTCTCAAAGCTAGCTCTACACCTCGGAGCTCTTTCCACGTGGAACTCTTATCTATCTCAGATTCTGTCCAGCTCTGGTTGAACTTAATGACATTGTCATCCATATCTCTAGTCCACGCCCCACAGCCACTATGACTGGCATCAGAATACAATAAAACCTGTGGTAAAGCATAATCAAATACATATCTGTTATTTATGGCTCTTAAGTTCTTTTTCCAAAAGAACAATTCTTCTATAATATGACTGTCACCTGGCACCCTGAACACCTTATCCCAATGGTGTTGATCACAAATTGCCATGGACGAAAATTTTGTTCTGAGCTGAGCAATATGACCAGAAACAGGTATCAGGGATATAATCCTCCCTACAAAACCAGCCAACTGCCGGGCTGTCAAATAAGGAAAGTTCCCCTTAAGTTCATCTATACACGCGAGGATAGTTCCTACCCTCCGGTCAGTCACCTTCATTACTCCTTTCCCCGTGTTCCACGATATCCCGAGCCAGTCAATTTCTTGCGACGGGATCCATACGGATTTCTCAACATTGGGAACTAACCCAGCCTTTATCAGATCATCTTTCACAATTTGTGATATCTTATCACAATCAGAAAAAGATGGTGCAATGCCCCATCCGTCATCTAAATACACAACAATAAAGAAACCTTTGCTCCTCCAGTGTTTTACTAACGGCCTTAAACACTTGGTGAAAATAAAGGGAGCAGGGCTCAACCCGAAAGGAAGAACTTGAAAAGAAAAATAACGAGTACCACTACCGAAATCCCATGCAAAACTTAAATATTTACAATGGTCAGGCAAAATGTCAATGTGGTGATAACCTGACTTCAGGTCAAATGAAAACATGTAAAAATCCTTCCGAAAATACTGAAGCGCAACTGACCAGTCTTCAAATTGTATCTTGGTTTTCCAAATGTGGTGATTTACATATCGAAGATCCAAAATAAGCCGTTTCTTGCCCGAACTCTGAACAGAAACTGTTAACGGATTCACAATTTCAGGACGAACTGAAGATTCCATAATCAATTTCTTGGATAATAAATCTTTAACAGCTTCGGAAACAAATTCTGAGTTATCAAGTGCCGACGCATTGTTATTAAAAATTGCCGCCTCAGGCGTAGAAAAAAATGGAATTGGATATCCAAACTCAATTACTCTAAGTATATCATCCGGGGTTCCAATATTTCTCCAAAAATTCAGGTTAGCCTTCATCCTCCCCCGCACAATAGGCTCTGAATTGCCTTGCTCATAGTCAAAATAGTTATTCAAATAGAAATCAAAATCGTACCCGTATTCAGATATATCCATCTGTCTCTCCGTTCTAAACTGGAAATTGTGCTAGACGAACCGCCCTCTGGTGACAGACTGCCATTGCTAATAGCTACACAAATCAACGCAGAAATAAATATAACATTAATTACAACTTGCGATCATCGTTGATGACACACTTTTTCTTATGTGGGCTGACATCTTGAAAAACCGTGTTTACAGTGTTGCCGGTCTGATGACCGCAATGAACATAATCTTTCAGTCATGACCACTGCATTCATACACATGTACAGGAGATATGCCAAATTGCACACAACAGGTGTTCGAATCTTACTCGAACACAACGTTATGTCAAAGAACAACCTGTCGATTTATCACGCGTGAACGGGTTCATTCTAATTACCTCGTATTATTCTGACACTACTGCCAACAATACGGCCACCTTACAATAATCAGAATTGCAAATTATATTTACCTGCATATTCAGCTGAACTACTGGGTTTGTTTATCAGCTTGAAAACTTCTGTACTGGGCTGTACATGAGTTTTGCCAATGTCCCTTGACCCCGCATCTGAAACAGATGTCGGTTGATTTTGGCAGTCTTCTGGAACTACCTGCACGGCTGCTAGTAAACTGGTATCTATTTTGTTGAAAATGGCCACGAAAATTAGAATCCAAGTTAGGATAGGCATCTGTACGCCTACTCCCAGATGGAATTTGGTACGGGGCATTTCTGAATTGATCTTTCTTAAACGCTTTGCTCGGCTTTTTAGAAGCCACGGCTTTGACCGCCGCTTTAATCCGCTTTTCATCTTCCGCATTGTCAGCCAGTTCCTCGGCTTTATATTCGTCTACCACTTTCCAACTCTCGTTTTTATCAGCAAGTTTTATATGTTTATTCCTGGTTTTTATGTCATCTAATGCCGATTTAAGGCTAGACGTAGCGGCAGCGGTATCACCTTTCTCTATTTTGGCCACAGCAGTTTCCACCTGCTCTTTAATGTTAACGTTGAATTCAAACTGAATGCGATTGCCTTTAAATTTGAATGAACTGGCAGCTTTGGCAGATTCTCTCGCCGACTCCAAAACCTGAGATTTGGTAGACGACAGAGCGTTATCAATATAATCTTTAACGCCCCCGACTGCGTTCTTAACAATGTCAGAAATATTCTCTAAAGTAATGTACGGTACATTACCTTGATTTTGTACCGAATTTTGACCTGGTTGTATCATTCCTGCGTCAGCAATGCCCTCGGGAACAGCTCCTTGAGTGGTATCCATTTAAAAACCCAGCGCCAGAAACGAGAATCCAAAATACTTGAAGAATATCTCTAAGCAATCCAGACAAACGTGTGAGTTCTATGTCGTGCAAATGGTCATTGACCAAAACCTCGACACACCTAATGTGACGTCACGTCACACAATATCCCGGCTTTAATTTGCATATTGCAAATCCGCCTCGACCAATAGAAATTGGACAGATTTGTATTTTCCCAAAGTTTCACCATATTTATATTTCAGCAAAAGAAAATTTTGTCAATACCAGTCAGACCCAACTCCGTAATACCGAGCACAGGTATATACTCCGAAAACGGCGTATAGAACAAGATGAATATAGAGCCCTCATCGTTCAGTATGAGACAGTGTGTACAAAAGGCATGTGGAAAATCTTGCAAAGTCAACCTGCCAACGATATACATATTCTTAAAAATAATGCTGCGTGTCAATTATCTTCAAATTCCTTGAATGATTCGTCATGTGAAGTGAATTTCAAATGACAAACATTTGAAATAAATATATCCGCAGCATTATTTTTGAAAAATATATTATCAACAGCAGTTCGACACTGCACGATTTTCCCCATGCCTTTTGTACACACTGCCTCGCACTGAACGATGAGGGCTCTATATTCATCTTGTTCTATACGCCGTTTTCGGAGTATATACCTGTGCTCGGTATTACGGAGTTGGGTCTGACTGAATACTGAACATCCAATCCAATCCTGACGAGACTCGAACTCGGGTCATCTACATGACTAGTGCATCATTTATCCAAATGCGCCACACAAGCAACTGCGAGGCAGGTTCGCTCGTTTTATTATATCCCTACAAGTTGTTTTCATGAATATTTTTGGCGGTCTACCGACCGCAGGCCCCCGAACTGAGGGCGTAAATGTCGCCGGTTTACCGGCCACTGGAACTCATGTCCGCTCAGGGGGAGCTGTCGGGATCCCGACAACGAGCTCCTACCTGAGCATAGACACTGGAGCATCCAGTGATCTATACACTCTTAGTGGCTCGGCGAGCCCCGACTCGGCCTTAGTTGCTACAGAGACGGCTACAGAGACGGCCAAGTCTCTTCCGATGTCGAAATCCAAGGTTGCCTCGGGCACACCTAGGACTTTGACTGGGAAAAAGGGTAAGGTCTCCCGGCCCGAGACAGTAGACGCTTCTCCCTCAGCGGTCGATCAAGCTTATAACTTGTTCGCCTTTTGAATATAGTTATCGAGAAGAGCGGGTGATTACCCCCTACCTCGCAGTCGCCCGCGGGTGGAACAGACCCCACCTCGGACACTGAGGTCCCTGGGCGCGGGTGAATCGAACCATGTACCAGGTCCGGTTTCGGTATGCGACCCCGAGTTACCGGTTCCGGTCTCAGGTTGTCGGTATCCGGCCCCAGTTTGCCGAGAACTGGCTCCGGTTGCCGATATCCGGTCCCGGTTTGCCGAATTCCGGCCACCTTTTTGCCGGTATCCGGCTCCGATTTGTCAGTATCCGGCCCCGGTTTGCCGTTATCCGGTCCCGGTTTGCCGAATTCCGGGCCCGGTTTCCCGTTTTACGACCCCGGTTTGCCGATACCTGGCCCTGATTTGCAGGTGCCTGCTCTCCAGAGCCTCTTGCTCACGCCGGCTCTATACTATCCGGTCGTGATTGGCCCCTTGAGGGTCATGCTCGATCCCGGCAGGGCCAGAGCCTACCCCGGCGGCACTTGGTGCCCCACCCGGTGAGGAGACTTATGATTCGTGGATGCACCCGCCCCCCTGGGGCCAGGTTTCTCACACAGCCAGCCCTGATTTTGACTCTGACTCTGAGTCACAAGCCAGTGTGGCCCCCAATACCCTCGTGATTTGGCAGCCGACGCGCAGGCTCTATTTACTGCATTAAATCGTATATACCTGCCTAGTTTTGCTAGTCTCTTGACTACGCAAGATATTTTGAAGAGATTCTTACCTGAGACTTTCCGCCGGTCCAATCGGACTCGGCTCAGGCCTCTATTTTTTCAGGCTAAGGGTCCCCTCGTCGGGGATACCCCTTAGTTGAACAGGCATCGCTGCCTGGGGCTTCAACTCTTGGTATGCATCCCCTTGCCGGGGGATTCGCTTTCCGACCCCGAGATTCAGTTGGTTTCTCCAACGGAGGTCTTTCTCTCCCGACACCAGACATGGTGGGGCGAGACTTGGCGTGAACTTCAAGAGTATGGGTTACGGTTACACAGCCAAGTATAGACAGGCACTCAACTTTGAGACCCACGCCAGATACTGGCATGCGGCTCACGCCTACCTGGGGTCCCTAATCAGCCTTAAGGTCAGGTCTCGGGAACTTCAGTTTTCTGAGTCTGACGGTTGGCTTTTGGATGAGATCCTGCTTGCTTTGACGGGAGCTCTGTGGTCGCAGCTGGCCATTGCGGCCGTCAGGCCACGAACTCTAGGAGAGAGTTGGCTTAGGGCCTGCGGCCAGGCACCGGCCAAGCCCAAGCAGGCCTTTTGAGGGTGCGCCCCGAGCAGTGGATCACCAGGTAGGCGGACGGCTACAGTTTTTCCTCGCGCTTTGGGAAGGAATTACCGAAGTGGGGTTCGTTCTCTCAGTCTTGGGAGACGACGGCTTCATAGAACATGCAGAGCCCGTCCCGCACGACGCAATCCTGCCATCAGCAGCATATCTCGACCGAGATACAGTTGCTGCTGGAAAAGGGCGCTACAGAGAAGGTGAGGGACCGCCCTCTTCTGTGTCTCCCCCGATCTTTGTGTTCCCAAAACGCTCGGGGAAGCTGACAACATACCTCAATATGAATGTCATCATTACCTTCATTCCCCCGGTACGCTTCCGGATGGATACGCTAGCGGCCTTACTGCCGGCAATCGAGCGATTTCGCTCGATTTGAAGGACGCGTGTTTCATAACCCGATACATCTCCCATGCGGGATCTATTGGGGATTCGCCTTCCAGGGGGAAACGTTCATCTCGTGCCCCCTACCATTCGCACTGAGACCAGCTCCCCGCGTCTTTAACTGGGTAGTGTCCACTCTAGCCGCCTTCCTGAGGAATTGCGGCCCCGACTCTTGGTCGATCTGGACGATTATTGCCTGGTAGCACATTCAGAGCCGGTGCTCCGAGACCAGTTGCAACTCTTACTCCAGACTACTCAGGAGCTAGGCTTTATAGTCAACTGGAGAAGTCGGAGCAGGCTCCCACCTGTACCCTATAGTGTACTTAGGTGCGGAGATAGACATCGCGAATCAGTTCGCCCGCACCAGCCGCGACATAATTCGGACGATTACGTCAGCTGCTCTATCCCGGCGTCCTTCTACGCAAGGTACGAGCCTAGCGCTGACCTCAATTCTCGGCTATACCTCGCAAGTCGAGTGGAGGACGGTATTGAAAGACTGAAGATTTCTGATGAGGCCCTTCCGGAGGCGCCTTTTGAAGTTCTTTGCGCCGAGCGTAGACTTCCTCAGAGTATGGATTCCATTACCAAGGGAGATCAGACGTGTTCTCGCCCCCGGGGCAGACGAGAGTTTCTTGCTCGAGGCAAGCCTCTCCACTCCCCTCTTCCGTCAGTATCCATTTCGACGGAAGAGTCCCTTCTGGGCGGGGCGGCCATTGCGGGGCGAGATGTTTTCAGGGGACTGGTCTCTTCTGCACACCATTCCCCATATCATAATGCTGGCGGCATTCATGTCGCTCCGCCTTTTCAAGCGCACGTTTAGGGGGCTCCTCGTGCTTATCCTTACGGACAAAACTCTAGGGTTTGCTGTCTACATCTATTATCAGGGTGGATCTCGCTCAGTTTCCCTGAACTCTCTGGCCGCCCAGATATGGAGGTGGTGTCGGCATCGTCCCGATTACCTCCTACTTTCCCGGACAAGAAAATCTCTGCAGACTTTCCGTCCCGGGGCAAGTGTCTCCCATCCGAGTGGTCCCTCTATCAGGAGGTTTGCGATCTTCTCCGCGCGACTTGGGCGCCGCTAGAGATTGATCTGCGACCGCTCTCAACCACAGTCTTCCGAGGGTTTTGCTCTCGGGTACGGGAACCTGAGGCTTGGATCCCTCAGGTCCTGAGAAAGATCAAGGAGGATCGAGCGCTGACCGAGGGGAACTTGGTTTCCCCTACTCCTGTCCCTCCTGGATGGACAGCCGTTTCCGTTCCCGCTGAGGCCAGACCTGGTGCCCCAGCCTCTTTCCGGGATCCTCCATCAGCGGCCCGAGGTCCTTCACTTGACCGCTTGGCCGTTTTTCGGGGGAGGCGCAAGGGCTTCGGGACTCTCCCACTATCCGTGGATACCGCTCTGCCATTGGCACTTTTTCACGGCTCGGGAGTTTCTAGCTCCCAATATCTACCCTGATAGCAGGAAGTGTTAAAAATGAAAACCGTCAATAAGACGACAACTTGCACCAACGCAAGACGTCAAGAGGACGTCTTATTTTGACGTCATCTCTACGTCTTCATTCCTCTTCCCTGATAACAGAAAGTGTTAAAAATGACGTGATATTTACGTCGCGGTTTTCGTCTTTTTTACGTCCTGTAATTACGTCAATAAGACGAGAACTTGCACCTTATTTTGACGTCATCTCTTCGTCTTGAACACTGTAAAAACTAAAGTGCTACTTTTGGGGGCATGTATAGTGACTACACCTGAAATGCTGTTTATAGCACTTGTATTGTGCTAATTTACCAGCAAAAAAATGTGACCGTGGCGAGCCTCGAACCAGGTTCCGCTGATTGAGAGGCGCTGACGTTACCGATGGACTAACGAATACTTCTTGCAATCCAGTTTAGTCATGGGAGTCAAGTAGATAACATGAACTATGTGGTGTCGTAAATTCACTATGTAGCAATATGATCTCTAAATCGTACAATGTCTAGCGGTAATGCCAGCAATTCTCGATCAGCGGACCCTGGTTCGAACCTCGCCCAAATCATTTTTTTTATGAATGTTTAGCAGTTTAAGGAGCCGGCCCAGCTCCCGTGAAAGTGCTGAAATAGCACGCTGTGTGCATTCAATAGCACTCTGAGTGCAGTCCCTATGCATTCCCACAAAAAGTGCTATATACAGCACTTCAGTTTTGACAGTGTACAGATGACGTCTTGCGTTGGTGCAAGTTGTCGTCTTATTGACGTAATTACAGGACGTAAAAAAGACGAAAACCACGACGTAAATATCACATAATTTTTACCACTTTCTGCTATATATATATATATAGTGTAACAGTAAAGTCAGTGTTCTGCTTCGGAATATTAGAAAATAGAAGATAAACTCGTAATAAATATAGACTTCCGTAAGAGATGGAAAATCCGAATTGTTGTGCACAGGGCTTCATCAGGAAATGATGAAATTTATTAGAAAAGCATCCAACATAGCTACGCAGTGCGCTAACCGCAAAGTGCTAAAGGATACTCACGGAACAAAGCAAGAGAGTAGTATAAGTAAGATAGAGAGAGAGAGAAAGAAAGAGAAAAAGGATGGAAGACTATCCACAAAACAGTAGAAAAAAAAGAGAAAACGAGAGGAAGAGTGAAAGAGAGGGAGAGAGAAAAAAATAGAATATACACGGATAGGGAGACAGAGAAAGAAAAAATGTGCAGAGGGAGAAGGGGGGAAATGGAAAGAGAGAGAGAGAGAAAGGAAGAAAAAAAAGAAGACGGGAAAAACAATCAAATAATACGAAAAGCTCGAAATGATAGGTTCATTCCACTAGGATGAAAAGTTCCTATTATGAATATGAGTCTTTCTTCCTGCCTCTTAATTGACGAGTCGTTGCCACTGCATTGACGGCGCCACTCACTTTGAAGTCATTGATTGAGTGGCCAGGGGGGTTGAAATGGCGGGCAACGGGGTTTTTGTTTACACAATCCTGATGAAGATCACTGATCGAAAGCTTGACCAATAAAGGAGGATAATCAAACTTACGACCATCTCACAGTGACCACTTCTTTAAATATACCTTCCACTAAAACAACTATGAGTGACCACCAGCGTTGTGTTCGAGGAGCATTTCTTGCAGAAAAATAATCGGGAAAACGGGAAAAAACAATCAAATAATACTCTTAATTGACGAGTCATGGCCACTGCATTGATGGCGTCACTCACTTTGCCACTCAATTTTAGACCATCTGGTCTAATAATTTTTTCTAGGGCTGTATATACAGCCCTGGAAAAAATTATTAGACCAGATCATTTTAAAGGCGTATGTGGGAAGTGCTGGCTACATCAGTAATTGAACTTTCAAATTGATTTCTACTAGGTAAGTCATAATGATTTGATGACTACTCCCTAAAACAATTACCCTCTACAATAACTAACCCCTGGGACAATTGATGTCATCAGGAAGTTACGCCATATCCTGCTGAAATACATTCTTATTACATTGTATAATACTCTAGTCCTACCGTTTTTATCATACTGTAATATTGTATGGGCTAATACATATTCTTCCAAGTTGGAAGCACTCTTTATATTGCAAAAGAGATTTGTAAGAATAGCTTCATCATCTACATATTTGGCACATACAAAACCTTTGTTCAAGAAGTTATTGATACTGAATATTTATAAATTATTTTAATGCAATACTACTATTTAAACACAGGCTTGGTCTATTACCCCAAAATTTATGCAACATATTAACATTAAATTGTTCAGTTCATAGATATAATACTAGAAATAGAATGAAATATTATTTATCTGTTATGACCAAACAATATGAATTACATTACAGACATAAAGCTCCTTCTGTATGGAATTATATCCCATCAGACATAACTTCTGTTCAAAGTTCGAATTTATTTAAAAGAAAGCTTAAATTATATCTTATTTCCAGTGATCTCGCGCTGTAAACAAAACCAATATTATTCCACGATGCAATTTTGTTTAGGGTTGTGCGGTTCCGTTTTTGTTTTATTTTTGTTGTTTCGTCATAAATCATTTTGTATGATTCCATTCGTAATTTTACTGTTTATGTGAATTTCTTTCTTTTCATGGTGGCTGTCGAGACAAACCCACTAGGGTTTTTATACAGCAACCAAATTGCTATTTTCATTGTCAATCTTTTAATGTTTTAATAATTGCATGCAACATGTAATGATTATGTCGTAGTATACAATGATTATATTGCATATTTCTTGCATGTTGATGTTAATTTGTTTATGGAATTGAATAAAGCTGAACTGAATTACTCCCCCCTGTACAATTATCCCCAAATGACAATTATATATAAAGACATAAAGGAATGCACCCCCAAATGGATGGATACTTTAGATCAACTAACAGAATAAAAATATCCTAGAGGATAATCGTCCAGGGGGTATGCCAGATTGTCTTGTTAAGCCATGTTCACTTATCTAGAGGCAGTTTGTTCATTTTTTGGTGAAAAATTGCTACGTGTACATTTGATGATAGCAGCCATACCTTGGGCATGCTGTCCATAAGGGGTTGCATTTTTTTCCTCTTCACAGTAGCTCATTAATGTAGCTAGAATCTTTTCTTTTCGCTAACTTCAATTTTCTATTGTCTTCAATTTTTTTAACGTCACTTGTTCTCAGTAGAATCATGAGCAGGCCGTAGTGCTCAAACCAAGACAAGTAACACTTGAAATTCATCCTCTTAGATATTTATTGTCTATTTTGTGGTCCAAAACCCTTTCTCATAGGAAAATTGGGGGAGGGGGTAATTTCTGGAGAAATTTGTCCGGGACAGTTTGTCCTTGCCGTAGTCATCCTAGGGGTAATTGTCCTGGGGTAACTGTCACAAAGCTAATTGTAATGGGGAGTTAGTAGTCCGTTAATAATGAATAATCTGTTAATAATCATTTTCTTAGTCCCATAGATAATGGACTTAACAGTACCTGTATGCCTCCAAATGCCGCTGGTCTAATAACTTTTTTCCAGGGCTGTATATATGTGTGTGTGTGTCATCAGTAGGGTAAAACTAACATGTCTCACGACGGTCTAAACCCAGCTCACGATCCATATTGGTGGGTGAACATATATATATATGTGTGTGTGTGTTTATATATACATGTATATTATATACATGATACATCATCCGGTCAGCGGACACATCATGAACTTTCAACTGAGACGACAAAACTTCACTATGAACACGATGACAAAGTAAGCAGACAAAATATACAGCTCTTCATTGTACCCTCCACAATCGTTCTGGTAGACAAAAGAACATCCCTTCATTGCTATTATGTAAAATAAGTAGAACAGGCGAATATACATGTGACACCTGTTCTACATATTTTTTTTCATAATAGCAATGAAGGGATGTTCTATTGTCTACCAGAGCAAGTGTGGAAGGTACAATGAAGAGCTGTATATTTCATCCGCTTCTTTGTTCACCATGTTCATAGTGAAGTTTTGTCGTCTCAGTCTCATGGTGTGTCCGCTCGACCGGATGATGTATCATGTATATAATATACATGTATATATAAACACACTGAGAGAACAATGCACAAGTGAGATTTACCACCGAACAATAAACCAAATCAACCGTGACTGCGCTATGAAGGAAACAAGCCTTATTGCACTGAAAGAGAAGAAACTTGTACGAGATGAAAGGAACTGTAGACACATAAAACAAGTAATTATAGATAATGTAACAAGCTATCCCACCAGGAAAAGTAGTGGGACACATAATAAAAGTAGAGCTAGACGTTTCAGAAAGAACCAATACTTAAGACGTAGACGAGCAGCCGAAAGAAACAAAAATATACCCAATGTAAATGAAGATGTGGCCCGTACACAGAATGAAAAACCCAAAGTCCCGATCGTTAGCCTGTCAGATTATACATTATCTGAATCAGAAACGAACCTCCTAGCAAAGGGACTCAAATTTTGCTCTGCACCCCCTCAAGTTGACACCCTTGACGTCAAAAGGGATCTGGAAGGCCTAAAGAGGTGCATGACGTTAAAAGTGTATTATGCAAATAAACAAACAGACGATAACGGTTCTGACCACCAGTCAAAAACGCCGAACCAGTCGCCTGATTCCGCCACTGAAGAAAAACGCCAACCAAAACTCATTAGGCCGCAAAGTACATGGACCCCTACTGTGCATGGGCGCCAATCCTCACAGGAATTCTATTCAAGTGGGGGGGGGGGGGGGGAGGGGACACCCCATTGTTGCAGCCAGGTGTGTCCCCCCCCCCCCCCAACTTGAATAGAATTCCTGTGAGGATTGGCGCCCATGCTACTGTGTACGAACCACATCTTCATATATTCCTCAATAATGTCGAAGCGGACGTTGAAAGACAAGTCCAAACGTATAATACCGCTAAACATCACGATAATTTGACGAGAGATGATAGAAATGCCCTTAAGAAGCTGAGATCTAACAAAGACATAATAATAAAACCAGCGGACAAAGGTTCCACAGGACTACATAACTGAGGGTCTCCGACAACTCTCTGACCAAAACACATACACAAAACTTGATGAAGACCCCACACATCATCACTTTCAATTGGTCAAAGAAGCCGTCGAAGACCTACAGGTAGATTTACCCATGAAGAAATGCCTGGCAACCAAAAATGTGAACTGCGCGAGCATATACTTCCATCCCAAAATCCATAAGGCAGGTAACCCCGGGCGCCCCATTGTCTCAGGATGCTCATGCCCAACCGCCCAAATCTCGAGATTCGTCGACTTTCATCTAAGACCTTTCGTTGAGACTCTCCCATCCTACCTTAAAGACACTACACATTTCTTAAAGCACATATCGTCAATCAATAGAGAGTCCAACCTCACTCCTAGATCCATCCTGGTAACAGCAGATGTCACCTCCTTGTATACCAACATCCCACACAGAGAAGGTATTGAAGCATGTCGACAGGCCCTTAACAAAAGAAAAAAAAAACAAGAACCTACAACTGATCAACTTATCAGACCCCTAGAGCTTATCCTCAAACTTAATAATTTCACATTTTATGGGAACCATTATCTACAGACCGAGGGGACAGCCACGGAAACTCCTGTGGCTCCGACATAATTATGCAAATATATTCATGGGGCAACTCGAAAACAAAATCACAACATCAGTACACTCAAACATCTTCAGAACATCATGGAAATGCTATAGAGACGACATATTCTTCATCTGGAATGGCTCACCCAGAACTCTAACCATGATCCAAAACTCAATGAATGCCATACACCCAACCATTAAATTCACATTCCAATCGTCCAATGATACAGTCCACTTTCTTGATGTCTCTCTCCAACACTCCAACAATGAGATCGAAACTGAACTTTACACTAAGCCAACAGATACCCACACGTATCTGCTACCATCCTCATCCAAAGCACTCATTCAAAGGTATCACATACAGCCAGGCGCTACGTGTTAGGAGAATATGTTCAGACCCCTCACGCACTGACCACCACCTGAAGCAATTAGAACGCCACTTCAAGGAACGCAATTACAACATCAACGTAGTTAAGCAACAGATCGAACGCTCAGGTGACAAACCCAGGATAGAGCTTTTTAAATACAAAAAACAAATCTACAACTAACCCCAACAAAGTATACTTTCCTGTCACTTACTCCCCACCCACCGCTACCGTTCCCCGAATCATCCACAAACACCTTCCCCTTCTACACCAATCAGAAAAAATGAAGAACATCTTCCCCCAGGCCCCCACTACCTCCTTTCGTCGAGGACGTACACTCAGAGACCTCCTTGTATGGGCAAAAGACCCATCCCCCCTCACCAGACAACAACAAAGTGAAACCACCCTTGTCACAGGCTTCTCCAAATGCACATCACCCAAGTGTATCCTCCACCAACACATCATGGAAACCAAAACATTCAGAAGCACAGTCACTGGTCAAGAATTCATCATCAAATCAAACATCAATTGTAAATCTACTTGGGCAATCTACCTCATAACCTGTTCATAATGCCATAAACAGTACATCGGAAAAACAGAAACAACAATATACACGAGATTTAATAACACGTGATTAGAAATCCGAAACCAACATAAAACATTACCATACACAGTCCATTTCAATCTCCCCTCACACACAGTAGAAAACGCTAAAATAATCGGGATAGAACTCATCAACAACAAATCACATGACACAATCTTACACAGAGAATCATACTGGATCAACAAACTCAAGACACTCCACCCGCATGGCATTAATGTCGACCAATAAATGAATGACGATCGATATAGTTCATATAAGAAGGCACCCATATTACTATATATACCCCCTCCCAATAATTACTACCTGCTATTTTCAGCATTGATTGAGTCTCATACCAAACTATATGTACTTTACCAATATCATTTCATTCGAATAACTAAAACTACAACTATTTCTTTGCACTGACTCTATTCGTGCACATGGGTTGTCATTAATGAAGGTGGCGCCACAATGACACGCATCAGTTAACTTGCTTTTGCGGTGGAGCTGGTCACGTGATCCATCGCACAAGCAAGCAGAACCACAAACAACCTAACAGGTAATGATTTGAATTATATCAAACTTTACATTGATTATCACTATATCGATTTATATACAGTTTATTCGTATTGGATAGTAGCTATTGCCAGAAGTATTGCTCAATACTTTTCTGTTATGCATGTAGTAGTACATGTATTATCATTTTGTTTCATTTTCGTTTCGTTTTTCGTTGTATAGCTCCTGAAGAAGGCGTAAGTCGAAAGCTGGACATCAATTCAGCTACGTCATGAGTTTTGGCTCATTTCATTTATTTAATTATCCTACCAAGACGGCCCGTCATGTTTTGTCTCAGCCATATCTTTACAATTATATATATTGAATATATCATAAAGAAAGTAAATGTGAGAAAATTACAATGCCCCGACCGGGATTCGAACCCGGGACCCTGGATTAAATGACGAGTGCTCTACCAACATTTACTTTAGTAAACGAAGAAGCTTGATGTGAGGAATTATAATTTGTAAAGAAATTTTTAGGCATTTTACTCCCAGTGTTAAAGATCATATGCTCGATCTGTAATGAAAAACACAAGTCAGAAAAAATTGGAACCACTGGGAGTAAAATTCCTAAAAGTTTGTTTACAAATTAAAATTCCTCCCATCAAGCTTCTTCGTTTACTAACCATTGTCTACGGCGGACCGTTTGAATGTTAAAGGGATACGCCACCGGGCGGCCGTGGGGAAAGTCAGGATTGCGTAAGCCCAATTCACTCGTACACAAAGTTTGTGCGTCGAATGCGTCCGTTGGACTAAGTGGGATTACATTTCGACTGCACGAAGCCGATCGAATCTCGCACGAGAGCTTGAGCTCAGGTGGAGCGTACATGTTTGTGCGGCGACGAGTCTATCCGAGGTCTGCGCCCTGAGGGGCAACGGAATGATTAGGTAACGATCACGGTGCCCTCTCGCGGCATGAAAACGTCCACAATCTGCGGTTGAGTATCCCTTTAATGAGTCAGAAAGAAGAGGGTCTTGGGTATTTAATTCCAGTTCATCGTGACTTGGCCGTGAACCAGAATAGCCTGGTGGTTAAGTCGCTGCCCGGCAAGCAGTAGATGACAGGTTCGAATCCCGCTGGTTCCAATTTATTCTGACTTGTGTTTTTCATTACAGATCGAGCATACGATCTTTAACACTGGGAGTAAATGGCCTAAAAATTTGTTTACAAACATTTACTTTCTTTATGATATATTCAATTTACTTCAATCCTATCAATTATGATATTATAATTACGAATTCAATTGTCCTCTATAGAAATTCGTTGGCATGGAAGACCTGTCTCATTGGTAGGCCATTATATAGCGTATGCATGGAATTGGTATGGATGTATCCCCTTACGCTCGATGGAAAGAGAGGGGCTATATGTGAGATTGTTACTTTGCTTCAACGGGAGCCCAGACAGCTCAGTTGGTAGAGCACTGGTCATGTAATCCAGGGTCCCGGGTTCGAATCCCGGTCGGGGCATTGTAATTTTCTCACATTTACTTTCTTTATGATATTATATATGTGTGTATGGGTGTGCATACGATAAATCTGCCATCTTAAAATATTGTTTAGTTCTCTATCGCTGTTACCTAATCTGCTAGCTTTCACTTTTGCACTAGTAAGGCCTTTTTTCCCTGGGAGCCTAAAACGTTAATTACATAATCCCAAAGGGTACCAATCACCAACATGGTTTTTTTTTCAGTATTCAAAATATCAGCTTCAGATATAACTTCTGAAAAGAAATATTGCAAGCTTGAATTCAATCTGTATAAAAGAAATATGACTGGTTTAGTAGACTAGTCGACGCACGCGTTAGCTTACGCATACGCACCTATATGATAAGTTATTCCCGTTCAAATTAAATAAAGCCATTTGAGTCTAATGGAAGTAAAAGGCTATACATGAAAGGTCAGAGGAAGATGCTGCTTTCCATACTATGAATTCACGATTTAGCCACACAGATGGCGGGAATTCAAAAGCTTGTGTCGAATTACCTTTGATGTGCACTTAGTTAAACAAAAGAGTCAAATGCTTTAGTCAGACTATATAAACTTCCAATTATTTAGCGTTTACTAAGTTTCTAGGCAAAATTACGATATTTAAAAGCAGTAGCTTTGTCCTTAGCATCGGACCTGGACATCCAGTATGTAGACAAATGTTCAATGGTGGTTGCATATATTCCTTTCATTAGATAACCAAACAACTAATTTGAAAGAGGAAACTTCAAGCTGTACTCCTAACGTTATTACCCTACAGGAAAATATTGAAGAGGTCAAATATTATATTTATATTATATATAAAGCAAAGTTTGAGAAAGAATATTGATATTATTACTTTTTAAAGATACCACTGATTTCTTAGTTCATTAGTACATTGAAAGGTAACTAAAATCAACATCAAAATCAAAGTCCTTTCGTTATTGTGCATTCATTAAAATTAGAAACAGCAATCATACACATTTCTGTATTTATTTAGGCATGATTGAATATCAGTCATTTGATTCTAGAAAAAAGTAGTTCTCACTTCATAATCCCCTCATTTACAGAAAAAGTGAACACTTATCAGAGTGAACTGACTGGTTTCGATCCTCCTATTGAAATTAAGCTGATAGAACAACAGAAGAGAATGATAATTATAGTATGACATTCAATGTGTGTATATTTAGGTCTAAAAGTATGAGTACTTTTCTGTATCTCAATCATATGGAAAAAACAATTAATCAAACCAAGGAGAAACAAAGATTTCTTTCGTTGGATATATTGAACGTAACTATTTCCGCGTGGGTTTGAATATCCTTTTTTATGTAGGCTTATTTATTTATAATTTATATTGAATAAAAAATCCTTTATTACATAGAATAATACAAAGATATTTGCAGATATGATAGCCTAGGTTATTTTCTGTGGGACCACAGTCATACAAGTTACAACATGAACTAAAAACATTAAAGATTCAAAGTAACCACTGGCAACAATACGTACATATGCAAGACAACATGTGTGCAGGGAAGTGAACCTATTCACATTGTTCAGAATAAAGCTTTTTCTTTAAAGATAAGCACTTACCAAAAAGCATTCGAATAATTAATACGTATAATATAAGAATAATCATTGTAATTATTATTATTATTTTCATAAAGTATTGATGAATATATTAGCATTAACCAATAATAACATATGCATGCAAACCGAGAACCGAACAAATAGTCAAGGACGTAGAGATATAAGGTTTGATACGAATTCAGCAACCAAGCAATTATTAGTTTTATGTTATCAAAATCCGTATTATTTGTAACTAGATTCCTTGCATAATATGAAAATTGTGAAACTTTCAAGAACATCTAAGAGCTCTTGTACATGTATACATCGGCATCTTAACTACAAAATCTTACAATTCTCAAAGTCAGTACAATAATCATAGATACAGAAACATAAAACTACAAAAATTATTTACAAGTTCAAATTTGGAGAAAATATTTTACCAGAACAAGTCACCAATTTGAGGTGTATTAATTAGGACAGAATTAATTTAACAGAATATTTAATCCACCAATGATTGGTTCTGTGACACAATATTTCTCCACCCTTCAATCTATTTCAATGTAGTGTTCGTCTTCTTTCGAAATATTTGTTATTCCTCGATTTGAAGCAGAAAGGGACCTATGCGAAGGAGGTTTAGGGAACAAAAATTCAGGTAGAAGGTATCCATCTGCGCTCATTCTGTGAATGAGTGGCTTTCGCACCTGCTTAGGGGTGGGGTAGGTGTTCTCGTGATGATGTGAATCGGAGTCCATAGAATGATCATCCGGTGTATCAGGTCCAGGCCTAGCTCTGGTTAGACCTGGTCCAATGAACGCCACACTGTAGTGGGCATCGGAATGTCTCTGTTCGGCCTCTTTATTCGAGTCACTGCCATATTTACTCACTTTGAAAACTGCAGTGGGTTGTGCGTTATTTCTAGGAAACCGTCGACGAACTAGTAGGACTACAATGAATATCAATGCCAGAACCAGGCAAACGAGTATGGGAGTGGAGATGTAAAAAGCGAGTGCGAGCCTGAAACCTGGACAGAGTTAGGTTAAAAGTAAGAGAAATGTGACCGGAAGAGATAAGTTCATGCAGCAGTATAGGGACGGTGATAAAAAGATAGAGCATTTAGACAGATACTGAGATTGAGGATGAGAGGGAGAGGGGATAGAGAAATTGAATACAAATGGTTTGATAAAATGTAGTGATTTGGTCTAAAATTACTTCAAATTAATATCAATTGTGAAAGAGGCAACATCAGTTCGAAGATATCTCTTTTATAGGTTATTATTAATTTGCGATTGTAATTACAAGAATACCAGTGAGAGGTACCCTCCCCCTCCCCACGATGTCAATAGCATTTATGTTATGGATCGAGTAAGGGAAAACTATGAAAACTATTTTTCTGCGCCCCTTTACAAAAATTTAATGGTAATGATGATTAAAAAGACCATGCATGAAGACGTTTTCCCGAAGAATGCAATGCCGCTGAATAACATCATGAAACTGGCTTTATTGAGGGTCCACGATAAAACATTGAGAAGCTTTTGTGACAGGAATACCTACATATTTATAACACCTGGATAATAAGTGGCATGTGTCGGTTCATATCCTGTCGAAGATTATCGGATTCGCAACTGTGAGTCAAAATTGGACGTAGTGTTATCCATTACAGTCCGGCGAAATATGCGATACACTAACAAAAGTCTTGCACACGGATTTTGTAAGTTTTGCATGATCAAAACATTACTAGATACCCAATGTAAAACATTAGCCTAGACATGTTATCTTCATTCATTAAGCTTTCTTGAAAAAATAAATTTCATAAAATATCTCTATAATATTATAGGCCTAAACCTCATGATTGCATTACAGAGATCATTTGTTAAAGGGCCCTGCCATCAAAATGCAAGTTGATACCTGATGGTGTGCAATCCTACATAATAATAATAATAATAATAATATGCCGCTTTTTATATAGCGCCTAATACATCGGCGATGTCTCTGAGCGCTTTACAGATATATTATTACCCGGGTCATTGGATCCTGGCTTGCCCGCACACAATGTATGCACATTCTCCACTCCCTGGGGAGTATTCCAGCCAGGCGTCTGTAAAGCGCACACATGCTAAGCAAAGGACATTACCTTTGGCATCCTACCGGGTACCCATTTAACATCTGGGTGGAGAGTGGCAAATGTAGATTAACGTCTTCCCAAAGGACACTAGTGCTGTGGTGGGATTCGAACCCCAGACCTCGTGGTTCACAGTCCGGGGAATTATCAACTGATCTACAGCACCTCTACATCTCATATTTTGATATTTAAAGTTCTAAATATGTTTCATAGATTATTAAATATTTTTTGAAATAATTTTCTACAACCTGCTAAGCCTCACCCACTTTAAAAAAATCCCCCAGACCAATTTCCCCTCGTGACATCATCTGTCCATCATCAGTAAGCTAAGAGCGATTTTTCAAGTGAAATTGGTATTTAACTTTGTCAAAGCTGACACCTGTTACAATACACCATACAATACCAACATAGGAGTTGCTATGTCAGACATGCTGTAGCATCAGCAGGAAAACAAAGGCAATGATGAAGTTTTTATGAAAGCATGCAATTCTGTTAGGAGCGTGTGCTAAGCTGGGGGAAATTATACCAGTATCTATTCTACAATACAATAGTTAGTGGTCCCTAGCTCAGCATGACAGGGGGCCCTTTAAACGGTGTTTGAAGTATTGCGGGTTTGAAAAGAATTTTATAATCCACTCACTACTTTCACTGCTCCCATTACAAACGACGTTAGTGGCGAGTGGTGAACTCACTGCAAAAAGAATAGGGATATTATCATTACAGTAATTTTTAAACATAATTAACATAATTATTTACACTCAAAGGTATTGTCTTATCGATAGATGTCGAAAAGGCCTTCGATTCCGTTGAACTGAACTTTCTAGTAGGAAATACATTTAAATCTTTTGTTGAACTGATGTATACAAATATCGAAAGTTTTGTCATAAATAATAGATTCTCATCTTTTGTTTTTAATCTTCACAGGGGGAGGGGTAGACAAGCTTGTCTCCGTAATTTGTTTCTGATTGGAGCCGAGGTATAGGTATTTCATGAGTTGAAAGTTTAATAATTTGTATGATATGTCCTCTGTAGGTTTATTGTGTACCTCAAGTTTTATCCATTATTATTTGCGGTTATTTTTGAATGGTCTGTCATTTCATTCATCTCAACCTAATCAAGGCTGGCGAAAAAATTGGCAAATCAAGCAAAAATACACTTACTAGTAACATTCATTAGTTCAAATTATCCACACATCATACCGTTATATACAGATATAGCAAGAGAACCACCGCAAAACTTTGCACCGCTTCCTGGACAGGGCAATCTACCCCAACTGTCCCGAAATGTTTCGATGAGACACGTTTGTTGACATGAACAATAACAGTCATTTTGGCGGTAAAGTGCTGCAACTGGAACTCCTTCAATCTTACATAATGCTAAGCAATAATCTGGATAATTATAAAGTGTTGATACGGTTGCATTGAAATCGAATATCAGGCAAGATTGCAAATGGCAGCCGATGTAATCACCATCTGAAATATCAAGAATGATGTGATAATCGTTGAAATTGATATATGTTTACAAACACACTTCACTCTCTTCCAGTTCCTCCGTCCTTCTCTTTCTATACTCTATTCCTTCCCAATCTCTCTCTCTCTTTCTCTTTTTCTTTCTTTCTTTCTTTCACCATGTCTCTTCATTATTACATTTGAAGAGCATCAAAATATTATTTCAATCCACGATTTACTATAATAAAAGGCCAAATTCTTCCGTCTTTGGCTCAACGACTGCTAATTATGCCGATATTAGCAATTAAAATATATCTAATATCTAAAATACCATTGATAATGATTTAAATTGATTACCTCAATGATAGTTCTAATGATTATATCTAAGCCAGTTTAAAAAACTATTACTTAACCTCTTTTGTAACCGAAGCTATTTCAAATCTTATAACTCAGT
This sequence comes from Heliocidaris erythrogramma, assembly GCA_025617745.1. NCBI lineage: Eukaryota > Metazoa > Echinodermata > Echinoidea > Camarodonta > Echinometridae > Heliocidaris > Heliocidaris erythrogramma. The sequence goes on from CM046861.1 coordinate 17,398,778, forward strand.
CTCAATTTCTCAGCAATAGTTTAAATTGATTACTTTAATAATGGTATACAAATGAATGCTATATTGTTATAAAAAGTTCCATTGCTAAAGTATTTTTGTGCACGTTTTTACACCATTATTTTATTTTACACAATGTTGGCTACCTGTTTAGACATTAAGTGAAAATTAGCCGCCCCGCCCCTTAAACATTTAGAGAGTATTGATCTCCCTTCTTTGTTATTGTTTGCTTTCCATCAATTTTGTACAATTTACGAACTTTCAAATGTATTTCTTTACCGAGAGCATAGACGATTAATTATCAGCTTTATTAAGTTTAGCACGATCATAATACGATATAGATACTTACTGGTAGCATATCTCTCAAATAGATTAGACTTTCCATAACCAGAAGCAACCAAAGGATAATATTGCACGAAGAAGCCGACAAATATTACAGACATATACATTTCCTCGCTGATATAAATGCTCAGATTATACAAATATCAGATGCATTAACACAGTAGACGATCACAAAGAAAAGCTGCGACTGAATAAAAGAAAATCTTTATCCTCACTGCTTATGTGACTGCACGCGGACGCGCCTTTTTTTTACGGAAGTAAATACCTTTAATCCCATCCCATGATACCATATCCATGATACTGTTAACAAGTCTATATATGATTGAAGCAATTGACGAATCAGTGTAAAGCGAAGAAGCGAGCAATTAAGCTTATTTTGGGGAGATTGTTTTTAATGCTTGATATTTTCATAGGACGAGATCAAAATTGTGTCTCAACTATATTTACTTCGAAATTTAAATGAGTAATTTACTATTTTCACCGCTCCCTTAATACAAGCGACGTTAGTGATTAGTGACTTCACTGCAGAAAAAATAGTGATAGACGGTCATTTGCTACTGTTCAAAAAATAGCACAAAACTATGCGATATCACAAATGTCATAAGTTCACGTTAAATATTGTCGGGGTTACACAATCAAATAAAATCTCAAAGATGGGGGTTATAAGAGAAGATAATACATCGTTATTTCTTTAAGATTTAGGAATTGTAGGGTGTCGGAATTTTAAGCCAAACTTATAAATCATACTCGTTTACGTGTATAGCTCATTTCCCCAAAGATTTGTTACTGTGAAGTATAATTGTTCCGGGGTAGTCTGAAGGTTCGGTAGATTCATAATTCCAAAAATGGAATGATAGGCTTCATAATTCCAAAAATGAAGCAGGGCTTGTCATTCCGAAAGTTAAATTGGGAACCTAGTCTAAGTTTCCTAGTTATGAATCCCATATTCTTCTTTTTTCCCCTCGCAAAATAATGAACCCAATTACCTTTTCGGAATAACGAAGTTCTGTTAATACTTATCCGTATTTCATTTTTCACAATTTCACAATTTCACAGAGGAAAATTGACCTTCAGATTGTTGATCCTCCAAATTAATCCACCAGGTGTTTGGGGAAAAAGAACTTATTTTCAGTTTGGAAGTAATGTACCTCCTGGAAGAGAAAATGTTCATGTTCGAAATTATGAAACTTTGCAATTATGAACCATTTGAATTACGAACCTTTGAAAAAAATGAACTTTCATAGAGGAAGAAAAAAAAACAACGTTCAGAAGAATGAGCATCCCCCTTCATTTCCTTTATATAAAACAAGACGGTCTGTGTTCTGACAGCTTAGAGACTGCCACAAATGTTTATACGAAGCACAATGTGACTTATAAAAAAATGAATTGCAAATATTGGAAATATTTAAACAGCTTTTAAGATATTTATGTATCTATAGTTTCATACCGCTATATACAGAAGCTCCCCGTAGTTTTGGAGACACATGTTTGTAAACAGGGGCAGGAACATTTAGTTCGATTGTAGAGGGTTGCCACTGGAAATCCTTCATCCTTACATGTTGCAATGCAAGAATTTGGATAGTTGTAAAATGTTGATTTGCTTACCCAGCTTACATAGCATAGCAGCCGATGTAATCACAATCACAATCACAATCTAAAATATTAAATGAATTGTTGTTATAGTAACATGGAAACACAGGGGTTTCATCTATCCCCTTCTTTATCCCTTTCGGAACACTCTCTCCTTCCCTTCCTCCCTCTCTTCTTTACTCTTCCTCTCTTTTTTCCCCTCTCGTCTCTTCCTATCCCAGGCCTCCCTCTCTCTCTCCACTTTCTCCCCCCCCCCCCCAGCCCGAAACCACAAATGTAAGAATAACCACAAATTTAAGCAAATTGCATTTGCACGAAAAAAAATTCAATTTGATGAATGTACACTTTTGAATTTATTTTTTCCGAACTTTTACATCATTTTATTCTTAACCCCCCCCCCCCCCCCCCTCGATACTATTATCAAGGGGGGGGTTAAGAATAAAGTGCGCCGTTTTGAGTTACAAACGGGTTTAACTACCGCACCTTAATCTTAATCAAAACAGCATGCAGCGTGCGCCATATTGTAAATCGCATTCCTTTCTTTCTCTCCCTCCCCCCCCCCTCTCTCTCCCTCTCCCTCCCCCTCTCTTTGTATATCTTTCTATCTCTCTCGTTATTCTATTGCATTCCTTCTCCCACAATTAATTACAGTTCAATACTGCTAAACTAAAGAAGCATAGACATTCACGTGGGGGCCATTCCTAAGAGAAGTGATGTACATGATGGCAAAGGGTAAGAGATGAACCAAGAACTGGGATGTGTTTGAATAGAAAGAATACGAAAAATTAAGTGAAGTCAGCAAGCAGACAGAAAGAATACTGGAGAATATGATCATGTGATCTACACATATTTTCCCAACCATTTTTACACATACAAACTTAAAAGTTAAGGCCTTCTGAAACAAATTACGAATAGATCGATTTTTCTTATAATGTCACACATATCTTTGTCCAAACATTCATAAAATACGTTTTTCTTAATTTTCCTTCCTCCACTCAGGCCAACATCTAATGTGTTAATTCAATTTTAAAATAAGAAATCAGAATCCAACACAACTCTATACATTGGAATATATATCTTTAAATTATCTGTCAGTTAAACTTGATTGATTCTATTTAAGTTATGTATTTCTCACTTCATAAATCCCCACTTATGAATCAAAAGTTATAATCATGAATCATTGTAAATGAATCAGTTTCGATCTTTTATTTCAATAGATGCAATGGGGCTACTGACACAGAAGTAGATAATGGTAATTTTGTAATAAAATCCTTTAATGTCCATGTCGTTCTGCTGTATAGGCCTACTCAGTGGCATAGATACAAGGGGCACGTGCCAGGCCCCCTCCTCTCCCCCCTCCCCGTCTCCCCCCCTCATGGAATGGTGAAATGGGGGAGGAACAAATGAATGCTTGAGTAGTGTGGGAATGACGTCACAAACTCATGATCGAGTTGCCAATTTGTAATGAGTTGTCCAATTTTCATCAAACTATTTTTGATCTGTTTGTCTCATTTTCAAAGTAATTCTAGTACCACATGCGCCCTTTTGTGCAAAAGGAAATGCCCGTTTCGTATATACAAATTAATCTGTATTGCTTGTAAATAGATTGATTCACTACACTATTGCACTTTACAAACTGACAAAAGTCATTGTGAATGATTTTCAAGAACATCTAAGCACTTTTTTACATGTACAGTATACATCGCCATTTCAACTATAGAATATTACAGTTTTGAAAGTCAAAGCCGAATATCATATGTTCAGAAACAGAGGCCTATTAAAGAATTCTGTAAAAGTGAACTTTGGAAAATCAAGTCAAAAATTTGATATACTATTTTAAATACATATTCAAGAAAACGGTACAAAGATTAAACATATAAATGCAGTAATTAAGAATGTTATCTAGTGCAATAAATCTTTCTCAATACAAATCACTTTTCAAATTACGACGCTCATTTGGAATGTATCTAATATTTCAATTTACAAAAACAAATCCATTAATGTTTGGTTCAGACATTATTTCTTAATCCCTTAATTTATGTCAATGTAGTGTTTGTCGTCCTTCGAAAGATTTGTTAGTCCTTGATTTGGGACAGAATAGGCCGTATGCGAGGGAGGTTCAGGTAACGGCAATTCAGGGAGAAGATATCCATCTGCACTCATTCGATGACAGAGTGGCGTTCGCACCTGCTTGGGGGTGGGGTGTGTGTACTCGTGAGGTTGTAGATCGGGGTCCGTGGAATGATCATCCATTGTATCAGGTCCAGGTAATACAGGACTAGCTCTACTCTGACCTGGTCCAATGAACGTCACACTGTAGTGGGCATCGGAATGTCTCTGTTCGGCCTTTTCATTTAAGTCAATATCATCTTTATTCATTTTGAAAACTGCGGTGGGTTCTGTGTTATTTCTAGGAAGCCGTCGACAAACTTGTACGACTACAGTGAATATCAATACGAGAACTAGGCCAACGAGCATCGCGGTGGAGATGTAAAAAGCGAGTACGTTGCTGGAACCTGTACATAAAATGAGAGACAGTGTGACCAATAATTAAGGTACATTGAGACGAATAGACAGAGTGGGGGGAGGAGAATGCATAAAAAGAGGGAGAAGAGTGGAATATAAGTGATTGGATAAAGAAACGAGATTAGAATTGGTACCAATGAACTAAGAAGGAAAAGCTAACAAAACTGTACATAAAATGAGAGAAAGGGTGACAAAAATAGGACGAATAAAAAGAGATGTGAGGAGGCGCGATGGTTCAGTGATAGAGCAGTTGTCTCGGGTTCGAAACCAAGTTGATGCGCTAGTGCCCTTTGGTAAGGCATTAATAAGTCCCTCAGCGACGACTTAAAGCCGTCGGTCCCCTAGTTCCTTATTTACAAGCATACAAATTCTTTCTTAGCAGATAGGTAAATCTAAACCACCTAAAAACCTTCTAAAACTGCAAGTAAGCATTGGTCTTATCATATTTATGTTGTATTTACACAAAATTACATTTGTATACAGCCCTGGAAAAACTTATTAGGCCAAGCTTCTATAACAAAAGGTACTATAATATGCATTCAACCTAATGAAAATGATTTGTCTTTGTATTTCATTGAATGAATAACAAATTCCAGCAATTGTACCTTGCTTTTATGATATTTTATTTCCTTCTTACAACAAATATAACACTTTCAGTAATAATTTTTTCCATGGCTGTATATTATCTCCATTCTGTAAATGATATTTGAAATTGTTAGATAGAAGAATAAGCTAAAACTGAACTAAACATATATGTGAGATTCAAAGTGCTCTAAAATGAAAATTTCAATACTACAAACAACAAGATTTACTCGGTCCCTGTATAACTGCGTTTCCTCACGAGATTCATGATTCAAATTTACCCAAAGGCGTCTCTATATAGGATGCAAAGTTTCATATAAAAATGCAAAGTTTTTCTTAGGGGTATATCCTGACAGTCCCTTACCCCGTTTGGTCGATACTTCCCAAAGCATGACGCAATCCCCCCCCCCCCCCACAAAAAAAAAAAAAAAAAAAACTTTTTTCCGGTCATGACAAGACGTTGCCGTCCCTTCCCGTTGAAATATTTGGTAGAACACGTCGCCTCTTCACACGCACGGTTAAAAAACAGGATAAAAACATATCTAATTTCAAAATATCAGAATATACAAGTTACATTCGTACATGAAATCAAGTTGCTTAAATAAATACTACAATTTACAGCAGTTACATAACGATCATAAACCTTATGATTTAACATTAATGTAATTCTTACCTCGTGCAAATTTCATGTAGCCCGGTAGCGTGCACCATCAGCAAATAGATGTACCTACTTTTTACACTTTATTAAGTACACTGTTTCTACAGTAAAACTCACTTGAAATAATTTTAAAACAAATCATATTCACTTACCGTGCTTACTATTATCATCTGTATCACACACGTCCTTTGTAGTGTTTGGTGACTTCACTGTGGAACAATCAATTAAAAGACAGCTTTTAGGTTTGGATGGAAACGAACGCACGGAGTTAAAAAAAGGGGGAATTTAAAGGGCATCCTACATCTCTTCTTAAGCACGTTCCTTTAACCCTTTCGAGACAAATGACCACACTTTGTGGTTTGGCTCAATAATTTTTTGTATTCAGAGCCCTAAAAAATATACCAGATACATTAGTAGAAAGAACAAAAAAATCTGCTCTCACTGTGTCCTTTTTTGTTGCATGACCATATTTCCTTTGATACCAGGAATTTTGAAACGAGAATAAGCTTTGAAATCCTTAACTTGGCAACACATTGAGAGGTTTGGTCGATACTTCCCAAAGCATGACGCAATCCCCCCCCCCCCCAAAAAAAAAAAAAAAATCCGGTCATGACAAGACGTTGCCTTCCCTTCCCGTTGAAATATTTGGTAGAACACGTCGCCTCTTCACACGCACGGTTAAAAAACATGATAAAAACATATCCAATTTCAAAATATCAGAATATACAAGTTACATTCGTACATGAAATCAAGTTGCTTAAATAAATACTACAATTTACAGCAGTTAAATAACGATCATAAACCTTATGATTTAACATTAATGTAATTCTTACCTCGTGAAAATTTCATGTAGCCCGGTAGCGTGCACCATCAGCAAATAGATGTACCTACTTTTTACACTTTATTAAGTACACTGTTTCTACAGTAAAACTCACTTGAAATAATTTAAAACAAATCATATTCACTTACCGTGCTTAATATTATCATCTGTATCACACAAGTCCATTGTAGTGTTTGGTGACTTCACTGTGGAACAATCAATTAAAAGACAGGTTTTAAGGTTTGGATGGAAACGAACGCACGGAGTTAAAAAAGGGGGAATTTAAAGGGCATCCTACATCTCTTCTTAAGCACGTTCCTTTAACCCTTTCGAGACAAATGACCACACTTTGTGGTTTGGCTCAATAATTTTTTGTATTCAGAGCCCTAAAAAATATACCAGATACATTAGTAGAAAGAACAAAAAAATCTGCTCTCACTGTGTCCTTTTTTGTTGCATGACCATATTTCCTTTGATACCAGGAATTTTGAAACGAGAATAAGCTTTGAAATCCTTAACTTGGCAACACATTGAGAGGTTTGGTCGATACTTCCCAAAGCATGACGCAATCCCCCCCCCCCCCCCCCCAAAAAAAAAAAAAAAAAAAAAAACTTTTTCCGGTCATGACAAGACGTTGCCTTCCCTTCCCGTTGAAATATTTGGTAGAACACGTCGCCTCTTCACACGCACGGTTAAAAAACATGATAAAAACATATCCAATTTCAAAATATCAGAATATACAAGTTACATTCGTACATGAAATCAAGTTGCTTAAATAAATACTAAAATTTACAGCAGTTAAATAACGATCATAAACCTTATGATTTAACATTAATGTAATTCTTACCTCGTGCAAATTTCATGTAGCCCGGTAGCGAGCACCATCAGCAAATAGATGTACATACTTTTTACACTTTATTAAGTACACTGTTTCTACAGTAAAACTCACTTGAAATAATTTAAAACAAATCATATTCACTTACCGTGCTTACAATTATCATCTGTATCACACACGTCCATTGTAGTGTTTGGTGACTTCACTGTGGAACAATCAATTAAAAGACAGCTTTTAGGTTTGGATGGAAACGAACGCACGGAGTTAAAAAAGGGGGAATTTAAAGGGCATCCTACATCTCTTCTTAAGCACGTTCCTTTAACCCTTTCGAGACAAATGACCACACTTTGTGGTTTGGCTCAATAATTTTTTGTATTCAGAGCCCTAAAAAATATACCAGATACATGAGTAGAAAGAACAAAAAATTCTGCTCTCACTGTGTCCTTTTTTTTTCCTTTGATACCAGGAATTTTGAAACGAGAATAAGCTTTGAAATCCTTAACTTGGCAACACATTGAGAGGTTCAAAATTATTGTTTTTTCATCAAAATTGGCAATTTGTCACCTTTTCGAAATATTTCTAACCATGTATATTTTTTCAAAGACATTACACCTTATTAGAACATTGTAGCACTAAAAGAAAAATATTATTGTTGCCAATTTGAAGAACAAAATGTGATCATTTTAGCCCTTAATAAAGGCGGTCAGTCGCCGGTTTCAGTGGGGGAAAATCTGTGTTTGCTGATGCTGAAAAATAGTTCTTGCGCATACGAAATTAGGTCTAGTCGAAAGTATATTGAGGATCAGCGAAAATTACTTCTCCTCGGCAAAAATCCGCATAGATATCGCTGTGATATAAGTTGTACCAAAGAGTTTAAACACGAAGAGTGCTCAGTGCCGAAATAAAGCACGCGTATATATTGTGGTACATGTCGATCATATCGGCCCGGAGGGAAAGGTTATAGTCTTAATTGATAGCGCTTTTGCCTTTTGGTAAAGCCGTAACTAAAGGGCATAATCTTGATATTGTCCCTTCAAATACAAACTTATGTCCCAAAAAAGATAGGAATCAATTCTAACTGCACCAGGGAGGAGAGGGAGAGAGTTGGGAGGGGGCACTCGGACTAGATGTTTGTATTTTTGTTAAAGTTATTTGCTATGAAATTTCTATTAATATTTATGTGATGATGGGGGGGGGGTCCAAAAATGTTCCCTGATATTAAGCTCTATATGAGCAAACACTGCGATATCTGACGGGAATGTCGAGAAAAGTTATTTAAAAATAATAATGTGCTATCTTTATTTTTCTATTAAATCAGAATATTTCATTTGTTTTGATTGATGGAAATTAAAGGGGTTACAGACCTGCAATGTAGTTATATTAGCCTTATGTACGCGTGCCCCTATGTGCCAGCCAAAACCAAATCTGACATACCTTGGTTACACATCGAATGAAAGGAAATGTGTACCCCCCCCCCCCCCCCCCATGCACAGAAAGAATCTGAAAACTGATCTTTTTTTCCTTGCTTGTCCTAAAATTAAAAATAGAATGCATCTGATGATTTTTTTTTTTGTTCGTCAGGCGTGAGCCTCCCCCCCCCCCCCCCTCTCCCTGCATTCTTGGCTACGCCACCAATATAACCAACTTACGGTAAGTTATTTGTAATATCCTGCTGTAGAAATGTGAGACGACAGGCGAAGAAAACAGTATAGGGGCTTGCTTCGAAGCCATCACCAACGCAATAGGGCCTTTACCGATTGTACGAAAAGGAGGATGGTCTCCGTGTTTTGAATTGAATTAACTAGTAACCAACAATATAGCAGCTGATGATATAATTTATTTACCAGTCCTATTCTGTCTTTGTATTTGTATTCTGTCATTACTTTTGCCCAGCTCTCTTTGTCTCTCTCTCCTCCCCCCTCTCATTTTTCTCATACTCTTTTTTCTCTCTTACAACCGATCTGTAAAAAATGACTCCCATGGAATTGAGGAAAAAATAATGATCTCTTTTTTTTCTTATTTGTGTTTTTATTGGGAAATGAACAGAAATCACAACAATCACAAAAAGTGATTTACATGATTAAAAACAAAATCACTGAGCACTGAGCAAAGCCCCCTTAAACCCAACTTGGCATATACGGGCTCTTGCCTAAATTGTGAAAAAACCCAGATCGAGCACCAAATTTAGTTTGGAAGCCCAAGAGGCTAACAATGTCGTTCTATTAACCCTCCGAGAAAAACGTGTAAAAAGGCCCACCCCGCAAGACTGAAGTGACAGTCCGGGCATGGATCAGTGGCGGATTTAGGAGGCTTTTAAATAAAATTGTATCCCCCTTTTAAAACTGAAAACTTTTTTTTGCTTGTCAGAGAATTATGGAGGAAAACTGGACTCATAAAATCTGATACCCTACACCCCTCCACTGAGCGACTTTCGGAGGGCTGGCGAAAAATCCCCCAACTGACAGTTTGAGAGCTGGCGAGAAGGAAAAATACAAATCTCCTTTCCCTGCATTAATTTTGTGCCCCCACCCTTTTACTACATCCCGCATAGAATGTCAGTGTTAGACTCATATCCATAACAGGGTTCAGAAGCCCCCCCCCCCCCCCCCCCCCCCACACACACACACACTACTCGGGGCTGTCGGTACCAAAGACAAGCAAACGACGAACAGCAAGCAAAAAACATTGATAAGCCAAGTTTTGGCAAACTGACATATCATCGGCAACGCCACCACCTCGATCGGGATCGCAGAGGGGTAGACCAAGCCTAGATAGTGCTAGACACCATCATGTCCATGCACCTATTCCGCTCAGCTATTCCATGCTGCTTGCATGAACATCAGCCATTAGGCTATAGGCGTAATGCGGTGATAGAAGATTGATTATACGAATTTATGAATTTAACACATTGAATTTTGCCTCTGGTACATTAGAAATATAATAGTGAACTGGAATTTAGTTAGATTTTCTTCTAACCGGCTAGGCTGGGTTTGCTTTCGGGCGGACGTACGTCTGCTACATGGTCGTCTGCTAGTGCACGATCTCATTGGATGTCGTCACTCACGTGATCGGTACACGCCCACATTAGGTCATCGATAACAAATATTGGAATGCACGTGTAGTATGGCAAATTATTTTTTTTGGTCGAAAGCATGCATATTCCCGGGGATTTGTGCGGGGTTTATTGGACTCATCGAGCCTCAATTATACCCTTCCAGAGCTTTAAATTTCATGTAAATCACATTTTCCCTAATTTCAAATAAATACTAGGGGAATTAAAATCATTTCAAAACCCCTGTTTTCATGTGTTAACCAATGGGAGCTGGAAGGCCAAAAGCATGCATATTCCCGGGGATTTATGGGGGGTTTATTGGACTCATCGAGCTTCAATTATACCCTTTCAGAGCTTTAAATTTCATGTAAATCACATTTTTCATAATTTAAAATAAATAAAGGGGAATTAAAATCATTTCAAAACCCCTGTTTTCATGTGTTAACCTATGGGAGCTGGAAGGCCAAAAGCATGCATATTCCCGGGGATTTATGGGGGGTTTACTGGACTCATCAAGCCTTCATTATACCTTATCAGAGCTTTAAATTTCATGTAAATCACATTTTTTACATTTTCAAAGAAAAACAAAGGGAATTATAATCACCCTAAAATTCCTTGTTTTTGCGTGTTAACCTATGGCAGGCTAGACGTTTTTGGTCAAAAGCATGCATATTCCCGGGGATTTATGGGGGGTTTACTGGACTCATCAAGCCTTAATTATACCTTTTCAGAGCTTTAAATTTCATGTAAATCACGTTTTTTATATTTTCAAATAAAAATTATGGGAATTATAATCATCCTAAAATTCCTTGTTTTCGCGTGTAAACCTATGGCAGGAGAGACTTTTTGGGGGTAAAAAGCATGCATATTCCCGGGGATTTATGCGGGGTCTATTTAACTAATTGAGTCTTAATTATACATGTTCAAAGTTTTAAATTTTATTCAAGGCACATTTTTCAAAATTTTGATTTAATTCTGCGGGAATTATAATCATTCAAAAATTCCCGTTTTTGCGTGTTAACCTATGGGAGATGGAAGGCCAAAAGCATGCATATTCCCGGGGATTTATGCGGGGTCCCTTGCACCTTTTGAGCCTTCATTAAGCCTTTTCAGAGTCTCAAATTACAGTCATGTAAGCCACATTTGCACTAAATTCAAGGTAATACTAGAGGAACTATAATCATTTTTTAAATCCATGTTTTCACGTGTTAACCCTATGGCAGATGACTCTGTCAAAAAACAGGCATGATCCAAGGAATTCATAGCGGCATTTATTGACAAAAAAGGTTCAAGAAATGTTTTTTTAACTATCCATCCTTTTTCTCGTGCAAAAATCAGACTTGAAAAAGATAGAGTAAGATATGAAATATCAAGAAAAAGTGAGACATCTTTTCACGTGTTATACCTATGGAGAACGCATTTTTCCGAATCTGTTTTTAACACAGAAAATTATGCCTCCAAAATGTACTACGGAAGTAGGTCAGAGTAATCTGTCTTGATACTATTTAAAGTCTTTGGTTGTACTGAATAGTGAACGAATACATGTTTTGCGCTATGTGTATCCTGCAATCTGCTGTCTGACGCCGTACCATTATAGAATGTAACGACGCGGGGAAAATAATGCAGATTCCAGGCTTGCAGCTTGAAGTGAAGTCTCTTTTATTCCACAGAAAAAGAACAGCCTCAGTCTACTTCTATACGGAGCTTCACGTCTCCACAACCATCAGGATAGGTAGAGAATACCAGAGACCCTACTCTCAACAGTTAGACCAAAGATCAGAATTTGACCTTCAAGTCTATCTCTCGAAACAACAGTCAATGTAGAGTATGAGATTCTATACATCTGCTATTTTCAAATCATCTCTAATTCCAACACATCCCCAAAACTCTCCTCTACTCTAAAACACAACTTGTATCCTTAAAAATATCCATCAGCTTATTCCCCGCTTTTGTCAATGTCTTAACATTGCAAAAGTATCTTCCTTACACTACAACCAAGAATCACAAAACACAACACTGAATAAATTCTCCACACCAATGGTGGTGTATCACCTTTGAATCTAATCTTACATCTACAGCAACTTAAATCATCATAACCAATGAATGTCAGGCAGCATATAAATTTCAAAAGGCTAAATATCCTGTCTGGTTGTTCATTGAAAAAAAATAATAGGATATAATTCTGCATAGTCATAAAACGAGCATAACACCATCATGCAGAGATCTCTAAAAAGTGCTTTGCAAATGCTCAGTGAAATTTGTGATGCGCACAGTAGTCAGTCACATGCCCAAGTCTATGGGGGTTTCCGAACGGTTGATGCCGGAGCATGGAAGGGATTATGATGTGTCCCTTTCGTCATCCTTTGAGATCTTCTAAGCGTGACCGGCTGATCATTGTGGTCACCACTGTCATCTGTTCTTGTAAAATTATCCAGTAGGGAGGAGGTTCTTCTTCATCTTCACTGTCAGACTCAGTAAAGAAGTTGTCTTCGTATTTTCCTTCAGGCTCTTGGAGTACTACATCATCCACACTCAAGAGGTCTGGTAGCTCCCTTTCACGTGGATCCAGGATGAGCAACTTCCTATTGACCTTCTTTTCTGGACCTCCCAGGAGGGGACGGATAGTGTACACATCTTGAGCTTCATTGATTGCTGACACTACATAGGGTATGTGCCGTCATATGCACATCGCTTGTGTAACACCCGATCACCCACTTCGAATGAGGCACTCATGGGCAGGGCATCGTGTCTCTGCCTCTGCTTGTTCTGCGACATAGTCTTCATTCCAATTTGTGTCAACAATGGAGAAAAGTTGATCTAGCGGTGTGTACGGTTCCCTTCCAAACATGAGGCGGTACGGTGATAGACCTGTGACACAATGGGGGTGCAGTTATAGAGAAACACCAGCTGACTAATCAAGTCTGGCCAGTTCCTTCTGTCAGCTGGGGAAAGAGACCTTATCATGGCACACAAGGTTCTGTTAAATCTCTCTGTCTGGCCATTCCCTTGGGGATGATAAGGGCTGGTTCGAGACTTGTGGATTCCATACATGCGACAGAGCTCTCGTATCAATGCACTCTCAAAGTTCTTGCCCTGGTCTGAATGAATCCTAAGCGGAGTGCCATAGCGGGTAAACCATGCCTCATGTAGGACACGTGCAACAACAGGGGCAGTCTGGTTCCGACAAGGGATGGCCTGGGCAAACTTGAAGAAGCAGTCAGTCATTACCAAGACATCCTCGAAGCCTCCTTTCCCTTTGTCTAGCTTCAGAAAGTCGATTGCTAACAATTCCATTGGTCTGAAGGCTACAAGGTGTCTCCTGGCCGTACGTACCGTTGGGGTGGGAGCCTTAGCCACCTTGCAGGTGAAACATCTTTTCACGTAGGACTTTACATCCTGGCATAGAGATGGCCAGAAACATTTTAACTTGAGGATACCGGTTGTTCGATTTACACCCTGGTGTCCCCATTCATCATGTGCAAGATGCACAATCTTCTCCCGAAGACAGCCTGGAATCAGGAGCTGGCGACGAGGTCCCATCTCAGAATCTGTCACTTGTCGATATAACACCCCTTGGCGTTCCACTAGCTTTGGAAACTGCTTGAGCCATGCCTTTGTCTCTGATGGAGCAAATGTGATCTCATATCCTGGTTTCCAACCTGTACTCCAGCACATCCACACTGTCCCGAGGCTCTCATCTTCACGTTGCATCTGAGCTAACTGTGCATGAGTGTACGAAGGGAACACGGCTGGATGTGGAGCCTTGTCTTCATGGATCTGTTGGACACTTGCTATCCTGCAACGATGCCGGCAGGACACTAGTATCTGTGACAATGCCAATAACAGCCTTTATCTCATTATAGTCTATGGGCCAACGTAGACCCCCCTCCCCCCCCCCCCCCTTAGGCACATTTTTTGTGATGTTTTCCTGGTAGCTAGGACCCTAGGCTATCAGAATCTGCCTGTTTGCCAAAGAGTTAGTGGTGGGTGTGGCCACCAGGGCCGTTACCATGGCAACGCATCAAGGAAATATAGGAATTTACTAAAATACCTAATATTTCTAATTCAGAAATTTGAAAAATGACTGGTAAGCATCTAAATATATGTATTTTGAGTTTCCTGATTGATTGAAACCAAAATCTAGGTCATTTGATGTCACGGTCATGTCAAAAAATGGCCGTTACTATGGAAACGGTAACATAAAAAGTTTATATTTTGGAAAAATATCTAAACTTATCAGTATAAAATAGACAGAGAGGTGTCTACACAATCTTAGATTATATTTTTCTGTTAGCTAGGACCCTCAGCTCTCATAATCTGCCTGTTTTCCATAGAGTTCATGGTGGGCGTGGCCACTAGGGCCGTTACCATGGCAACACATAACGAAATACTGGAATTTAGAAAATACTGTATATTTGTCATTTAACAGCATAAAATATATGGTAAGGCCTCTAATATATGTATTTCAACCTGCCCCACTGACTCCAACTACAATCTGAGCCATTTGAAGTCATGGGCGTGTAAAAAAGGGCCGTTGCTATGGAAACGGTCCCACAAAATGCTTATATTTGTGTAAAATATCTATGATTTATCAATACAAAATAGAAAACAACTGTCTGCACAATCTTAAATCATGTTTTTCTGTTAGCTAGGACCCTCAGCTCTCATAATCTGCCTGTTTTCCATAGAGTTCATGGTGGGCGTGGCCGCTAGGGCCGTTACCATGGTAACATAACGAAATACTGGAATTTAGAAAATACCGTATATTTGTCATTTAGCAGCATGAAATATACATGGTAAGGACTCTAATATATGTATTTTAATCTGCCCCACTGATTCCAACCACAATCTGAGTCATTTGAAGTCATGGGCGTGTATAAAAGGGCCGTTGCTATGGAAACGGTCCCACAAAATGCTGCTATTTGTGGAAAATATCTATGATTTATCAATACAAAAAAGAAAACAACTGTCTGCACAATCTTAAATCATGTTTTTCTGTTAGGTAGGACCCTCAGCTCTCATATTCTTCCTATTTTACATAAAGTTGGTCGTGGGCGTGACCACTAGGGTTGTTACCATGGTAACACACCAATGAATTGAATTTTAGAAAATACTATATATCTGTAATTCAACATCACAAAAACAAATTGTAACCATCTAACTATATGTATTTTGGGGTGCCCGTTTGATTGCAAGTAGAATCAGAGACATTGGAAGGCACCGTCATGTCAAAACATGGCTGTTGCTATAGAAACAGTATGATAAAAATTGAATATTTCTGTAACTAATCAACACAAAACAAAGAACAAGTGTATGTACACCCTAAAATGGTGTTTATCTGTCACCTAAATCTGAGTCATTGGAAGTCACCGTCATGTCAAAACATGGTTGTTGCTATAGAAATGTTATGGTGGATTTATAAATAGTAGTGAAAAAATATGTAACTATCCAATGCACTTTAAAGTAAGGGTCTCCACAACCTGAAATGATGTTTTTTCCCCCTGTACGTTAGCTAGGACCCTGGATATCATATCCTCCCGGACTGCCACAAAGGTGGATACTGGGCGACCACTAGGGCTGTTACCATGGTAATAAGATAGGAAATAACATATATGTGTAATTCAACAATGTGAAAATATTTAGTAGGCATTACATCTATTTCAAGCAGCTCTTTTGAGTGCAATTTTTTTTGGTGCTTTCAAGGTCACAGTCAGGTACACGATTATAATTCTTATTATCCATTTGGTCTCAAACTGACGCCGATGGTGGGTGTGAGCACCAGCCCCATTACTATGGCAACGCACCATCAAAATATTGGAAATTGTTTGAAAATTACATATATATATTCTGTTTCAACAATAGAAAACACAAAATATTGGTCTTGATATATCATAAACTGCCAGAGTTATTACAGTCATAATCCAAATCACTTAAGGCCATAGTAATGTCAAAACAGGGTTGTTGTCATGCTAGTATTAATATGAAAACTGAGCAATTAAAAAAAAAAAGGTGACAGATTTTTGTTATTACATAGCAGCAATTATGTTGCAAAGACATTTTTTAATTGTTCGCGTGTTCGGATAGCTCCGGGCAAGATGTGGGTGTCCATGTGGGGGACCGTTGCAGTAACAACAGCTGATCCTAACTGGTTAGCTGTACTTGAGTAGTTATGCTTCCACCTCTATGCCTTGGCGTTGGGAGGGAGGCAATGGAGGCTTAATAGATGGATTCACCTCAGTCACAGAACCTAATATATTCATAAGATGATAAACTTGTCGGTCTGTAGCTAAACCTGTCTACTTGAAATAAATCTGAGAGGATTGGAATAGAATTTAGCATATTTTCCCCTAATCCTACCCATAAGAAATCTGCATGTTCATTAAGGATTAACAGCATGGCCAAGGTGGTCTAGGATTTGGACTTCATCAGAAACAGGGCCAAAGAATTGAATTTTTGGGTGCTTCATCATAGATCAAGTCCAGGATTAAAGTGTTGATACCTGCCTGGAGTTTTTTATATTTGCTAGAAGGTATTCAAAAGTGTCACTGAGAAGGCCTGTGGTGCAATTGCAGCTCAGCATTCTCATGACTTGCATGATAGGGGTACATGTATATTAGCCATGGACTTGATGTGTTGGGGACCATAAGACCTATAGGTTTACATATTGGTTGCCCTTTACAGGTAAGCTGCAGTTCTTTTGGCTTTAGAGGAGATATGACCAATAGTTTGTGAGATTGTTCCTCTAATACTATCTTGCCTTAAGCATGGTTGGATAAAGGATGGGGTATATTTTTTGCAGAGTTTAGTGGCTAAGTCCATAATATTGGGAAATTAGTGAACACCAGCGGGTTTGTCTATCTATCTTTTACAGCAGCCTTACTTGAACTGAGTATTCTCTTATTAAAACTTTGTTGACTTTCTTACAAGTCTGATATGGTGAGGCACTCTTATCTGGCTTGAATCACATGCTAAGAAGGTCATGGTGAGGAGATTATCCAACCCTCCCCTGGTTTGGTTTGGCAGAATAAAGTCAGAACTCAGGATGGAGATATAGGTGTCATCTATACCTCCACCATTATGTTAGAAGAGAATACATTTTTGCAATACTTGAGTAATGTCTCTATGGTTAGGATGAAGATGGGTGAATCCTCACTTCAAATTTACTTAGTATAGTTTGGTATGTAATTCTGAAGTCTGTCAATGCCTTATTGTATCTGTTCTTCATGATAACTCTGATTGATGGGTAATCCTCAACCTCATCCAAAGTAGTGGGTGTTGCTGCAAGAGGAATTCTGCTCTATCCCAAGGATGCTCTCTAACTTCTGATTCCTAATGACATCCATTTATAGAACTCCTTGAAGGGGCAAAGTGGAATACAAGTAGCTCTCACTCATGTCAACTGGGTGTGGACACTTATGTACCTCAGTTATCATTTCACAGATGACCGTGAACTCAAAACCGACACATTAATTGCAGTTAGCAGTACAGTCAGAAATTAACTTTATAAAAATATATCATCACTAACATTATCTTTCGTGTTGTGAAATCATAGAAATATGCCACTATTTTCTAAATATAGATTTCTCGATCATAATCTGCCTTAGCAGCGACAATATTTGGATATGATCATTGGGAATAAATGATTAACATTTTCAATGCAATCATTCAGGCTGCTTGCAATGGAGATATATAGCATGTCTATACTGTTATATTGTTTTAAAATAATGTTAAACTAAAGCAATGCCACTTTCTGAAATACCAATATTTTAAAGATATGCTTTTGGTGCTCACAGCCACAGTACAACACCTACCAAGTGGTCAAAGTTAATACTGTAATGCGACAACACAGTAGATGAGAGTATCTCTAAGTACAGTGGTACCTTTTCAATATGAATTGGCTTATAAATACAATGAATTTTCAGAAGCCTTGCATATCTATTTGAACATTTGCATCTTCGTTTGTCATAGCAAGTGTCCTACCAGGCATGATCTTGATTGATGAGGCCTTGATCTGGATTTGAACCAATAGGACAGTTGCACTTGTTTATAATTCATTATTTAGATACATAAATATCCCTTTCTTAAAAATCAATATTAGCTTTCTTATCATTCTTTTCCCTTAGCAACGGCATATTTTTATATGACTGACCTAAACTAATCCGGCTTTTGATTGCAATTAAAGGCGCAGCTTCAATTGTGTATAATTAGATGCCTACATTGTACTTCGTTACATTACAAATACATGGTGGAAGCACTGTGGTATATTGGTGAAAGCCTTTCACTCTCATACGAGAGCTCTTGGATTCGATCCTTGATCGGTGCTTACATCCCTGGGCAAGATGTTTTGCCCACATTTGTTTTGCTTGACCCAGATGTATGAAATGTGTACAAGGCAATGATAGTTGCAGGGCAGTAATATTACTGATGTGGTTATCCTGGGTAAGTAAGATACATTTATTATTATCTATTATTCTAAAACTCTTGTTTTTTGGTGCCTTACCATGGTAGCTACCTTGACAGTCTCACCCACAACCAACTTTGTGCCTACTAGGAAGCTTTCGATTATGATAGCTGACAGATAAACACCATTTTAGGCTGTACATACACTTGTTCTTTGTCTTGTGTTGAAATTTTCAATTTTTATCATACTGTTTCCATAGCAACAGCCATGTTTTGACATGACGGTGACTTCCAATGACTCTGATTCTACTTGCAATCAAACAGGCACCCCAAAATACATATAGTTATATGGGTACAATTTGTTTTTGTGATGTTGAATTACAGATATATAGTATTTTCTAAAATTCAATTCCTTGGTGTGTTACCATGGTAACAACCCTAGTGGTCACGCCCACTACCAACTTTATGTAAAATAGGGAGAATATGAGGGCTGAAGGTCCTAGCTAACAGAAAAACATTATTTAAGATTGTGCAGACAGTTGTTTTCTATTTTGTATTGATAAATCATAGATATTTTCCACAAATATCAGCATTTTGTGGGAGCGTTTCCATAGCAACGGCCCTTTTTTACACGCCCATGACTTCAAATGACTCAGATTGTGGTTGGAATCAGTGGGGAAGCTTGAAATACATATATTAGAGGCCTTACCATATATTTTATGCTGCTAAATGACCAATATACGGTATTTTCTAAATTCCAGTATTTCGCTATGTGTTACCATGGTAACGGCCCTAGCGGCCACGCCCACAACCACCTTGATGTCAAACAATCAAATTATGATAGCTGAGGGTCATAACTAATATAAAACATTATCAAAGACTGTGCAGACACTTTTTTCTTTCTATTTTGTAATGGTTAGTTATAGATTTTTTTCACAAATAACAGCTTTTTGTTGGACCGTTTCCATAGCAACGGCCTTTTTTGACACGCCCATGACTTTAAATGGCTCAGATTGTGATTGCAATCTATCAGGCAGCTTGGAATACACATAATAGGATACTTACCATATATTTTATAGCTATTGAATTACAAAGATGCAGTATTTTCTAAGAATCCAGTATTTTTGATGAGTTACCATAGTAACGGTCCTACAGGCCACACCCACCACCAACTGTACATGAAATAGGCAGATTATGATAGCTGAGGGTCCTAGCTAATAGAAAAACATACTTTAGGCTTGTGCATACACCTTTTTGGCTATTTCATATTTATAAGTTTAGAAAGTTGTCAAAAATACCCGCTTTTTATGGTACCGTTTCCATAGTAACGACCATTTTTGGACACGCCCATGACTTTAAATGGCTCTGATTATGGTTGCAATCGATTGGGCACCTTAAAATACATATATTAGGATGCTTACCAAGTATTTTTAGATTCGTGAATTGGAATTATATGACTTTTCCTAAAATTCATATTTTTCTTGATCCGTTACCATGGTAACAGCCCTGGTGGCCACACCCACCACCAACTTTATGGCAAACAAGCAGATTCTGAGAGCTGAGGGTCCTAGCTAACAGAAAAACATCATTTAAAATTGTGCCTAAGGGGGGGGACCTTTTCGGTTTCTGGCCCATGGACTATTATCGTTTGCTGGACATCGACTGAGGGCATCAGCACATTTGTTCAATCGGCCAGGCTTGTACCGAATCTCCAAGTTGAAGGATGCCAGCTGTGCAGCCCACCTCTGCTCAGTTGCTCCCAACTGAGCTGTCTGTAAATGAACAAGTGGATTGTTGTCAGTGAGTACAATGCACCGGGAATACTGCAGATAACCCCTGAACTTTTCAGTCACTGCCCACTTGAGTGCCAGAAGCTCGATCTTGAAACTTGAGAAATCCGGATATCTGGTCTCAGCTCCTCGTAACCCTCTGCTGGCATATGCCACCGGATGAAGATTCCCATCATCACTAGCTTGAGAAAGGCAGGCTCCTAATCCTTTCAGAGAAGCATCAACCTCTAGGTAGAACTCCTGGTCAAATCTTGGGTAAGAAAGAACAGGTGGGGAAGCCAATAACTTCTTGAGCTTCTCAAATGATATCTCAGCTTCAGAGTTCCACTGCCATGTCGCATCAGTGGATGGGTCAATACAAGGCTTCCGTCCCTTCCCCACCTTTGTACGCGATACCTTCTTTCCAGCCAGACAGTGAAGAGGAGCCGCTACTGCTGCGAACCCGGGTACAAACCTTCTTTAATAGGAGGCCAACCCTAGGAAGGAGCTAAGTTCTGCCGGTGAACTGGGGGTAGGCCATTTGGTGATGCGTGCCACCTTATCCTGATCTACTGTAACCCCTTCCTTACTCACTATATGTCCAAGGTGGGAGACCTCAGGTTGGAAAAGTTATATTCACTTTAAAGGTAGAAAGTCTCGTGGAGTACAAACTCCTAAAGTAAAACTAGATGATGTCTTGTTGGAAAGAAAAACTTGTACCAAATTTCTCGGTGTTTACATTAATGAACAACTAAACTGGAATGATCATTTGAAAAACATAAGAACAACAATTTCCCGAAATATTGGAATATTATATAGAGTGAAATATATAGTTCCTGACAAAGTAATTTTTATACTGTACAATACTCTGATTCTACCATACATCTCATAGTGCAATGTTCTTTGGGCAACATCTAAGTGTGTTACAGATAATATTCTCTTGCTACAAAAGAAAGCTATCCGCATTTGTGCTGGAGCTGGTTGCCGTGACCATACACGGCCTCTCTTTATCAAGTTGAAGAGCCTTACGGTTAGTGACATCAATTTTCTTCAAACCGCCCTCTTTATGTTTCGTTATAATAACAACCTTTTGCCCACTTCCTTTTCTTCCATGTTCAGTCGAAACAGTGATATTCACTCTTACCCCACAAGACAATCGGCTAATATTCACTTATTCAACCCCCGCACATTATTGGCTCATAAATCTGTTAGGCATAACGGTCCAGATGTCTGGAATGCCTCACCGAGTGACACTCGAAATTTACCTACCATTCATTCCTTTAAAAATGCGATTAAGCGCATGCTTATCTCTAAGATGTGATTAATACATATACATGTACAATTATTTCTTGTATTACTACAACGAAGCCTAGAGGTTCATATCACCCGAAAGACTAGAATATTTTCATCCTACATAATTTGTCCTATTACGTGTATAGATATCCATCGACGCCTTTACTATATTACTGATTACATATATTATTTGGGATAATAAAGGCTCCCTCCTCTTTCTCCATCTTCTTACCTTCTATAACTTTATTTTCATCTTTATCTGTTGTAAATAGTGTAAAATTTCAAATTAGTTCATTTAATGTTAAGATTGGTTATTGAGTTTCTCTCTTTGTTTTTGTTTTTTCTGTTTATTTTGTTTTAGTTTTAGTTTTTAATGATAATATATGTAATTCGTTAGTTTTGAATGTGAAGGTATGGCAACGTTTCAAGCCTTTTAAGCTTATATTGCTATACCTCTGTATGGTGCTCCATTATTCTATGTCTGTGTTGTGACCATAGTTATTTTACCATTCTGTCATTGTTATTTGTTTCTTTAAATATCTTCTCATATGTATGTGACCGCTCCAAGGAGTTATTTCAATGTACTATGTAATATGATGAACCATTCAGAAATAAATAAATAAATAAAGACAAGTTGATGACATTTCGACCTGGCTTGGCACTTGGAGCCCTTCAGCTTCAACCCATGCTTCACCAGTCGCTGAAATACTTCGTTCAACGTCTCTACATGCTCCTGAAAGTCCTTGGAAAATATCAGGACGTCATCTAAGTAGAGGATTAACTTCTTCAGGTTCATGTCTCCAAAGACCTGTTCCATAACTCTTTGAAACGTTCCGGGGCTGTTACACAGACCCTGTGGTAGCCTCAAAAACTCATACAGCCCCCAAGGGACCCGGAAAGCAGTGAGGGGGATGGATTTCTCATGCATAGTCACTTGAAAATATCCGTGGGACAAGTCCAATGAGCTGAAGAACTGGGCACCTGACATTGCCTCTAGCGTCTCCTCTATTCGGGGTAAGGGGAAGGAATCCCTGACTGTGATGGCATTCAGCTGTCTGTAATCAATGCAAAGTCGAAGTTCCCCCGACTTCTTCCGAACCAAGACAACGGGACTCGCATAAGGACTCTTGGATTTTCTGATGATGTTCCTGTGTAACAAATCCTGAAGGAGTTTTTGAACTTCTGCCATCTGTTCTGGGTGGATCCGTCTATAGGGCAGTCTGATCACCTTTTCTGTTGTCAGTTTGAACTCGTGAGGGATTAATTCACAGTGACCTAGGTCAAAGTCATCAGTGGAGAACGCATCTTTGTTGGCATGCAGCAACTGTCTGATTATCTGTTCATGTTGAGGGTCCATTTCAGGTAGGTGAATACCGACTGGTAGTTGGTCTTCATCACTTCCCAGCTGCTGGGGGGCTACAGTGTCACTGGTATGGTCTCTACTTGGCTGATCACCACCTGTTAGTACAGTGACCCTTGCTCAACTAAAACCTCAGACACTTCAACTTCAATGGTCTCCTCCCGGCACCTGGTCAGTACTTCTTTTTGTCCTCGCATTAACACAGCTGAAGCTATCACAGAGTTGGGCTGTAAGATAACTTGGTCAGTACTGTTCTTAACTGCAAGAACACAGAAATTCCCTTTTCCTTGAACACATCCTTCTACGATTTGCAGACCTGAATGCGCCTGAGAGGTTCCAGCTTCTACCAACCACAACCCTTGTGTTTCAGTCCTTGCGTCTGCACCCAAAGAACACTGCAAAGTCCTCACAGACCCAGGAGGGATAACTTCCAATATGGCATCCGTCGTAACTTGTCCGTTCCTACGAGGGCTAGCAGTAGGTTGGATAACATTTGACATCTCCAGACTCTTTGCGACCAAACCCAAGGGCATCCAACTCCTTCCCTAGCAAGTTACGAAGGGCATTATGTCCTAAAAGGATGGGGAAATCCTTTCTTTCAGTACCATGTACCACCTCCTGTTCAACGATCAAGAAACCCACCAGGGCACTGTATTGACCTATCACCACTTGAGCCTGTACGTAACCCCTCACTGGGATTTCCCTTTCTGCCACACCAACAATCTTGATGGAGAAATCCAACATCCCCATGGGTCCTATCTGCTCCAGTCTCTGGTGAAACACGTCTGATGGTATAAGAGAGGCCTCTGCCCCAGTGTCTAACAAGCAACCTATCTCTGCCGATCCTATCTTGGCCATTACCTTAGGACTCTCTGCTAGCAAAATATCGCGAAGACTGACCTGCATTTTCCCTTGAGAGCTTGAAAAATCAGATGTCATGGGCAAAACTGGTACTACCTCTGCTGTGTGGCCCGCGACAGCAGAGCCGTCTAGTTTCCCTGATTCTGGTTCTGGTCTATGTCTTGATGCTGGTCCTTATTCTGTGGGCAGTCGCTCTTTCTGATGACACTTGTGACAGACTACTTCTGCCAGTGGTCTGCGTCTTGGTCTAGCTTGCTGCATGGACTGGAGTTGGTGACGAAGGCCGGCCACTTCCTCCTTCAGGGTGGTAACCATCGTGGTTAGCTCTTTCTGTGAGTCCACCAGATGCTGTACGGATTGTTGGCTCTCAGCCCCTGCAATCTCTCGCACCTGACCCATCCGTCTCGGGAACTCATCTTCTCGAAAAAGAAGGAGTGCCTCTCGTCTCATGGCATCAAACCCCCCCCCCCCCCCCCCACCATCGATAGCGAGTTGGATTCGCCGTAGCTCTCTCCGAACCCCAAGATCCCTGGCCCCCTGAGCAAATTGGTCACAAAGGGCTTTGTCCTTGAGCTCCTTTAGGGCGTCAACCTCCTTCTTTGAGCCAGCTGCAGCCTCCATTTTGTGGTACATCCTTAGTAGCAAGCGGCTAAAGTCAGCGAGCGGTTCACCCTCCTTCTGTTTGCACCCATGAAAGGCACTACTCAGTGACTGGAAGGTTTCTTCTTGCCCGAAGCACAATCGGAGGGAGTCAATAACCTTGTCTGGTTTGAGTCTGGTAGCTTCGGGGAGACACATGACTTCTTCTCTAGCTGGGCCTGCGAGATGATCGATGAGGACCCGCGCCTTCCTGTCATCCGTCAAGTCCGGTGCGCTAATCGCCTCCTCAAATTCTTCCACCCACTCGGATAGACAAGGCTCCCCAGAACGGTAAGGTGGCCCTCGAAATTTAGAGAGGCGACCGATTGGTACTCCTGTCAGTCCAACAATCCGTCGGAATAACTGGGACATTGCGTCAACACCATCTGAGCTACTACTGTCTGCTTTAGAATCATGTGGTGAAGTCATATTGAACTGAGAGGTACTCGGACACTTGTAATGAAAATTCTGCAATGATGGGAAGTATCAAACTTTGCAAACAAGTTAATGTAACAAAAAAGTCACTACTGTACTGCATGCAATAAGATATTGAAATACAGTTGTTGTTTTCTTTCCATAGTCAATATCAAGGTACAATTTATGGACTACTAGACAGTACTACATGTATAGACGCAGATATCAAGATGTTACTTATCGTTAAATGCACTTGTTTTAGACTCCAATACCAAAATAAGGTCCATTCATAATTACACTCAAGTGTTAAAAGATGAGGTTTGTCTTCCAGTCCATAAATCAGTCTCTAAAGGTGGTCTAAAAGGCCAAGGCTGTTCCTCCCTGTTCCTTTGTCACTGTATCACTAGTAAGCTTCAGAGCTGCTCTCCTTGCCAAGGCTGCAATCCCACTCCTGACACCACTGTAACAACGCGGGAAAATAATGCAGATTCCAGGCTTGCAGCTTGAAGTGAAGTCTCTTTTATTCCACAGAAAAAGAACAGCCTCAGTCTACTTCTATACGGAGCTTCACGTCTCCACAACCATCAGGATAGGTAGAGAATACCAGAGACCCTACTCTCAACAGTTAGACCAAAGATCAGAATTTGACCTTCAAGTCTATCCCTCGAAACATCAGTCAATGTAGAGTATGAGCGAACAAGTTCAATCTCAATAAGCCAGTTCATGATTACATGACATTCATGAGCACATATCGAATATTAGTTTCAGTGGGTTTTAGAATTTTGTACAGATGACCTTTATCTGCTCATGCTCAGATTGCATCTCCGAAGTGGCTTATTGATATCGCGCGCCTCCAACTATTCACCTTACCCACTTATGTCCACAGAGGGCGCAAGGAATATGCTACCTTGAATACAAACATAGCCCAGATATGATACATGTATAAAACAATATTTCACACAAAGTTGTGCATTACAACAAGAACAAAGCAATTTCATCTTTATTATGGATGACACTTTCAGTATTTCGGAGTTAGCGACAGATATCTCAATTCTAAACATGGAGGGAGATTTGGAGCCGACTGCCTGCTTCATACGCGCTTTACAGAATTGGTAAAATACGCCATTATTTGGACAAACGTACAACTGAAAAACTGGTACATGCGTTCGTCTTATGTCACATTGACTTCTGCAATAGCCTCATGTTTGGATTACCACAACAAAAAATTTGAAAATTACAGACTCTTCAAAATGCAGCAGCAAGACTAGTTACTAGAACCCGAAAATACGAATCAATCACCCCTGTCTTACGAAACTTGCATTGGCTTCCTGTTCGTAATCGCATACTGTTTAAACTACTTGTCTTTGCCTATGAATGCTTCTATGGAATAGCCCCAGAATACTTATCTGAATTGTTCAGTTCATACCAGCCAGCTCGTAGCTTAAGGTCAAGCACAAAAAATCTGTTTGTTGTTCCTATGATAAAGACCAAATCTTATGGTGAACGCTCTTTTGTACACGCTGCTTCAGTTTTATTGAACTCGGCCCCAAATGATCTACGAAGTATTGCTGATTTAGATAAGTTTAAGGCTATGCTTAAGAAGCATTTATTCAACACTTGATTTGCATGCATATGAACCCAGTGCCGAACACCAAATGTACTTTGTTTTTCTTGCTTTAAAGCAGTTCTATATATTCTATATGCTGTTCTTTCTTTTTCTGCTATACAAGCGCATAGGGACATGCCAAGGCAATGTGTTATGCGCTATACAAGAACTGAATATTATTATTATTATTAAATGTTCAGGAAGCTTATATAGCTGCTGCAGTGCTGATACAAAACGGGCAGACGGATGTGCCCTTGCAAGAGTGACGGCCATCTACACTGGCTCCTGCGGGGAAATGTCGCCCGTGCACCAACCGGGAACCCGATGGCGATGACGATGAATCAACTTCAAATGTGAGTAGATCATTATTGCAGCCTATTTATCCGAGCCAAGGTCTATGCAACAAATTCGATCATTTTTCTTGCGATTTGTCATTGTGTATAATAACTAAATTAAGACTCAAGAGAAATAGAATTAAATTATAGTGTGAATGTAAAATGTCACAGCCAGGGCCCAGGTCTGAAATAGTGTGTTTGTAAGAATCTTCATTCAAATTGAAACTGAAAGAAGAAGGAAGAATGAGGAGGAGAAGAAGAAGAAGGAATCTATTTATAAATGAAGGTATGCCAAGATGTAATTAGAATCAACACCAGACATGTCAATTGGTGATTGGCGAACTGGCTTAACCTGTGTGAGCTGTGACGAAGTACCTTCCCCCCCCCCCCCCCCTGTAAAAAAACCAACATAAATTGATTTGAAGGGGGGAGTCTAGTACAGGGTTTTGCAAGTCAGAGTCACAGTATGTTTGAATGTATACACTGTACATGTATGTATGTATATCTAATTGTGACTCCAAAGATTCAAATACACCTAGTCGCTAGTGGTACCAGTTCACAAACAATATATCAATACAATGGAACCTATTAATTAATCCCTACAAATTTAATGATTTTATGATTTTTTTTCACCAAAACAGTATTTCCATACTTGAATTTTGAACAGGGTGGAATGTGCACTTTACATTATTTGCATTATTTTTTCCCTACTTTATTCACTGTTGTTTTTCTTTTTTCTTACTCAATGTAGAAATTTGTGATGGATCGAGAGAGAGCTGATCTAGAACGCGTCACCATCCAGTTCCTCTGCAAATTCACGGATGTTTACTTGGATGCCGTAGCAGCTGTAGAGCCTACCCAACCTGCTGAAGAAAGGCCTGGACCGAGCAGCCGGCCTGCATCATGGTGTAGATGTGGTGGAAGATGTGTGCCCATGCCAAAGGAGGTAGAGAATGTGTGTGTGTTGCCATGTCCGCACCTGCGTCATGACTGCTCAATACTTCACTGATGCATTTCTAAATGGCAATGTCTTGGCTGCATGCATGTCAGCAAGCAACAATGTATTTCCAAGGGACATTCCGAGGTTGAATGAATCGTACCGGCATTATGCCTACAAACAATTCACGTATATCACTAGGCCTAATATTCACCGTGGGTACTTGGAGCAGGAAACAGGAGAGTTGTTCCATCATGTGCTACACTGCGGATAAGGTATGCCTATCTATCCCCAACGAGGGCTTACAAGGGCTTCGTCAATGGAGTACAAGATTGAAATCCATCTAACATCAACACTGGTCTTGATCTTTTTTTATGTCTGCTTTTATTGTTGAAATTTAGATCTGCTGGACATAGAACTGTTATCCTTCTTTCAAAAATTGTTTATTATAGTTCCTGTTTATATTCACCTTTTTCTTGGTGATTGTATGTTTACGTACATGTATGTAAGTACCAAAGAAAGCATTTTCTGTGTGTAATCATTTAACATAATGTTTACGTTAACATTTATCAGAGAGAAATATTCATGTCATTTGAAACAAACAAAAAATGTTATCTGATAAAGGGTTTCTGTTATGACATTGTATAAACTTCATTTTAATCTATTTCCCCCTGTGTATTTCAACACATTCCATGACCATGAATATGCATGTCTTCTGTGATGTTTTTCTATTTCATGCTGAATATTTAGTCTGATTTGTCATGCTGTTTTTAGCTGAACTAGCAGTCCATTGGGTTTGCTACATGCTGTACATTGTGTGAAGTGAGATGCACATGAATTACATAAACTTCAATAAGAATTTGCCATTTGGTGATCATAAGCAGTGGTTGATCAAAACGATTGTAATATATTGTTTTAATGCATGTAGTTACAACCAACCAATATCACTTGCCAGCATATAAGTGAATGTGTATGATGTACATTTAATAACATATCTTTTGTATTTATCATAAAGAAATGTGAGAAAATTACAATGCCCCTACCGGGATTCGAACCCGGGACCCTGGATTACATGACCAGTGCTCTACCAACTGAGCTAATTGTAATTTTCTCACATTTCTTTATGATATATTCAATTTACTTCAATCCTATCAATTATGATATTTAATTACAAATTTAATTGTCCTCTATAGAAATTCGTTGGCATGGATTTGCCCGACTTTAGAGGGAAGACCTCTCTCATTGGTAGGCCATTATAGCGTACGATGGAATTGGTATGGATGTACCCCCTACGCTCGATGGAAAGAGAGGGGCTATATGTGAGATTGTTACTTTGCTTCGACGGGGGCCCGGATAGCTCAGGTGGTAGAGCACTGGTCATGTAATCCAGGGTCCCGGGTTCGAATCCCGGTCGGGGCATTGTAATTTTCTCACATTTTTTAATGATATATTCAATTTACTTCAATCCTATCAATTATGATATTTAATATCTTTTGCACCTATCTGTGTTTCTGACTGTAATCATTGTATTTCGGTATTTATGGTATTATAAATTGCAATATGTCAATGTTGCAATATTCAATGAAAATACCCTTGCCATCATATTCCTGTGTGAATGTCCATAATATAATTCAATATGAAAACTATACATATGTTCAAAATAAATCTGCCAGTGAACGTTGCCATTTTCAGTTGAATGTTTGGTAGCCTTTGATAATGTGATCACACCACATAGTGAAGTTGTTTTCCTTCCAAGATTTACTTTTATTGTGATCTGTTTACACTGTTTGTTTTAGAATTTGCTTATGCAAAGGTCCACAAACCTTTCCTGAAGTATGCCTACATGTATACTGTTGAAAGTATAGTTTTACACTTCTGAGCTGATTTTTGTATTATATTTATTACAGTTTGATGTATTCTAGATCCACAAACTTGCCTTGTAACATGCACATTTAGTGTTGAAATAATAGTTTTGCAATATTGATTGAAAGTTGATTTCTTCTCATACTAGTTGTATAGATTTATCAGAAATTATATAATTTTTAAGAAACATATGTATTATGCATACAGGGACATTTCTGTTAATTTTTTTATATGCCATTTGCTATTCCATATGGTATGCCTACATGTATATACTATAAAGTATAGTTTTATACTACTGAGCTGATTTTTGTATATATTTTAGTGTTGACAATATATTTTCAATGTTCAGTTGATTTTTACTCTCACTTGGGTAGTTTTATTACAAGTTATACATGTATTATTTAAAAAGAAACTTAAAAGTATTACATACAGGAACACTTTTTCTACTTTTTTTTCCTTGTGATGAAAATGGCAACTGCATGTAACATGTAAGGAAGTAAATGAAGACAGCATGAAAAAGTACTCTTCATTGTGTGTACGTGTCAGAAGTTTTGAAGTATTGTAATCTACATTCCTTTTATTTCATTTTATTTTTGTACAGTGGAGCATCATTAATGAACTTCTTGGAACCAAGGAAATTCCCTCTTTATATCGAAACCTTGTTATACCAGGGCTAAAAAACAATAGAATACAAAAAATTGGGACTGGCAAAAATACTGTCTTATAATGAGTTTGTTATACCATTGTTCTTTATAAGGAGGTTCCACTGTACAAGGTATATATTTGGAGGAAGGCATATGGAGTGAGATAGGAGAGAAGAGAAACAGGAGGAAAATAGAGAGAAAGAGAGAGAGAACAGGGAGAGAACAAGGGAGAAAAATTATCAAGGTCATGAGAGAAAGAGAGAGTGAAAGATAAGATAGAGAAACGGAACGATCTAGAATCAGGGCTGTCAAGTAAAGTTTTCCTCCTCAAGTTTATCAATACAAAATTAAGATTAATCTATAATTCTATTATCAGGCCCCTTTTTTATTTCTTATATTAAAAATTTCTGTCAACTCTTTGCACGATCGATTCCCCTCTTTCGAAATCAGCCAGAGAAGAGAAAGAGGAGGAAGAGAGAGATAGAGAACAAGGGAGATAAATTATCAAGGTCATGAGAGAAAGAGAGAGAGAGTGAAAGATAAGATAGAGAAACGGAACTAAGTGAGAACAAAAGAGAAAGTGGAAGGGAATATTAGTGGGTGTAAGGCCATCGCCAGGTTTCACCTCCGGGGCGCACCCGGCGCTGGCGACCGTAGCCCGTGGAGGTACACTGTACGATTTGCAAATGGTGTGCAGCTCGAGCAGATACAACACGAAATTTTTATTCAAACTTTCCCTGGAGGAAACAAGCAGCCCACGTCCAAATTTATTTCTTTGTGTTCAATCCACAAATTGTACGCGCTGTGGATACGTAATCTCGTCTGTCTCTCGACCTCCATTTCGTTCGAAAACCGCTATTATTTTCGTGCCTCTCGTCTAGGCATAGGCCATAGCATGGAGTATCCCGAAACTGAAACATAGCGTATTGCTGGCAAGCTTAGCTCAAGCCCCTGCGCTGGCAGGCTATTGACAAATTGTCCGAGCGATTCCGGAAATCTCCGAACTTGCCTTCGCTGGGACAGCATAGAAATACACGAGCACCGACGACGGACAGCCTTTAAATGATTCCTGTCCTGAAAGGGTTAAAAGACTAAAATATTAAATATTCTACATAAAGGCTCGTTCACATATGACGCCGGATATGGCGGCGTATTTTGCATGTGGGGATGAAAAATATAGCTGCGCGCAACGAAGGTCCTGCTCGTACTATCTGCGCGTTAGAAGCTTAGGTTAGATTTAGAAGATACAAGAGTGTGAAACGCAGTAAACCGCAGTGTTCTACTGCGTCACATATTAACGAGCCATATGTGAATTACAAATCCTATCAGCTATGTCAAAGTTGGTAAAGTATTGATCAATTATATATTTATCTACCAAAGTAGGTAGAATGCTTCTCAGATTTTGATTTTAAAAATACCCAATTTCGGGTTTCCCAACAATAAGATATTAATGCTATCATGCTTTGTACTTGTGTATATTCAAATATTATAGTAGTGGAATTTCCTGCCAAAATTTGAACATCATAATCAATTCAGTCATCTGCAATAAGACTACTATAGACATGAAATTCCCCCCCCCCCCCCCCGGCTTCATTTTTACACCATATCTAACCTCAACAAAATTACCAAATCACTTTAAGGTTACTGATTCAGGTTAGCATGATTTAATGCACAACCAGGGGGTGTTTCATAAAACTGCTCGTAAGTTACGCACGACTTTAGGCACGACTGGTGATCAGTTCTTGTGCTAAATGATATATAGACTCTGATTAGTATAGCACCCAAGAACATGTTCCAGTCGTTCGTAAAGTCATTCGTAACTTTACGAACAGCTTTATGAAACACCCTCCTGATATCCATATTGCAGAAACATGTATATGATTAATCTCCATTCAGACGGTCATGTTCATTTTGCAGCTTAAGATGATAACGAATAGTACCTCTTTAAAAGTTTGATGTTTACTGTTCACCGAAATTTGAACATCATAATCAATTCAGTCATCTGCAATAAGCCTACTATAGACATGAAATTTTTTTTTTTTTTTTGTTCAGAATGGAACTGGTATGGAAAGTTGCTGCTAATAAAATTAAATTGCAGCACAAATTTACTAACGTTCAACGTTCAGAGCTTTAAGAAAAATAAAAAAAATTATACCGATATATACAGAAGCCGCATTATATCCACCGCAAAGTTTCCAATATTCCCCTAGGCAGGGTAAGCCACATTGACTGTTTCTTAGAGGACTGTTTAAACATGTTCGATTGCAGGAGCAAGCACATTCAGTTCGGCTGTACAGTACTGCCACTGGGTATCCTTTATCCATACATTCTGTCGTGCACGAATCTGGTGTTGTATGAAATTTTGCTGTATGCATCCTTGCATTGTAGTGGAATGTCAAACATCCATAATCAAAGCAACCAATGTAATCACCATCTGAAAAGATAGAAATGTATAGCACGCAAGGTGAATTGAAATCATTAAGAATATGATTGATATCATCTCATCATTGTAATAATTATTATCATAATAGTAGAAGTAGTAGTATTAGTAGTAGTAATAATAATAATAGTAGTAGTATATTGTTAATATTATCATTATCATTATTAATACGGGCGCTTTTAACGATTATATTAATTATAATAATAATAATAATGATAATAATAATAGTAGTACTACTACTAATAATAAATATAATAATAATTTTTGTAATATTATAATAATAATATTAATAACAATGAAGAGATGTGATACAGAATAATATTTATATGTGGCTGTATTCAAATAGAAAATAGTGCGAGCAGTATTCGTTTTGTTTTATTGGGTGTTTCGAAAGGTACTTTTAGAGAAAAATAACAGACGAATAAATTATATTAGTAAATTATATATGGCGTTTTTATCAAGCCAATCTATAAAATGATCATCTGTTTTAAAAAAAGATAAACAGGAATAAACTTTAGAAATGATGCCAATTGTTGAATTTTGATATCTGTCTTGTATAATCATGTTCAGAAGGATAAATAAATAGCCAGGCATAGAAAGGTTTTCAAATATATAATGCTATCATGAAGATATCGATGACTGAATACTCCCAGTTACGAAAGCGTATGGCCATACGCTTTAGTCTAACACTGAGTCTATGGGGAAAATGAGTCTGGCATTTCCGGTCACTTGCATATGTTTACTTTTGTGAAGGATAAGATGATTTTGAATTGCTCCCCCCCCCCTCCCCCCCCCCCCCCCCGGCTTCATTTTTACACCATATCTAACCTCAACAAAATTACCAAATCACTTTAAGGTTACTGATTCAGGTTAGCATGATTTAATGCACAACCAGGGGGGTGTTTCATAAAGCTGCTCGTAAGTTACGCACGACTTTAGGCACGACTGGTGATCAGTTCTTGTGCTAAATGATATATAGAATCTGATTAGTATAGCACCCAAGAACATGTTCCAGTCGTTCGTAAAGTCATTCGTAACTTTACGAACAGCTTTATGAAACACCCTCCTTATATCCATATTGCAGAAACATGTATATGACTAATCTCCATTCAGACGGTCATGTTCATTTTGCAGCTTAAGATGATAACGAATAGTACCTCTTTAAAAAGTTTGATGTTTACTGTTCATCATTGTAGTTTGCACCAACTTTTGGTTGTATGACTTACTTGCTAATTCAAACGGCAGCAGAAGTTACTACTAGTTGGTCGAGTTTGACACGACTATGCTATGTTGTGTCTCTCATCATGTTTATCAGGGAATCCTCTGTTTCATTTTCAACACCAGGAACACCCCCCCCAAAAAAAAATTCTGAAAATGCAGAATTTCGCTCGTTTAAAAATCTTGACGAAGAGAAATTTTACAGTGAATTGAGAAATACTCCTTGGCAGGTCATAAAAGATATAGATGATGTTGATATTGCATGGGATGTTTGGTTGACTTTTTTCAATAATGTAATCAACAAGCACATTCCTGTATGTAAAAAGCGGATAAGAAAAAAGGCGTGTCCATGGATATCTGACGAGGTCGTTAAGCTCATGACGGAACGTGACAAGGTTCTCAAAGCTGCTAAAGCTAACAAAAGTGATGATCTTTGGGACACCTACAAATTTCTAAAGAATAAAGTTATTCGTCTCATGAGAAAAAGTAAAAGAGAATATAATGCAAACCAGATTTCACAAAATCATAATAATAGTAAGAAAATGTGGAGAGACCTTGTGCCTAAGTCAGTACCTATTTCTCCCAATACCATAAACGTAGATGGAGCAAATGTGTCGGACAATGCAAATATTGCTGAGGCATTTAATGACTTTTTCATTTCTAATGCTACTTAGATTACAAAGGACCTGCAGAGGAATACGTCTCAGCTGAGAGTAGACGAGGACAAAAATGTTGGTCCGACTCATTCTCAATTTGAACTTAATTTGATCACCAGGGATTTTGTATTGAAACAGATTGATAATCTGAGTATAGATAAAGCTACTGGTGAAGATCACATCAGCTGTAAACTTTTAAAGATGACAAAGAATGTTATCGCAGAGTCTCTTTGCGATATCATTAACAAATCCCTGTCTACGGGAGTTGTTCCACGTGAATGGAAAAAGGCTCGGGTAGTACCGATATTTAAATCTGGAGATATTTCTTCGTTGAATAATTACCGCCCCATTTCTGTATTACCTATCGTGAGTAAAATCATAGAAAGGGCCGTTCATCAACAGCTGAGTGAATTCTTGGAAGAGAATGATTTATTACACCCAAATCAGTCTGGTTCCAGACCTATGCATTCAACAGCTACTGCCCTTGCAAAACTTGCAAATCAATGGTCGTTGAATATTGACAAAAATGAAATTTCTGGAGTTGCCTTCATAGATCTTCGGAAGGCCTTTGATACTGTGGACCATGAGCTACTTTTACATAAATTAGCTTGTTTAGGTTGCAGTAACAGGACTATCACTTGGGTCAAATCATATTTAGGTAATCGACAACAAGTGACCCAATTCAAAGGGGCCAAGTCGCACCCTTCAACCATCAAGTTAGGCGTGCCACAAGGTTCAATTCTAGGTCCCCTTTTATTTTCAATATATGTTAATAGTCTACCTGAATGTATTCCTGAAGGTATCATTGATATGTATGCTGACGATACGACACTTACCGTCAGTGCAAATGATGCAACAGTTTTGGAAGAAAAATTAACTGTGGCGTTAAACAGAGTCTTGGCATGGATTAAAGAAAATCGTCTCGTCCTTAACACTGAAAAAAACTTGTGTCATGGTAATAGGCTCTCGTGCTAATCTCAGGAAAATTGAATCTTTCACCATTTCATTAAATGGTAATTTGATAAAAAGAGTTCAATTCACCAAATGCTTAGGAGTTTTGATAGATGAAGAATTGAAATGGTCTAAACAAATTGAAAACGTATGTAAACTTACCCAGAAAAACATAGGCATAATAAAGAGAGCAAAGTGTTTTTTGCCTGTGCAGTCCTTAAAGTTGCTTTATAACAGTCTAGTGTTGCCACGATTTGATTACTGCTCTGTTGTATGGTCGAACAGATTTCAAGCCCAAGAATAATACTGAACAAAACATATGACACACCGTCGGCTGATTTGTTCACTAGTCTTAAATGGATGACACTAGACAAACGGTTTGAGCTAAGTCGCGTTATGATGATATATAAATGTGTTCATAACTTAGCACCTTCTTACCTTCAGGTAGGCTTAATCAATCCTAACGATGTACATGAGCATCATACTAGACAAAGAGACAGTGGATGTTTACGCTTGCCCAGATTTCACACTGATTGTTATAAGTGTAGCCCAATTGTATCTTCTATATTTGAATGGAATAAGCTCGATAATTCGAGCATAGCGGGGGATGATGAGGATTGCATCCCCCCTCCCCCCCCCCCCCCTCCCTCGCTTTTTGAAGTGGGAGGATGGTGTGTACAATCCCCCAGGTTTCATTGGGGAAATGAGTAAAAATTATTATATCCATGTACAATTCTGTCGTTGTTTTCATATTGAGGGGAATAATATACATATATATATATATAGTTAGCCCAGTATAGTGCATGATAGACAATGCACTTTTTATATGAATATAATAGTGCATATAAATAGTGCATGGTCTATCATGCATTATATTCCACACTAGCAGAAGCAGCCCGTGGACATCCACGGGCGCTAGCTGTGTTTATGATTAATCACCGTACCGTATATTTGTTATAATAATCAAGTGAATAAATAAAAAAGTCGGGTAAATTTTTTTTACCAAGAAGTATTTACAACATGTCCATTGGCGGACCCGGGGGGGGGGGTGCTTCTGGCCCGTGCCATCCCCCCCCCCCCCCCGTTCAATGGCAGGAAAGTATGCATTTTGACCATAGACGATCCGCCCTTTTGTTGATTGTGCCCCCGCCCCCTTTTAGAATGAAACCTTCTTTTTTTTTTGCTTGTCAGAGAATTATGGAGGGACCCCCATAACCACCCCCTCCTGAGCAAATTTTCTAGGTCTGACGAAAAAAAAATTCTGGCAACCCCCCCCCCCCCCCCCCCAGGTCTGCCTTTTCCAAAAGTTGACAAACCTGCACTTGTTTTCCCCGCCTTATACTAAATTCTGGATCCGCCCCTGATCATGTGAATATGTCTTATTTATCCAAAGCTTGCATGAGTTCTGAAGAAAATTCCTTTTAATCTTGATGAAAATTGATGATATGGATATAATAATGTTCGAGTAGAATATACATGCATAGACCTAGAGGGAGCGATTTGATCTTGCCATGTTTCTGTGGTTTATTAATACTCAGAGTAACATCCATACTTAGCGGTACGTTCCCTGTAAAGGATGCAATAATGAGAACAAATGAATTTGTCATTTTATTTTCAGGGGGATTATGGCCCCCTTATATGGGTCTTGGGAGGACCGACGGATTGACTTCCCCCCTACTACCCCCCCCCCCCCCCCCCCCTCCAGCTCCCCCCATTCCATTGTCATCCCATCACCCCCAGGGCGAGGGGAGAAGGGATTAATATCATTATACGTATTCATAATCATTATGGAAATATTTTCGAAGGAATTTTCTTCTAGTGTCAAATTACCGGTAGCGAACGTCGTGAAACATACACACTAAACTGTGTGTGTGACCATGAAGCTTCAAATGATGTAACTCTATACCTGTATGATGACCTGTACACGTATACGTGCGAACGATCTAACACGTGTGTATAATACTGTACTGTACACTGAAGCCATGCGGATATTATGGCCATGCTGTTCTTTGGCATAGCTCCCCTTCACAGGGAAAGGTATATGGGTTGGCTGGGCCTGAAGCTACAAACCCGCTTCATGGGTTGGTGGAATTATTAGGCCTACTCCCTGCGGAAATTCAATGTTTAAAAATGAATTTATGAAATATGGACGGGACGTCAGCCCTCAAGAAGTGCCTCCCACCACCCTAAGAACCCTTCCCCACCCGTGGGTACCAAAAGGCGGGGACCGAAAGGGCCAGGGGAGGAGCCTATTTGAACCAAAAAAAAAGAGCCCGAAATCCTTAGTGTATTATGATGTAACTCTATACCTTTATGATGACCTGTACACGTATACGTGCGAACGATCTAACACGTGTGTATAATACTGTACTGTACACTGAAGCCATGCGGATATATGGCCATGCTGTTCTTTGGCATAGCTCCCCTTCACAGGGAAAGGTATATGGGTTGGCTGGGCCTGAAGCTACAAACCCGCTTCATGGGTTGGTGGAATTATTAGGCCTACTCCCTGCGGAAATTCAATGTTTAAAAATGAATTTATGAAATATGGACGGGACGTCAGCCCTCAAGAAGTGCCTCCCACCACCCTAAGAACCCTTCCCCACCCGTGAGTACCAAAAGGCGGGGACCGAAAGGGCCAGGGGAGGAGCCTATTTGAAACAAAAAAAGAGCCCGAAATCCTTAGTGTATTATATTATAAGATAGTAAGAATCTTGCTGTTAGATTGGTCAAAAGGTAATCACGTGATAAAACGTATTTTTCCCATATTAATCGACTCGAGAAGAAAAGTTCGTGACCTTGACGGAATAGTACTTATTTGTCTCGTCAGTCCATTACAGAGTCACAATGTGTTATCAATATTTGGGTACGCGCGAAATGAAAGTGCGTGACTTCTACGAATAGTCAATTGAAAAGTGCGTGACCTCTACGAATAGTCAAAATGAAAAGGGCGTGACCTTTACGAATAGCTCCATAGGCGTACTAAAATAAGCGCGCATTGCCCAATCGCGCGCTTAAAATGATCAAACAATTGTGCGCACCCAGTAGGGGTACGGTTTATGGGGGTTTATGGTTTAACATCTTTTGTGAATTTATTCGGGCCTAAATCATTAATGTCTTTTTCGAGAAGTAGAGAATAATTGCCTTTCTCGTACCAGTTAAATGTTTCAGATGCGGAATATAAAGTAAATAATCACCTTTTGATTTCAGGCGATGAGACGTACTATCACTTCCTCGGCGATCTGAATGTATAACGCTATCTTTCCTCAGCTTCGCTTCGGAAAGATAGCTACATCCAGACCGCCTCGGAAGTGATAGTTTGTCTCATCACCTTCACCAACGGTAATTATTTGCTTACAATACTGGGTTATGTGCACGACAAATACTAAATTATCCCGAGTGCAGTTTTGTTTCAGCGAGGCCGCAGGCCGAGGTGAAATAGACCTGCACTAAGGATAATTTAGTATTTGGAGTTCATATAGTCAAGTAATAGAACATGCACTCATTATTATAGTAAATAAACCCCTAGATCTATAACTGTTTTTCATTTAACACGGGAATCCCCTTGCAAAAATCAAAGTTATAGTGCACGATCGTGCACTATAACAATTTGTTTGCAGGTCACATGATGCGAATCTAACCAATTACAGCGCCTATTATACATACACTATTTACTCTATATATATATTCTATATATATATATATATTTATATATATATTATATATATATAATATTATTATATATATATTATATATATATAATATTATTATATATATATATTATATTATATATTATATATTATATATATATATATATATAATATTATATATTATATTAGAAAGGCCGTCAAAGGCGGCAGACCCACGCCTTAGCGGCGCTATAGAGTAGTTGCAATACTATACTAACTATGGGGTCAAAACTACAAGGTTACACAGAATTTCTTTTTTTATTATAATCAGTTTTTATTCTTTTTCTCTCTTGAAACAAATTACAATCATGGTACCAATGACAATCATCGTATATAACACATACTACAAATATGATAATATTCTAAACAGTATAAATTTTCGTTTAACAAAAGGCTTCAAAAGAAATTATTTTTGTTAGCAGTAGCCATTCAAAGGGGATAACAAGAGGCACATCTCCCCCCCCCCCCCCCGCCAATAAATTTTGCCATATACAGGTCATAACTTTGTGTGTCCCCACCCTTGAAAAAATTCTTCTGAAAAAGATATTTTATTATTGAAACCATCCCTCCCCTAAAAGTAATTGATTAGACATGTCAGAGAGCGTGGCGTGGTGAGGAAAAAAAATGTTAGCAGTTTGTATTCAGTGTTCAGTCATGTCTGTGTTAGTAAATGTATTCATGTTCTATCTTTATCGTTCTATCTTTTATTGTTTTTTCATCGGGCTTGGATAAAATTAAAATGACGACAAAATAAGTTGGATCTCGACTTCAAAATGGCATGCATGCGAGGCACAGAGCCAACTCACTCAGCTCAGTCACCACCCATCAACAAAGTCAAAGTGTATACTGGCGTACATTCGGCGAACCTCAGCCACCAGACAAATTTTGCAAATCCACACGAATATAAAAAAAAATACATACAGTTTTTGTATATATTTTACAACTACGAAATCCACTCAAACAGACATAAATGAGTTATAAACTAACTCAAAGCTCAAATGACAGGACCGTAAGTAACCCAAAGAAAAAAGTTCAATCCTACTAGTACTACTACGAAATTACTGGCACTGCGCTGGCACTGCACACACAGGCACTGTACTACCGTACTCACTACCGTACTCACAACCACACAGCCCATTCACAACACACGCGAACACTCGCGAGTGCGATAGACTCACTCACGTCGAACAAACTCACCAGATTTTCACCGAAAACAATTAAAATCACGTACTACACGTCCACCAGGATAAAATAAATCACAAAAACTTCCACAACAAAGTGGAAAAAACCGGGGGAAATAAACAGAAATGCACAAAAGATAAGAAATAGAGGAGAAATTAGACGTGCTAGGGTAGCCTGAATCTAACTAGCCTCTTGTCGAGGCCCTGGCGCTGTTGAAATCCTTGGCGATATGGAGGCAAAATTTCTGGCGAGCGAAGCGAGCCAGAAACACCGAGGCGCTTGCGCCGAGGGCCTCTTGACACCTGATCTGAATTTCTTTTGTATTTCATTGTTTTGACGAATATTCCGACCAAATTTTGGTCGGTGAAAATCATCCAATAAGCGCGAGCTACCATGACGTAATGTTAAATATTAATGACTCGACTCGACTGCAAGCTATTTCTTAAAATGGCGTTCAACGTTTCTTCCACGACGAGTGATGACGATATTTGTAAGAGCTTAGAATATGCCGCTAGAATGTTGAAGATTGACAGATTCAAAGATTTGCAAGTTGATGCAATCAAATCTGCACTTAAAGGACAAGATGTTTTTTGTGAATCTGCCTACTGGCTATGGAAAAAGTGTTATTTTTCACGCGCTATCGCTCTGTGCTGATTACCTTCGTGGGCCAGGGATGGATAGTGAGACTGCATGCTGCGCTGCTTAGCTTCGCGAGCTGGGCCAGGCGGATCCCCCGGGGCCTTGCCGGGCAGTGAAGTTGCTGGTAACTCCTTGGTTACATCAGAATTGATGGAGATGCATCTATTGTTGAACGGTGACTTTTATTGCCCATTCTTCATTATTTGTAAATATATGATGATCTCTTGAGAAATATGTACATTTGTCTTATTTCAAATTTCCATGGTTTGTAAGCTAGAGATCGAATTCTTCATAATGTGCTTGTCTGTGAATGTATTTTGAGCAAGAGATTTACGTAACCCCCCCCCCCCCAAAAAAAAAAAAAAAAATAAAAGACTAGTCCAGAACTGAAGTAAGAAATCCTTGAGATTTCATTGGCCAATTTGCTGGGCGATCGCCGCGGTTATCTAACTATTCACGTTTTCATGCATAATTCAGTAGGAAATCGTGCCTCATGAATATATAATTCAGGTCGGGTGTCAAGAGGCCATCGGCGCAAGCGCCTCGGTTTTTCT
Source organism: Heliocidaris erythrogramma (assembly GCA_025617745.1). Classification (NCBI taxonomy): domain Eukaryota; kingdom Metazoa; phylum Echinodermata; class Echinoidea; order Camarodonta; family Echinometridae; genus Heliocidaris; species Heliocidaris erythrogramma. The sequence continues at coordinate 17,440,630 of CM046861.1, forward strand.
TCATATCGCCAAGGATTTCAACAGCGCCAGGGCCTCGACAAAAGGCTAGAATCTAACTGAAGTTAAGTTGTAGATAAAAAAAAGTATCGCGATAGCCGCTATCGATTTCGCAGTTCAAGCGCGCGAAAAATCCCTTGTTGCTGGGATACATTGGCGGGGAACAATAGATATGAATATTCATTGCAAGCTCGTACGGATTTGAAGTGAAATGGCCAATAATGGGTCTTCTAAAATTCATAAACCTGAAATAGATTTTTGGTGAGACGAAGTAATGAGTGTTTTGATTGGCCAAAATATTTCCGCATCGGCAGGCGAAGTTTAGGGTCATCAAACTTTCTAGTTTCTTTCCTGTCACTATCCGAACTGAAGCTCCCATACTTTACTACAGGGTCAAAACTTCAAGGTCACACAGAATTTGCAGGGGTCAACAAAATCTAATCAATTCTTTCCTGTCACTTTCCGAACATTCCTTGAAAATTTGGTGCAAATCCGTTCACCCGTTCTCTCGTTATCTTGTACACAATCAAACAAACAAACATACGGAGCCCTTTACATAACCCTGCCGATTTCATCGGCGTGTGTATTAAAGTTCACAACATCGTATAGAATACACACACGGGGAGCATGTTTTTAACTTCACAAACGCTTTCGATTTAATCTCTTTAGGTGAACCAAGTAAGCCTTTGATAGTTCACTTCACCTGAAGAGATTAAATCGAAAGCGTTTGTGAAGTTAAAAACATTATAATTAAGGAAATAAAATAATGTTCAAAATAATGAGGACGAGGTTTGTCACAATGTCCTATAGTTGTTTTTACGACGTAATTAGTCTTCGTCTTAATCTTGGATTAAGCGTTGTATGTAGGAAGTCTATTCAGTTTGAGAATCGTAATCCATACGACATCGTAAAGCTACACAAAGCTTGTTAATGATGTCAAATATGCAATGTTTCATGTATTTATGGGAATAACAAAGATGGGTGCTTGTAAAAAAAAGAAGAAAAGTTATAGAAGAATATTTCCCAGCATTCGGATTGAAGGTACATAGTCCTAAGAAGAGGAGGACATAAAGGAAGGAAGGGTAGGAGGAAAAGTCATTTGAGAGAAAGAGAGAGAGAGAGGGGGGGGGGAGAATGAGGGGAGAGATGGGTAAAGATGCATAGGGTATCATTTTCTGTATTATATAATTCAAATACATCAATCTGTTTATATGATTTTATACATGTTTGAAGATTTAGATAAAGAATATCGCAGCATAAATTAAAAAAAATATTGATTCATACAGAGGAATACAGAGACATACATTATTCTTTTATTATCTTTTTGTTTCAGGTATTATAAAATGCTTTGTAGTACTGATATTTTATGATACCTGAAACAAAAAGATAATAAAGAATAATAAATATAGGTTATAAACATGCTCCTCGTGTGTGCTTTTCTGCATTTCGTCGGAGCCTTGTTCCTGTGAACATTTTGTGATATACATATATATATATATATATATATATATATATATATATACATACCCCTTATGGGTACATTAGGAGGACAGTTTTTGTCTCATTTCTATAGACAACTGTCAACCTAATGACACCAACTGTCTACCTAATGTAGGGGTCGCTATTATGACGGAATAAACCGCATTGTTAGGTGTCGACCTAATGTACCCTTTAGTAAAATATATATATATATATATATATATATATATATATGCACGTTCCCTCACACACACACACACACGGTCTTGTATTGCTTTATTTCCGAGGACAAGTATTGTTCCTCTATTGTTCCTCCGTCCTCGGACAGTCGACGGAATAAAGCACAAACTCATTGTTCGACGTTCGAGGACTATTGTCCGGCTTCCGAGGACCATTGTTCTCATGATTTTTTTTTTGTTCTCTGTCCGAAAATGTCCTCGGACATACGGCTAAACAGGCCCACACAAACACACACGTACGTGTTTTCACCGGAAAACGAGGACTGTGTGTCAACATTACCCAACCGTCGACTTATTCATAATTAATTATTCACAGTTATTTTTCAATGGTTTTTGAAGAGAATAATCCTGGAAGACTAAAAATAAATCCCGTTCAATTGTGAACAATAAATAGCATAGCGTACCTATACAGATGTGTTGTAGTTGAGATTTTAAGTCTTGTGACCAATTTTCATATCTGAGAGTTAGACTTAAATGATTTTATCATAAAATGAGCTGATAGGGATAGTGTACCTGTGATCCAAAACAAAACACAAACTGATAAGGCAGGGGTGCATTTAAGGGGAACTTTTCATGCACATTGTCCAATACTTGGTGTCATTGGCTATTTATTGGTCAACATTAATACCATTTGGGTGTAGGGTCTTAAGTTTTGAAATCCAGAAGGATTCTCTGTGGAGGATTGTGTCGCCTGATGTGTTGCGGATGATTTCAATGCTAGTTATTTGAACATTATCTAGTGAGTGAGATGGGAGGTTGAAGTGTGTTGTGTATGGTAATATTTTGTGTTGTGCTGAGTGGAAGTTTTTGATTTCGGATCGTGTGTTGTTGAAGCATGTGTATAATGTTATTTCTGTTTTCCCGACATATTGCTTACTGCATTGAGTGCAGGTGATTAAGTATACTACCCAACTGGATTTACAAGTTATATGTGAGGTGATTGAGAATTCTTGGTTGGTTGCTGTGCTTCTGAACTTTGAGGTGTTTGTGATGTGTTTATAAATGACGCATTTTTTTATTTGCATTGAAAGAACCCATTGGGGCGTTCAGGATCGTTTTCGGACGTGGTGTGGGAGGGGAATAGGGTGTCCCGCTTTAACGAGTAGATCTCGGAGGGTGCGACCTCGGCGGAATGAGGTTACTGGGGAGTTGGGAAAGTAGTTTTTTCGTTTTGTCTGACTGTTGTAGCAGGGGGTAGTGTTTTTGAATTATTTGTGGGATTTTGGCGGTGGCGGGGGTGATGGATACGGGAAAGAAGACCGTGTTCTTGTTTTTTTTCAGTGCGTGTTTGGTATTTCAACAGCTCTTCTCTCGGCTTTCCTTTCGCTCTTTCTATTTGTTGTTTGACCATTTCTGTGTTGTAGTTTCGTTCCTCAAAATTAGGTTGAAGCAGTTGATTAACCCTAAAAGGGCTGGGGGTGGAATTCCCCCCCCCCCCCCCCACCCAGACGTTTCTCGCGATATGTCCGCAACGCGCAAAGCAGCCGCCGCGGCGCACAGTGGGCCAAGGCTAAACCAAAGTGCGCCAAAGTCATTTTGGGCAATTTGTGTTTTCTAATTTTTGTCATGCCCTCTTAACCTCTTAACCTCTTTTGTAACCGAAGCTATTTCAAATCTTATAACTCAATCTCAATTTCTCAGCAATGGTTTACATTGATTACTTTAATAATGGTACAAATGAATGCTATATTGTTACAAGAAGTTCCATTGCTAAAGTATTTTTTGTGCACGTTTTTACACCATTATGATATGTTAGGACACCCACAGACATACACGTGCGGCTCCACCATCTACCCCAAACACAATGTTGGCTACCTGTTTAGACATTAAGTGAAAATTAGCCGCCCCGCCCCTTAAACATTTAGAGACTATTGATCTCCCTTCTTTTTTATTGTTTGCTTCCCATTAATTTTGTATAATTTACGAACTTTCTAATGTATTTCTTTACCGAGAGCATAGACGATTAATTATCAGCTTTATTAAGTTTAGAACGATCATAATACGATATAGATACTTACTGGCAGCATATCTCTCAAATAGAGTAGAGTTTTCATAACCAGAAGCAACCAAAGGATAATATTTCACGAAGAAGCCGACAAATATTACGGACATATACATTTCCTCGCTGATATAATATGCTCAGATTATACAAATATCAGATGCATTAACACAGTAGACGATCGCAAAGAAAAGCTGCGACTGAATAAAAGAAAAACTTTATCCTCACTGCTTACGTGACTGCACGCGGACGCGCCTGGGTCGTTGTAGCGGGGGGGGGGGGGGTCTTTGAACAATGCGAAGGGCATTTTTTACAGAAGTAAATACCTTGATTCCCATCCCATGATACCATATCCTCGAAACTCTTAACAAGTATATATATGATAGAAGCAATTGACGAATCATTTTAAAGCGAAGAAGCGAGCAATTAAGCCTATTATAGGGATATTGTTTTTAATGCTTGATATTTTCATAGGACGAGATCGCATGAAGACACGTATATACCGGGTGTCCCACAAAAAGCGGAACGGGTATTATTAACGAGTATTATTAAAACTGTGTCTCAAGTATCTTTACTTCGAAATTTAAATGAGTAATTTACTATTTTCACCGCTCCCTTAAGTGTTACAAGCGACGTTAGTATAGTGACTTCACTGCAGAAGAAATAGTGAAAGACGGTCATTTGCTAATGTTCCAAAAAATAGCACAAAATTATGTGATATCACAAAGGTTATAAGTTCACGTTAAATGTTGTCGGGGTTACACAATCAAATAAAATCTCAAAGATGGGGGTTATAAAAGAAGATAATACATCGTTATTTCTTTAAGATTTAGGAATTGTAGGGTGTCGGAATTTTAAGCCAAAATTATATATCATACTCGTTTACGTGTGTAGCTCATTTCTCCAAAGATTCGTTACTGCGAAGTATAATTGTTCCGGGGTATAGTCTGAAGGTTCGGTAGATTCGTAATTCCAAAAATGGAATGATAGGCTTCATAATAAGCAGGGTTTGTCATTCCGAAAGTTAAATTGGGAACCTAGTCTAAGTTTCCTAGTTATGAACCGCATATTCTTCTTTTTTTTTTCCTCGCAAAATAATGAACCCTATTACCTATTCGGAATAACGAAGTTCTGTAATACTTATCCATATTTCATTTTTCACAATTATGAAACTTGAGGAAAATTGACCTTCAGATTGTTGATCCTCCAAATTAATCCACCAGGTGTTAATTTTGGGGAAAAAAAGAACTTATTTTCAGTTTGGAAGTAATGGATCTCCTGGAAGAGAAAATGTTCATGTTCGAAATTATGAAACTTTGCAATTATGAACCATTTGAATTACGAACCTTTGAAAAAACTGAACTTTCATAGAGGAAGAAAAAAAACAACGTTCAGAAGAACGAGCATACCCCTTCATTTCATTTATAAAGAAAAAAAACGGTCTGTGTTCTGACAGCTTAGAGACTGCCACAAATGTTTATACGAAGCACAATGTGACTTATAAAAAAATGAATTGCAAATATTGGAAATATTTAAACAGCTTTTAAGATATTTATGTATCTATAGTTTCATACCGCTATATACAGAAGCTCCCCTATAACCACCGCAAAACTTATCGAAATCTAACCCTCGACATGGCAAGCCGGTCATCCGTAGTTTTGGATACACATGTTTGTAAACAGGGGCAGGAACATTTAGTTCGATTGTAGAGGGTTGCCACTGGAAATCCTTCATCCTTACATGTTGCAATGCAAGAATTTGGATAGTTGTGAAATGTTGATTTGCTTACCTAGCTTACATAGCATAGCAGCCGATGTAATCACAATCACAATCACAATCTAAAATATTAAAGGAATTGTTGTTATAGTAACATGGAAACACAGGGGTTTCATCTATCCCCTTCTTTATCCCTTTCGGAACACTCTCTCCTTCCCTCCCTCTCTTCTTTAATCTTCCTCTATTTTCCCCCTCTCGTCTCTTCCTATCCCAGGCCTCCCCTCTCTCTACCTCTCCCTCTCTCTCTCTCTCTCTCCACTTTCTCCCCCCCCCCCCCCCCCAGCCCGAAACCACAAATGTAAGAATAACCACAAATTTAAACAAATTGCACTTGCACCAAAAAAAAAATCAATTTGATGAATGTGCACTTTTGAATTTATTTTTTCCGAACTTTTACATCATTGGTTTGTTGAATAGTATCGAGGATTTTTTTTAAGAATAAAGTGCGCCATTTTGAGTTACAAACAGGTTTAACTACCGCACCTTAATTTTAATCAAAACAGCATGCAGCGTGCGCCATATTATTGTAATCTCATTCCCTTGAGATTGATAAATTCATTTATCTCTTTCTTTCTTTCTCTCTCTCTCTCTCTCTCTTTATATATCTCTCTATTTCTCTCGTTATTCTATTGCATTCCTTCGCCCACAGTTAAAGTATAAATGTATAGACATTCACGTGGGGCCATTCCTTAGAGAGGTGATGTACATGAAGGAAAGACTGATAGCAAAGGGTTAAGATATGTACCAAGAACTGGGATGTGTTTGAATAGAAAGGTTACGAAAAAATTAAGTGAAGTCGGCAAGCAGACAGAAAGAATACTGGAGAATATGATCATGTGATCTACACATATTTTCCAACAATTTTTACACATACAAAATTAAAAGTTAAGGCCTTGTGAAACAAATTACGAATAGATCGATTTTTTCGTTATAATGCCACACATATCTTTGTGCAATCATTCATAAAATACGTTTTTCTTAATTTTCCTTCCTCCACTCAGGCCAGGAGACACAGCGGAGACTCGGACGCGGACGGACGTATTTCTGATATGCTCACGACGCTACTTTGTCTTTGAGTTTTGATACTGATTTTTTTGGTGAGATCAATTCCTATTGGTTTTGAACTTTTTGTAATATTTTACAGAAAATTTTTAGTATCAATTGTACATTAAATAGAGGGTCATAGGCCTAGGTATTGACTACCGGTACGTTTGTGCGTATCATAATAAGCCTGTACATAGTAAGTTAGTGCATAGCACATGTCATGGCCGCAAACATGGCGGACAATGCTGATTATGCTACAGCTAATGGTGAAGACTCGGAAGTCGATGACACATCTTGGACAAAACTATCTCAACAATCTGTTAATTCTCAAAGGAACCAAAAAATTAAATCAAAAGAAACACAGTCTAGTAGAACTACTTTGGAAAAACTCATGAGCCAGGTACAAGATGAAGAATCTAGTGATGAGGAAATGCAAACTCAACAATCTAATCGTAAAAGAGTTATGACTGAATCTAGGTCAAGTGAGTCTGAAAGTGATAATGTATGGAAAATAATAACACCTAATAGTCGTAAACATAAACATAAACAGAAAAGAGCAAACATAGACTCTGTACCACACTTGCCTGAAACACAAAGAGAATATAATAACCCCAAAATTGTAGTATTTAATTCTCCAGTCGTAAAACTTGCAAAGATGAGCCCAATTAAAGTTTCTGCAGCCCTAAATAAATTTGGCTCAGGATTCATAAAGAGCGTTGGTAAAACGAAACAAGGGGGGATTAGTGTTCAATGCTACACATCGGCTCAAGCAACAAAACTAAAGAGAACAACAAAATTGGGGGAATGGGATGTCATAGCTGAATTTGCAAAATCAGAAACGCAAAGCAAAGGGGTAATATCAGGGGTGTCTGAAGATGTATCTGAAGCGGACATAGTTGATAATTGTAAGGAATATGGGGTTATAGCTGCTAAAAGATTCACACAAAAAAGGGACGGAAAAATTTCGATGACTCGCTCAGTGTGTCTTACATTTAATTCTCGTAATATGGCTCCGTATGTATTTTTAGGGTATCAGGAGTTTGAGGTAAAGCCTTTTATCCCACCAGTTGTCCGTTGTTTTAAGTGTCAACGTTTGGGACACATTGCTAGTGGTTGTCGTGGTACAATAAGATGTGTTAGATGTAGTGGTCCACATTCTTTTGAAGATTGCACCAAAAAAGATCAGGTTCACTGTAGTCGGTGTGGTGGCAATCACTCTGCCGCCTACGCAGGTTGTAGTACTGTAAAAGAGGAAAAGAAAATTCAAGAGATCAAAGTCACTTTAAATATCTCTTATGCCGAAGCAGCTAAGGCAGTCCGTCCTCCTAAACACATGGACAGTAGTATTAACAATCAGGCTCATACTTCTAAAGTTAATTTTCCTACATCTTCGTCTATTACTAGTAAACCTAATCAATCGACTACTGTTGAGAATGCGAAATTTAATGTTATTTTGAATAAGCCTGTAGATTCACATGTCTCTGAAGTCTCACAAACTCAGACCAGTCAATCTTTGCAAGTACCAGTCACTACGCAACCAATTAAGAAAGTTTCAATGAAAGATATGTCAACTCAAACTGATCAAGAAGTGGAATGCCAAACTGAAATGTCATCTCATTATTTACAAATCGATCAATCCCTCATCAAACTTTTGATTGGAACTTTAAAGATTTGGGAGACTAAGTCAGGAAAAGAAAGAGAACAGGATATTAAGAATTTTATTGAACATTTGTTTCCATCTTTTTCTCATACAGAGAAAAAACGAGGGAGTACGAAATTGAAATCGAAGGATAGTAATAGTTCATGGCTTCCTTAATTTTGTTAATTATGGTCTTTATTTTACAATGGAATGCTCAATCTATTTTAGCTCATGGTAATGAGTTCAAACATGCTTTAAGTTCATTAGTGACAACACCTGATATAATTTGTATTCAAGAATCTTGGTTAAAGGAAGGTAAAACTTTTAACCTCATTGGTTATGATATGTTTAGATGTGACAGAAAATTGAGTTCTACAAAATCCTCTGGTGGAGGATGTATTATTTTTGTTAAGAAGGGCATTCCAGTCAAATATATCAAAGGAAAAGATACTGATATTCAGTACCAAGTTATTGAAGTTTTTTGCAAAGATCATGTCAAAATTAATATTATTAATGTGTATAATCCATGTTTAAATATTGATGAATCCTTTTTTCTTGCTCTGGGAAATTTAGTGAATGATAGAACAATTATTTGTGGTGACTTCAATGGCCATAATACCCTGTGGGGAAGCAAGAATACTAATCAAAATGGTCAAAATATAGAGAATTTTATAAATAAACACAATCTTGTATGCTTAAATAATGGAGAAGGGACCAGAATTAATGTATCACAAGGAACAACATCATGTATTGATATTTCTTTAGCATCATGTCATTTCGGGGCCAAGTGTAATTGGTCTAAAATTCAAGATACTTGGGGTAGTGATCACCATCCTATATTGATAGAATTTTATGAAAAATGTATGTTCACTCCTTATAAATTTTGTCCTAAATGGTCTTTTAAGAATGGGAATTGGGAAAATTTCCAGGAAGCCTGTGAACAACATATTGAAGAACCAAATTTGACTTTTGATATAGAAGAAGTATATAATACATATGTAGGGCAATTACTTAACGCCATGGATTCATCCTTCTCTAAAACTTCAAAAAATACTTTTAAACATGATAAATCTCCAACTTCTTGGTGGAATGAGAGCTGCAAACAAGCTGTAGAGGACAGGAAAATTGCTCTTAAAAATCTTAAAAAGTCATGTCATCCACGTGATCTCATTGAATATAAACGGACATGTGCTATTGCACGGAAAGTAGTGAAGAATGCTAAAAAAGAAGATTGGCAGAAATTTTGTAGTACTATAAATAGTCAGACATCATCCAGGCAAATATGGGATAAAGTTAAACGTATAAATAGAATTAAGAAAAAAATATCTATTCCCGTTTTGAAAAATAATGGAGAAGATTTGATCGGAGATAAAGAAAAGGCTGATTTGCTAGTTGATCATTTTGCCAATGTGAGTAGCGATAAAAACTGTACCGATGAATTCTTAAAAGTTAAAAAAGCAGCTGAAAGAAAATTGAATATTAATGAAGATAGAAATTTTATCCTGAATGGAGACTTTACTTTGGCAGAGCTAGACAAAGCTATACACTCTTCTAAATGTACATCTCCAGGAAAGGATGGAATAAGTAATTTGATTTTTAAACATTTACCTTTAAAAGCAAAACAATCTCTTTTAGTGATTTTTAATATGATCTGGCATACTTCTGTCTGTCCGAAATCTTGGAAAGAAGCTATACTTATTCCTGTTCTTAAGCCAGGGAAGGATCCTAGTGTTTTAATATCTTATAGACCCATAGCTCTTACATCCACTATGTGTAAACTCTTTGAGCGTGTGGTTAATAGTCGCCTGGTATGGTTTCTTGAGAAAAATAATTTGCTTAGTGATTATCAGAGTGGTTTCAGAAAGGGCAGAAGTACAAAAGATCATATAGTTAAGCTTGAATCTTGTATAAATAAAGCTTTCTCAAACAAAGAGAGTACTCTTGCAGTATTTTTGGATTTGGAAAAGGCATATGACATGTTGTGGCCTTCTGCAGTTATTATTAAATTACAACAAATGGGTATTCGAGGAAGAGTTGTGAAGTGGGTACAAAATTTTCTCCTCGACAGAAAAATACAAGTTCAAATTAATGGTTCATTATCTGATATGAGGGAGATCAAAAATGGTATTCCGCAAGGGAGTGTTATAAGTCCCACTCTTTTTAGTGTAGCAGTAAATGATTTAAAAAATTCCGTAACAGGAATTGAAGTATCACAATATGCTGATGACATTGCCATCTGGAAATCAAATAGAAATGTAGGCTTTATAACTAAAAAGATCCAGCAAAATTTAGAATATATTGTTTCTTGGTGTCAAAAATGGGGTTTCAACTTGTCGACAAGCAAAACAACTGCTGTCCTCTTCACTAGGAAAAGAAATGCGAAACCCAAACTTATTATCAATGGAAAAAACATTTCTCTCCAAAATAATGTTAAATTTCTTGGAGTTATATATGATTGTAAATTGAATTGGCATGATCATATAAATTATTTAATAACAAGATGTAAAAGAAAGATTAATTTATTAAAGTGTATAAGTGGATTAAATTGGGGTGCAGATTGTTATACTCTTTTACATCTATATAAAATGCTGATTAAACCAATTTTGGAGTATGGGAGTGAGGCCTTTAATTCTGCTGCAAAGATAAATAAACAAAAGTTGGATAGTATTCAATATCAAGCTTTAAGAATATGTACAGGAGCCATTTACGGAACTCCCCTAAATGCCTTACAGATGGAATGTGGTGAACCCCCTCTGCAGGTACAACGTGAATATTTATGTAAATTATATTGTAATAAGTTGAGCATTCATAAGAATCATCCAAACAAGCATTTACAAATGGATAGCTGGCAAAAACATTATTTCGCTGATAAATGGAATGCTGACTTATCTCATACTCCTTTTGAAGGAAGAAGTACATGTAGAAATGAGAATATGAATATTTTTCCTTTACATAATCCTTTTCCTTACTGGTTTTACACTGAACCATATATTTCCAATGAAATATATAATGCTATTAAATATGTTATTGATGTTAATGAGAAAAAATTGATAGTCAAAGAAATGACGCAAAAGTTATGGAGAGAATCATTACATATATATACTGATGGATCTTTAGATCCGAAGACAAATACGGTTGGTAGTAGTATGTACATACCATTTTTTAAATATTCAAAATGTGTCAGACTTAATAATAACACTTCAATTTATACAGCCGAACTGTTTGCAATATTAATGGCATTGGAGTGGATAGAAGATGTTCGACCAATACACTCTTGTATCTTTGTAGATTGCTTAAGTGCATTACAAGCCATATCCCTTTTTAACCCAAATAATAAAGTAATATGTGATATTCGTTTTATGTTAATAAATATTCAAAGACTGGCTTGTACGGTCTGTTTCGAATGGATTCCTGGCCATTGCGGTATAAGAGGAAATGAAATGGCAGATGTGTTAGCAAAGAGGGCCACAAAAAGGCAAAGTATTGATGTTGCTCTCCCATTAAGCATTTCGGAAATTAAATTCATTCTAAAAAATGAAATTAAACATGTATGGCAGTCAAAATGGAATTTAGCAAAAGGTTCTTTTTTGAAAGAAATAGAACCCAGGGTTAACTTTCATAAAAAGCTATGGAACCTACCAAGATGGCAAGAAATTATAATGTACCGTTTTCGTTTGGGGACTGTACGGGATTTGAATAGTTATAAACATAAACTAGGAAAGCATGCAAACGGGCTTTGTGATGTCTGTCTTGAATATGAAGATGTTAGGCATTTTCTAATTTTCTGCAAAAAATATGAGGAAAATAGGTTTAGGTTACAGACTTCTTTGGGATATAATAGCAAACAAATGTCACCTGAGAATCTATTTAAAGATAAGGCTAATGTCATTCACATTCTAAAATACATAGAAGAAAGTGGTATCAGAGCTTAATTATTAAAGTAAAGTAAATATTGTATTGAATATTTGAAGCCCAAATTTTTTTTTTATGTGAGATCTTCTTTTTTCTTGAACTTGAGTCGGTTAATCCTGTAGCTTTTTACGGAGTTGAGCGTTGAGCACTATTGTCGGTGTACCGGGCGGCCTAGGTCACTACTGGTTTGGCTGAGAAAACTGCCTGATGTACTAGGCTCGGTTTGGCTGATGGTACTATAGAGAGCAGGCATTTAGCTGCATCAATAGCTTTACATACTAAAAGCTTTGTTATCCAATTGAATAAGATAATGAAATGATGTTGGGCTTTAAATATTCTCTACTGGGTTTGTTAAAATAGAACACCAAACAGAAGTTACAGAAGTTTTACAATGTATATTCCTTTTCAACATTATATGCTCATGTGGAAAACATTCTATAACATTTTTGAATTACGATTGATTTTTAAAGGCATGTTTTGGAAGATATTTTATGAAAATTGTACTAGTAGAAATGATTGATAAAATTTTATGCTAATGATTTATTGTATGACTGACCTACCGACTGACTATTTATACATGTATAGCTACTGGCACACAGGACTCTAGTGGTCAAAAGTGCCATTCCTTTTTACTACAACAACAACAACAACAACACTCAGGCCAACATCTAATGTGTTAATTCAATTTTAAAATAAGAAATCAGAATCCAACACAACTCTATACATTGGAATATATATCTTTAAATTATCTGTCAGTTAAACTTGATTGATTCTATTTAAGTTATGTATTTCTCACTTCAAAAATTCCCTCTTGTGAATCAAAAGTTATATCATGAATCATTGTAAATGAATCACTTTCGATCTTTTATTTAAATAGATGCAATGGGGACACTGACACAGAAGTAGACAATGGTAATTTTGAAATAAAGTCCTTTAATGTCCATATCGTTCTGCTGTATAGGCCTACTCAGTGGCATAGATACAAGGGGCAAGTGCCAGGCCCCCTCCTCTCCCCCCCCCCCCCCCATGGAATGGTGAAAAGGAGAGGAAGAGAGAAAGAAAGATATAAAGAAATAGAGATGGGGAAGGCAACGTGAAAATATGATACAGCCCCCCCCCCCCCAAAAAAAAAAAAATAAAAAATAAAAAAAAATTAATAAATAATAATAATAATAATAATAATAATAACTAAATAAAATAAAATAAATAAATAAATAAATAAATAAATAAATAAAAATAAATAAATAAATAAATGAGGGAAAAAAAATAAATAAATCCCATTCAAATTAAGAGGAAATGATATTCTTGGCAAAAAATTAAAATTTTGTATTAGTGATGTAAACAAATGAATAGTTGAGTTATGTGGGAATGACGTCACAAACTCATGATCGAGTTGCCAATTTGTTTAGTGATTCTCATTTCTCTCCCTAGTTTTTCAGGTTATTAAAAAAATGTATAACTTTCTAATGAGTTGTCCAATTTTCATCAAACTAGTTTTGATCTGTTTGTCTCATTTTCAAAGTAATTCTAGTACCACACACACAGAGAAATTTTTACAAAAATTATGTAAAAAATTATGTTAAATAGGAATTCCATAACTTTTTTGTAAAATTTACTTAACAAAATGTTTTACCAAAATTATGTAAATTGTTTTGTTAAATAGGAACTTGTGTAAATTTTAGCTAACAAAATATTCGACGATAATTATGTAAAATGTCATGTTAAATATAGGTACTTAAAATTCATGTGTAAATTTTACCTAACAAACAATTCCACACATGTATTATGTGCTTGGGCAAATTCAGTTGCCCAATTGTTTCCTTTTTCCTCCAACCTAGGTAAAAAAAAAATTAAACCTGCTTGTTATGTCTTTCTGGGTCTTAACTTATCAATCCCAATCCTAATCTAGTGCAACTCTTATATACCCCTTATAATTTTTTATGCATTTGGTGACAGTTATTAAAATCGGGCCACCCCAAACCATACGCTACTGAAAATTCATGAATATTCATATAAGTGTTTTCCCCAATATTGAGGGGAAAATACGAAGATGCATTTTTTACAAAACCGTTTGCAAAACATTTTACTTAATGACGACAAATTACACTGTGCATGTTAAATAAACTTAACGAAAAGGGCAATATTGCAAAATCTTTATGAAGAAATATCTTACAGTGTTATTTTGCAAGATTTGTTCAGTCAGTTTTACATAACTGTGTATCAAAATCATGTTAATGTCAACTGACATTCGTAAAATGTATTTTATACACAATAGTTTCCAAAAAATTTCACTTAATGATGACTTAGAACATCTGCATGATAAAATTCCCTTTAAAAAAATACTTGTACTTAACACATTTTACATAATAGGCATTTCTTTTGCAAAATGAGTTTTACTTAAATAGTGCTAAGTAAATGTTACATAAAATTTTACATTTTGCATGACACATTATATGCGAAATGTAATTCATTACAAATATTTAGTAAAATACTACATAAAAACATTCATTTGAGACAATTTTACATATATTAAATAAAAATTTTACAAAAGGAAGTTTACATAATGAAATATTAAGGAAATATTTCTCTGTGTGCATGCGCCCTTTAGAGCAGATGACGCCTTGTGTTCAAAAGGAAATGCCCGTTTCGTATACACAAATTAATCTGTATTGCTTGTAAATAAATAGATTGATTCACTACACTATTGCACTTTACAAACTGACAAAAGTCATTGTGAATGATTTTCAAGAACATCTAAGCACTTTTTTACATGTATACATGGACATTTCATCTATAGAATATTACAGTTTTGAAAGTCAAAGCCGAATATCATATGTTCAGAAACAGTCAAAAATTTGATATACTATTTTAAATACATATTCAAGGAAACGGTACAAAGATTAAACATATAAATGCAGTAATTACGAATGTTATGTAGTGCAATAAATCTTTCTCAATACAAATCACTTTTCAAATTACGACGCTCATTTGGAATGTATCTAATATTTCAATTTACAAAAACAAATCCACTAATGTTTGGTTCAGACATTATTTCTTAATCCCTTAATTTATGTCAATGTAGTGTTTGTCGTCCTTCGAAAGATTTGTTAGTCCTTGATTTGGGGCAGAATAGGCCCTATGCGAGGGAGGTTCAGGTAACGGCAATTCAGGGAGAAGATATCCATCTCCACTCATTCGATGACAGAGTGGCTTTCGCACCTGCTTGGGGGTGGGGTGGTTGTACTCGTGAGGTTGTAGATCGGGGTCCGTGGAATGATCATCCATTGTATCAGGTCCAGGCCATACAGGACTAGCTCTGCTTTGGCCTGGTTCAATGAACGTCACACTGCAGTGGCCATCGGAATGTCTCTGTTCGGCCTTTTCATTTAAGTCAATATCATCTTTATTCATTTTGAAAACTGCGGCGGGTTCTGTGTTATTTCTAGGAAGCCGTCGACAAACTAGTACGACTACAGTGAATATCAATACGAGAACTAGGCCAACGAGTATCGCGGTGGAGATGTAAAAAGCGAGTACGTTGCTGGAACCTGTATATAAAATGAGAGACAGTGTGACAAATAATCAAGGTACATTGAGACGAACAAACAGAGTGGGGGAGGAGAATGCATAAAAAGAGGGAAAAGAGTGGAATATAAGTGATTGGATAAAGAAACGAGATTAAAATTGGTACCAATGAACTAAGAATTCGAAGGAAAAGCTAACAAAACTGTACATAAAATGAGAGAAAGGGTGACAAAATAGATAGAGACGAATAAAAAGAGATGTGAGGAGGCGCGATGGTTCAGTGATAGAGCAGTGGTCTCGGGTTCCAAACCAAGTTGATGCGCTAGTGCCCTTTGGTAAGGCATTAATCCTCACCACCAAGTCCCTCAGCGAGGACTTAAAGCCGTCGGTCCCCTAGTTCCTTATTTACAAGCATACAAATTCTTTCTTAGCAGGTAGGTAAAATTAAACCACCTAAAAACCTTCTAAAACTGCAAGTAAGCATTGGTCTTATCATATTTATGTTATATTTACACAAAATTACATTTGTATACAGCCCTGGAAAAACTTATTAGGCCAAGCTTCTATAACAAAAGGTACTATAATATGCATTCAACCTAATGAAAATGATTTGTCTTTGTATTTCATTGAATGAATAACAAATTCCAGCAATTGTACCTTGCTTTTATGATATTTTATTTCCTTCTTACAACAAATATAACACTTTCAGTAATAATTTTTTCCATGGCTGTATATTATCTCCATTCTGTAAATGATATTTGAAATTGTTAGATAGAAGAATAAGCTAAAACTGAACTAAACATATATGTGAGATTCAAAGTGCTCTAAAATGAAAATTTCAATACTACAAACAACAAGATTTACTCGGTCCCTGTATAACTGCGTTTCCTCACGAGATTCATGATTCAAATTTACCCAAAGGCGTCTCTATATAGGATGCAAAGTTTCATATAAAAATGCAAAGTTTTTCTTAGGGGTATATCCTGACAGTCCCTTACCCCGTTTGGTCGATACTTCCCAAAGCATGACGCAATCCCCCCCCCCCCCCCCCCCCACAAAAAAAAAAAAAAAAAAAACTTTTTTCCGGTCATGACAAGACGTTGCCGTCCCTTCCCGTTGAAATATTTGGTAGAACACGTCGCCTCTTCACACGCACGGTTAAAAAACAGGATAAAAACATATCTAATTTCAAAATATCAGAATATACAAGTTACATTCGTACATGAAATCAAGTTGCTTAAATAAATACTACAATTTACAGCAGTTACATAACGATCATAAACCTTATGATTTAACATTAATGTAATTCTTACCTCGTGCAAATTTCATGTAGCCCGGTAGCGTGCACCATCAGCAAATAGATGTACCTACTTTTTACACTTTATTAAGTACACTGTTTCTACAGTAAAACTCACTTGAAATAATTTTAAAACAAATCATATTCACTTACCGTACTTACTATTATCATCTGTATCACACACGTCATTTGTAGTGTTTGGTGACTTCACTGTGGAAAAATCAATTAAAAGACAGGTTTTAGGTTTGGATGGAAACGAACGCACGGAGTTAAAAAAGGGGGGAATTTAAAGGGCATCCTACATCTCTTCTTAAGCACGTTCCTTTAACCCTTTCGAGACAAATGACCACACTTTGTGGTTTGGCTCAATAATTTTTTGTATTCAGAGCCCTAAAAATATACCAGATACATGAGTAGAAAGAACAAAAAATTCTGCTCTCACTGTGTCCTTTTTTGTTGCATGACCGTATTTCCTTTGATACCAGGAATTTTGAAACGAGAATAAGCTTTGAAATCCTTAACTTGGCAACACATTGAGAGGTTCAAAATTATTGTTTTTTCATCAAAATTGGCAATTTGTCACCTTTTCGAAATATTTCTAACCATGTAGGCCTATATTGTTTTCAAAGACATTACACCTTATTAGAACATTGTAGCACTAAAAGAAAAATATAGGTTTTCCCGGTCAATTTCGTAAGATCGTCAGTCAATTTCATTTTGCGTGCATTCAATTTCAAGGATTTAGGTCGCGCACAGCCGATTTGTAATTCAAATTCATTTTCATATCATTCGAATTTGTATTTATGTCATTTGAATCTAAGTTTTTGTCAATCAAATTCGCACTAAATGCACCTAGTTCGCAAAACGTTCATTCAATTTAGCAAAGAATGGCAAGGGAATTGCGCAATACTGTTATTCCAGCATTCAATTTCATTTCGGATCATTCAACTTAACACGTTGAGCATTCAAAATCAAATGTAGTTCCAGTAAATTTTGTCAGTTGATAATTATTTGGTATTTTCATTCTTTCCTTATGAGTTTTCTGCACACATGGGTGTGTTTTTCTATAATCAATAACATTCTTTTATTTTTCTTCTGATTTATTATTTTTATTTTATTTTCTTCTGATTTATCATCATTTTGAAATTTAGTTCTAGGAATTTTTGTTCTTCATTTCTAACGTTTATAGTGCCTGCAGAATTGCAGATTTTCTTGATTGATTTTTATTTTTTTTTCATAATCTTGTTTTTTTCATTTATTTTCTTGATTGATTTTTATTCTTTTTCATAATCTTTTTTTTTTCATTTATTTTCTTGATTGATAGCTGCAACAACTGTACATGACAAAATATGTTATTTTAAACATTACGACTTGAATAGATGAGCAAAAACACACAAACGCTAAATACATGCTAAATTGAATGAACTCATTACGAATTCGAATGCCCACGTGCGAATTTGAATGCTCGAAAAGACGCTTCCAAGCGAGGTAGCGAATTTGAATGCTCTCCACGCATATTTGAATTTGAATGATGTAAACGCTAAATGTCTTGACCGAAGTGCGAATTTGAATGACCTCGAAATGAATTTGAATGATAAATTTCATGGCACAGATCTTTTTCGCGAATTTGAATGACTCCCTTTTCAAATTGAATGACAAATCTGCGAAATGGACCGGGAAAACCTATATTATTGTTGCCAATTTGAAGAACAAAATGTGATCATTTTAGCCCTTATTAAATGATTCCTGTCCTGAAAGGGTTAAAAGACTAAAATATTAAATATTCTACATAAAGGCTCGTTCACATATGACGCCGGATATGGCGGCGTATATTTTGCATGTGGGGATGAAAAATATACAGTTAACAACAAAATTATTCATACCCCTTGGAAAATTATAGTTTTTTGCATTTTTCCTAAAAATGAATGGTTAAATGAAGTTACTTGCACATCACTTGAATACATTTAGTTATCATCTGCAAATGAATGCCGTTTCCGGTTTCACCTCATTTGCATAACAATAGACAAGGTGAGTTATCCAAACTGGGCGATGTTCAAAATTATTCATACCCTTGGTGATTTATTGACTTTGTCAATCAGTATGAATCCGATCCTTGTGATTAATGCTTGTAATTCACTTTATTTTAATACACCGTCACAAGGCTTCCGGAGGGGTCTCTGCTGGGATATCAGGCCAGTACATGTTCTCCAATGGCTCAATCTCCTTGAGGATGTGTCCACACATGCCTTCACCTGACCTTCAGGGAGTTCATTAGATTTTGTGTCCTACAGGTGATGCAGTTATCGACTTCATGATGACAGGACTATGATATTGACATTTTCGGTCATTTATTCCATGCATTTTAATGAAAATTCTGTATCTACTTATGAAGCAAAGCACCATTCCTGAAAAGCCCTTCCCTTTTGCACTGCCTGTGGGAGGGTTCACCTTTATTCATTGGCCCCATTCTTAATCAGAGTGCTCAGGAAGGCCACGTTGGTGATATTAAAGTCATTGCATGACTCTAACGTCAGGTCACCATGAATAACAGTATGTAACCTTTGAGTACCATACACATCCCACATTGACTGTTACTGTATATCAATCTTCATATGGTATATTCTTTGTATCTTTGGTATGAAAGCTACAATCCTTGATATCAAAATGAATGTAAACCAAATTTATACCATATGCCCTCCATGTTACCAGCTGCAGTGCACAAAATGCTACCACTTTGACAGTGCACTGGAACATAAAGATCAGTATTTTAAGCTTCACTAGAGTACCCACTTGCAGGTGTCCATATCAAAAATGTGTCAATCAGTGTAAACTGAACAACCTTTAGACAACTACCATGGCCTCCCTAAACATTCTTAATAATAATGGAACAAAAGTATCAGGAAATACCTTCCCTTGACAGTGCAACAGTGAAGGCCTCTAGGGAAGTCTCTCCAGGAAGAGTGCTTTGTTTCAACTTAGATACAGAATTGTCATTAAAATGTAAGGAATATTAACGAAAATATCAATATCATAGTCCTATCCTCATGACGTCTAAAACTACACCACCTGCAAACACAAAATCTGCTTTAAATCCATCGAATCCCCTGAAGACCAGGTGATGGCATGTGTGGACAACATCCTCAAGGAGATTGGGCCATTGGAGACCAGGTATTGGCCTGATATCTCAGTAGAGATCTCCAGAAGCATTGTGACAGTGTGAAGAAAGTGTTACGAGCATTAATCACAAGGACTGGATTCATACTGATTGACAAAGTCAATAGATCACCAAGGGTATGAATAATTTTGAACATCACCCAGTTTGGATAATTCACCTTGTCTATTGTTATGCAAATGAGGTGAAACCAGAAACGGCATTCATTTGCAGATGATAACTAAATGTATTCAAGTGATGTGCAATTAAATTCAGTTAACCATTCATTTTTAGGAAAAATGCAAAAAACTAGAATTTTCCAAGGGGTATGAATAATTTTGTTGTTAATTGTAGCTGCGCGCAACGAAGGTCCTGCTCGTACTATCTGCGCGTTAGAAGCTTAGGTTAGATTAAGAAGATACAAGAGTGTGAAACGCGGTAGGCTTAAACATCCATGGTAAACCGCAGTGTTCTACTGCGTCACATATGAACGAGCCATATGTGAATTACAAATCCTATCAACTATGTCAAAGTTGGTAAAGTATTGATCAATTATATATTTATCCCTCAAAATAGGTAGAATGCTTCTCAGATTTTGATTTTAAAAATACCCAATTTCGGCTTTCCCAACAATAAGATATTAATGCTATCATGCTTTGTATATATTCAAATATTATAGTAGTGGAATTTCCTGCCAAAATTTGAACATCATAATCAATTCAGTCATCTGCAATAAGACTACTATAGACATGATATTTTTTTATTTTTTTTTTTGTTCAGAATGGAACTGGTATCGAAAGTTGCTGCTAATAAAATTAAATTGCAGCACAAATTTACTAACGTTCAACGTTCAGAGCTTTAAGAAAAAAAAATTATACCGATATATATAGAAGCCGCATTATATCCACCGCAAAGTTTCCAATATTCCCCTAGGCAGGGTAAGCCACACTGACTGTTTCTTAGAGGACTGTTTAAACATGTTCGATTGCAGGAGCAAGCACATTCAGTTCGGCTGTACAGTACTGCCACTGGGTATCCTTTATCCATACATTCTGTCGTGCACGAATCTGGTGTTGTATGAAATTTTGCTGTATGCATCCTTGCATTGTAGTGGAATGTCAAACATCCATAATCAAAGCAACCAATGTAATCACCATCTGAAAAGATAGAAATGTATAGCACGCAAGGTGAATTGAAATCATTAAGAATATGATTGATATCATCTCATCATTGTAATAATTATTATTATCATAATAGTAGAAGTAGTAGTATTAGTAGTAGTAATAATAATAACAGTAGTAGTATATTGTTAATATTATCATTATCATTATTAATACGGGCGCTTTTAACGATTATATTAATAATAATAATAATAATAATAATGATGATAATAATAGTAGTACTACTCCTAATAATAAATATAATAATAATTTTTGTAATATTATAATAATAATATTAATAACAATGAAGAGATGTGATACAGAATCATATTTATATGTGGCTGTATTCAAATAGAAAATAGTGCGAGCAGTATTCGTTTTGTTTTATTGGGTGTTTCGAAAGGTACTTTTAGAGAAAAATAACAGACGAATAAATTATATTAGTAAATTATATATGGCGTTTTTATCAAGCCAATCTATAAAATGATCATCTGTTTTAAAAAAGATAAACAGGAATAAACTTTAGAAATGATGCCAATTGTTGAATTTTTATATCTGTCTTGTATAATCATGTTCAGAAGGATAAATAAATAGCCAGGCATAGAAAGGTTTTCAAATATATAATGCTATCATGAAGATATCGATGACTGAATACTCCCAGTTACGAAAACGCTTTAGTCTAACACTGAGTCTATGGGGAAAATGAGTCTGGCATTTCCGGTCACTTGCATATGTTTACTTTTGTGAAGGATATGATGATTTTGAATTGCTCCCCCCCCCCCCCGGCTTCATTTTGACACCATATTACATACACTGCCAGGCAGCTTAGATTTTATCAAACCTCAACAAAATTACCAAATCACTTTAAGGTTACTGATTCAGGTTAGCATGATTTAATGCACAACCAGGGGGTGTTTCATAAAGCTGCTCGTAAGTTACGCACGACTTTAGGCACGACTGGTGATAAGTTCTTGTGCTAAATGATATATAGAATCTGATTAGTATAGCACCCAAGAACATGTTCCAGTCGTTCGTAAAGTCATTCGTAACTTTACGAACAGCTTTATGAAACACCCTCCTGATATCCATATTGCAGAAACATGTATATGACTAATCTCCATTCAGACGGTCATGTTCATTTTGCAGCTTAAGATGATAACGAATATTACCTCTTTAAAAAGTTTGATGTTTACTGTTCATCATTGTAGTTTGCACCAACTTTTGGTTGTATGACTTACTTGCTAATTTAGCGACGGCAGCAGAAGTTACTACTAGTTGGACGAGTTTGACACGACTATGCTATATTGTGTCTCTCATCATGTTTATTAGGGAATCCTCTGTTTCATTTTCAATACCAGGAACACCCCAAAAAAAAAATCTGAAAATGCAGAATTTCGCTCGTTTAAAAATCTTGACGAAGAGAAATTTTACAGTGAATTGAGAAATACTCCTTGGCAGGTCATAAAAGATATAGATGATGTTGATATTGCATGGGATGTTTGGTTGACTTTTTTCAATAATGTAATCAACAATTAAGCACATTCCTGTATGTAAAAAGCGGATAAGAAAAAAGGCGTGTCCATGGATATCCGACGAGGTCGTTAAGCTCATGACGGAACGTGACAAGGTTCTCAAAGCTGCTAAAGCTAACAAAAGTGATGATCTTTGGGACACCTACAAATTTCTAAAGAATAAAGTTATTCGTCTCATGAGAAAAAGTAAAAGAGAATATAATGCAAACCAGATTTCACAAAATCATAATAATAGTAAGAAAATGTGGAGATGTTTGAGAGACCTTGTGCCTAAGTCAGTACCTATTTCTCCCAATACCATAAACGTAGATGGAGCAAATGTGTCGGACAATGCAAATATTGCTGAGGCATTTAATGACTTTTTCATTTCTAATGCTACTAAGATTACAAAGGACCTGCAGAGGAATACGTCTCAGCTGAGAGTAGACGAGGACAAAAATGTTGGTCCGACTCATTCTCAATTTGAACTTAATTTGATCACCAGGGATTTTGTATTGAAACAGATTGATAATCTGAGTATAGATAAAGCTACTGGTGAAGATCACATCAGCTGTAAACTTTTAAAGATAACAAAGAATGTTATCGCAGAGTCTCTTTGCGATGTCATTAACAAATCCCTGTCTACGGGAGTTGTTCCACGTGAATGGAAAAAGGCTCGGGTAGTACCGATATTTAAATCTGGAGATATTTCTTCGTTGAATAATTACCGCCCCATTTCTGTATTACCTATCGTGAGTAAAATCATAGAAAGGGCCGTTCATCAACAGCTGAGTGAATTCTTGGAAGAGAATGATTTATTACACCCAAATCAGTCTGGTTCCAGACCTATGCATTCAACAGCTACTGCCCTTGCAAAACTTGTAAATCAATGGTCGTTGAATATTGACAACAATGAAATTTCTGGAGTTGCCTTCATAGATCTTCGGAAGGCCTTTGATACTGTGGACCATGAGCTACTTTTACATAAATTAGCTTGTTTAGGTTGTAGTAACAGGACTATCACTTGGGTCAAATCATATTTAGGTAATCGACAACAAGTGACCCAATTCAAAGGGGCCAAGTCGCACCCTTCAACCATCAAGTTAGGCGTGCCACAAGGTTCAATTCTAGGTCCCCTTTTATTTTCAATATATGTTAATAGTCTACCTGAATGTATTCCTGAAGGTATCATTGATATGTATGCTGACGATACGACACTTACCGTCAGTGCAAATGATGCAACAGTTTTGGAAGAAAAATTAACTGTGGCGTTAAACAGAGTCTTGGCATGGATTAAAGAAAATCGTCTCGTCCTTAACACTGAAAAAACTTGTGTCATGGTAATAGGCTCTCGTGCTAATCTCAGGAAAATTGAATCTTTCACCATTTCATTAAATGGTAATTTGATAAAAAGAGTTCAATTCACCAAATGCTTAGGCGTTTTGATAGATGAAGAATTGAAATGGTCTAAACAAATTGAAAACGTATGTAAACTTACCCAGAAAAACATAGGCATAATAAAGAGAGCAAAGTGTTTTTTGCCTGTGCAGTCCTTAAAGTTGCTTTATAACAGTCTAGTGTTGCCACGATTTGATTACCGCTCTGTTGTATGGTCGAACAGATTTCAAGCCCAAGAATAATACTGAACAAAACATATGACACACCGTCGGCTGATTTGTTCACTAGTCTTAAATGGATGACACTAGACAAACGGTTTGAGCTAAGTCGCGTTATGATGATATATAAATGTGTTCATAACTTAGCACCTTCTTACCTTCAGGTAGGCTTAATCAATCCTAACGATGTACATGAGTATCATACTAGACAAAGAGACAGTGGATGTTTACGCTTGCCCAGATTTCACACTGATTGTTATAAGTGTAGCCCAATTGTATCTTCTATATTTGAATGGAATAAGCTCGATAATTCGATGAGAACAGCTTCCTCTGTCAGTTCATTTAAGAGGATGTTTAAACAAAGTTGTAATTTATGAATAACTGGGCCTAACATACACTCAGTGCTTATTCTGTAATATTAGTATGATTCGTGCACATATTTGCGACTGAATCAATATTTTCATATTGGCATTACAGTTGAGCTAGTTTACTAATATTTGTTTATTTTTCAAATGAGTATTCGTTTGCGGCACGTCTATTATTGCTTTGTTTGCACTCTCTAATTTTACTGAGGATTTTTATTTTGAAGTTTGAACTATTATGTATATACGTTATGCATTTTGATGTACATATGTTTATTATTATTCAGGGCCCCATGGAAGACCACTACTTACTGGTGAATGGGCTACCCTGACAAAAGATCAGAAATAAATAAATAAAATAAATAAATAGATAAATAAAGGATCACTGTGACTAGAAAGCCACCCTGATAGCAGAAAGTGTTAAAAAATGACGTGATATTTACGTCGTGGTTTTCGTCTTTTTACGTCCTGTAATTACGTCAATAAGACGACAACTTGCACCAACGCAAGACGTCAAGAGGACGTCTTATTTTGACGTCATCTCTACGTCTTCATTCCTCTTCCCTGATAGCAGAAAGTGTTAAAAATGACGTGATATTTACGTCGCGGTTTTCGTCTTTTTTACGTCCTGTAATTACGTCAATAAGACGACAACTTGCACCAACGCAAGACGTCAAGAGGACGTCTTATTTTGACGTCATCTCTCCGTCTTGTACACTGTAAAAACTAAAGTGCTACTTTTAGGGGCATGTATAGTGACTGCACCTGAAATGCTGTTTATAGCACTTGTAGTATCCCAATTTACCAGCAAATAAAAATGTGACCTTGGCGAGCCTCGAACCAGGTTCCGCTGATTGAGAGGCCCTGAAGTTACCGATGGACTAACGAATGCTTCTTGCAATCCAGTTTAGTCATGGGAGTCAAGTAGATAACATGAACTATGTGGTGTCGTAAATTCACTATGTAACAATATGATCTGCTCTAAATCGTACAATGTGAGTTAGTCCAGCGGTAATGCCAGCAATTCTCGATCAGCGGACCCTGGTTCGAAGCTCGCCCAGATCATTTTTCTTTGAAATAGCACGCTATGTGCATTCAGTATCACTCTGACTGCAATCCATATGCATGCCCTCAAAAAGTGCTATATACAGCACTTCAGTTTTTACAGTGTACAGATGACGTCAAAATAAGACGTCCTCTTGACGTCTTGCGTTGGTGCAAGTTGTCGTCTTATTGACGTAATTACAGGACGTAAAAAAGACGAAAACCACGACGTAAATATCACGTAATTTTTACCACTTTCTGCTATCAGGGCAACACTAATTATCAAGATATACATGTATGAGCTGAAAGATGTTGGATTATACAAATGTAGTATACCGCAGTACACGATATAACGAGGAGAATGGACGGCTAAATTACGATTCTGACGAGTTCTCTTTCTCTATTTCTCATTTGTGTGACCGGTGACATCATAATATTGGCATTTATATAGCGCTCCAAACTGTATCACAGTGCATTACAAATATCTTACATAGTACAGGTGATTAAGCAAAATATTAATGAATAGTATATGTAAGGGGCGTAGATAGCGGGGGATGAGGATTGCACCCCCCCCCCCCCTCGCTTTTTGAAGTGGGAGGATGGTGTGTACAATCCCCCAGCTTTCATTGGGGAAATGAGTAAAAATTATTATATCCATGTACAATTCTGTCGTCGTTTTCATATTGAGGGGAATAATATACATATTATATATATATAGTTAGCCCAGTATAGTGCATGATAGACAATGCACTATTTATATGAATATAATAGTGCATATAAATAGTGCATGGTCTATCATGCATTATATTCCACATACTAAGAATCTTGCTGTTAGATTGGTCAAAAGGTAATCACGTGATAAAACGTATTTTTCCCATATTAATCGACTCGAGAAGAAAAGTTCGTGACCTTGACGGAATAGTACTTATTTGTCTCGTCAGTCCATTACAGAGTCACAATGTGTTATCAATATTTGGGTACGCGCGAAATGAAAGTGCGTGACTTCTACGAATAGTCAATTGAAAAGTGCGTGACCTCTACGAATAGTCAAAATGAAAAGGGCGTGACCTTTACGAATAGCTCCATAGGCGTACTAAAATAAGCGCGCATTGCCCAATCGCGCGCTTAAAATGATCAAACAATTGTGCGCACCCAGTAGGGGTACGGTTTATGGGGGTTTATGGTTTAACATCTTTTGTGAATTTATTCGGGCCTAAATCATTAATGTCTTTTCCGAGAAGTAGAGAATAATTGCCTTTCTCGAACCAGTTAAATGTTTCAGATGCGGAATATAAAGTAAATAATCACCTTTTGATTTCAGGCGATGAGACGTACTATCACTTCCTCGGCGATCTGAATGTATAACGCTACATCCAGATCGCCTCGGAAGTGATAGTTTGTCTCATCACCTTCACCAACGGTAATTATTGTATCCCCCGGCAGTATGCCGGAGGATACTTTGGATTCAGCAGCGTTTCGCCGCCGCCGCCGCCGCCGCGTCACATTCTTGTGTGCGCTCTAGCGGTCACATTTCTCGACGAATTTCTTTCAGACTTCTTGTGGACGTGTATCTTGGTAAAATCTGGACCCCTATAGTTTCTGGTGATGCTGCCCCCAGTGTTCCGTCTTTTATAGGGTAAAAGGCCATATTTTGGGGGATAGTTTGTGTGCGCTCTAGCGGTCACATTTCTCAACGGATTTTGTTCAAATTTTGTATGAAGGTGTCTCTTGGTAAAATCTGGAACCCTATAGATTTTGGTGATGCTGCCCCCAGTGTTCCGTCTTTTATAGGGTCAAAGGTCATATTTTGATAGATGTCTTGTGTGTACTCTTGTGTGCCCTCTGGCGGTCACATTTCTCAACGGATTTCGTTCAAATTTTGCATGAAGGTGTCTCTTGGTGTAATTTAAAAACCTAAAGTGTTTGGTGATGCTGCCACCAGTGTTCCGTCTTTTATAGGGTCAAAGGTCATACTTCAGGGCATGGCGTGAGTGCACTCTGCAGGCCACATTTCTTGATGGATTTCTTTCAAATTTTGTATGGAGATGTATCTTGGTATATCTCTCAACACATTTCTTTCAAATTTTATATGAAGATGTGTCTTAGTGAAACCTACACATCTAAATTGTTTGCTGATGCTACCCCCACTGTACCACTTTCTATACAGTCAAATGTCATATTCAGGTTGTTAGGGTCAAATGTCATATTTTCGTTGCATGCATTCTGGAGGACACATTTGTTAACTCATTTCTTTCAGATTTTGTATGTAGGTCCATTATAGATTACACCTCTACAGTTTTTGGTGATGCTGCCTCTAGTGTTCCGTCTTTCATAGGATCAAAGGTCATATTTTAGTGGGTGGCTTATGTGCGCTCTGAGGTCATATTTCTTCCGAATTTTCTATAAAAATGCATTATACTCTAATCTGCACAAATCGTTTTGGTAATGCTGCTCCTAGTGTTGACAATATTCCGGGCCACTGGCGGCAATTTCTACACCATCCTTTTGTTTGAGGGAGGGGATGGGGGAGGGTCTTTGTCCCTCCTTCAAATCGCTGCCAGTGCCTGGGGATACATTTCGCATTGCGCGGCACCAGCAATGCACATTTCTAGTTTGCTTACAATACTGGGTTATGTGCACGACAAATACTAAATTATCCCGAGTGCAGTTTTGTTTCAGCGAGGCCGCAGGCCGAGGTGAAATAGACCTGCACTAAGGATAATTTAGTATTTGGAGTTCATATAGTCAAGTAATAGAACATGCACTCATTATTATAGTAAATAGACCCCTAGATCTATAACTGTTTTTCATTTAACACGGGAATCCCCTTGCAAAAAATCAAAGTTATAGTGCACAATCGTGCACTATAACAATTTGTTTGCAGGTCACATGATGCGAATCTAACCAATTACAGCGCCTATTATACATACACTATTTACTCTATATATATATATTATATATTTATATATATATATATATATATATATATATATATATATATATATTTTTTATATTATATATTATATTAGAAAGGCCGTCAAAGGCGGCAGACCCACGCCTTAGCGGCGCTATAGAGTAGTTGCAATACTATACTAACTATGGGGTCAATATTATATATATATAATATTATTATATATATATTATATTATATATTATATATTATATATATATATATATTATATATCATATTAGAAAGGCCGTCAAAGGCGGCAGACCCACGCCTTAGCGGCGCTATAGAGTAGTTGCAATACTATACTAACTATGGGGTCAAAACTACAAGGTTACACAGAATTTCTTTTTTTATTATAATCAGTTTTTATTCTTTTTCTCTCTTGAAACAAATTACAATCATGGTACCAATGACAATCATCGTATATAACACATACTACAAATATGATAATATTCTAAACAGTATAAATTTTCGTTTAACAAAAGGCTTCAAAAGAAATTATTTCTGTTAGCAGTAGCCATTCAAAGGGGATAACAAGAGGCACATCTCCCCCCCCCCCCCCCCGCCAATAAATTTTGCCATATCCAGGTCATAACTTTGTGTGTCCCCACCCTTGAAAAAAATCTTCTGAAAAAGATATTTTATTATTGAAACCATCCCTCCCCTAAAAGTAATTGATTAGACATGTCAGAGAGCGTGGCGTGGTGGGGAAAAATGTTAGCAATTTGTATTCAGTGTTCAGTCATGTCTGTGTTAGTAAATGTATTCATGTTCTATCTTTATCGTTCTATCTTTTGTTGTTTTTTTCATCGGGCTTGGATAAAATAAAAATGACAAAATAAGTTGGATCTCGACTTCAAAATGGCATGCATGCGAGGCACAGAGCCAACTCACTCAGCTCAGTCACCACCCATAAACAAAGTCAAAGTGTATACTGGCGTACATTCGGCGAACCTCAGCCACCAGACAAATTTTGCAAATCCACACGAATATAAAAAAAAATACATACAGTTTTTGTATATATTTTACAACTACGAAATCCACTCAAACAGACATAAATGAGTTATAAACTAACTCAAAGCTCAAATGACAGGACCGTAAGTAACCCAAAGAAAAAAGTTCAATCCTACTACTACGAAATTACTGGCACTGCGCTGGCACTGCACACACAGGCACTGTACTACCGTACTCACTACCGTACTCACAACCACACAGCCCATTCACAACACACGCGAACACTCGCGAGTGCGATAGACTCACTCACGTCGAACAAACTCACCAGATTTTCACCGAAAACAATTAAAATCACGTACTATACGTCCACCAGGATAAAATAAATCACAAAAACTTCCACAACAAAGTGGAAAAAACCGGGGAAAATAAACAGAAATGCACAGATGATAAGAAATAGAGGAGAAATTAGACGTGCTAGGGTAGCCTGAATCTAACTGAAGTTAAGTTGTAGATTAAAAAAAAGTATCGCGATAGCCACTATCGATTTCGCAGTTCAAGCGCGCGAAAAATCCCTTGTTGCTGGGATACATTGGCGGGGAACAATAGATATGAATATTCATTGCAAGCTCGTACGGATTTGAAGTGAAATGGCCAATAATGGGTCTTCTAAAATTCATAAACCTGAAATAGATTTTTGGTGAGACGAAGTAATGAGTGTTTTGATTGGCCAAAATATTTCCGCATCGGCAGGCGAAGTTTAGGGTCATCAAACTTTCTAGTTTCTTTCCTGTCACTATCCGAACTGAAGCTCCCATACTTTACTACAGGGTCAAAACTTCAAGGTCACACAGAATTTGCAGGGGTCAACCAATCATCACCAAAATCTAATCTAATCAATTCTTTCCTGTCACTTTCCGAACATTCCTTGAAAATTTGGTGCAAATCCGTTCACCCGTTCTCTCGTTATCTTGTACACAATCAAACAAACAAACATACGGAGCCCTTTACATAACCCTGCCGATTTCATCGGCGTGTGTATTAAAGTTCACAACATCGTATAGAATACACACACGGGGAGCATGTTTTTAACTTCACAAACGCTTTCGATTTAATCTCTTCAGGTGAAGTGAGCCTTTCATAGTTTTTCAAAACTATCAAAGGCTCACTTCACCTGAAGAGATGAAATCGAAAGCGTTTGTGAAGTTAAAAACATTATAATTAAGGAAATAAAATAATGTTCAATATAATGAGGACGAGGTTTGTCACAATGTCCTATAGTTGTTTTTACGACGTAATTAGTATTCGTCTTAATCTTAGATTAAGCGTTGTATGTAGGAAGTCTATTCAGTTTGAGAATCGTAATCCATACGACTCAACACATCGTAAAGCTATACACAACGCTTGTTAATGATGTCAAATATGCAATGTTTCATGTATTTATGGGAATAACAAAGATGGGTGCTTGATAAAAAAAAAAAAGTTATAGAAGAATATTTCCCAGCATTCGGATTGAAGGTACATAGTCCTAAGAAGAGGAGGATATAAAGGAAGGAAGGGTAGGAGGAAAAGTCATTTGAGAGAAAGAGAGAGAGAGAGAGAGAGGGAGAATGAGAGGAGAGATGGGTAAAGATGCATATAGGGTATCATTTTCTGTATTATATAATTCAAATACATCAATCTGTTTATATGATTTTATACATGTTTGAAGATTTAGATAAAGAATATCGCAGCATAAATAAAAAAAAAATTGATTCATACAGAGGAATACAGAGAGATACATTATTCTTTTAATATTATCTTTTTGTTACAGGTATTATAAAATGCTTTGTAGTACTGATATTTTATGATACCTGAAACAAAAAGAGAGTAAAGAATAATAAATATAGGTTATAAACATGCTCCTCGTGTGTGCTTTTCTGCATTTCGTCGGAGCCCTGTTCCTGTTAACATTTTGTGATATACATATATATATATATATATAGAGAGAGAGAGAAACAATTAATGAAGTCCAGAGAAGACATTGGTAATGCATTGAATTCCAACTTTTATATTTATTTTCACCAAATTTTCGATCCTCACGGATCTTCCTCAGGGTAATGAACAAAGTGAAATATGTATGTGAAGCTCTGCTCAGAAAAGGTTGACAATGTAATATACCATGGTAACGCGCTTAGTTGCTAGGTAAAGTTTTGAGCGCTTATTTTTTAATTAGCGCAAAATACATAAATTGTGACGTAATAATACAAGTTGACGTGTAACTACACGTCAACTTGTATTATTACGTCACAATTTATGTATTTTGCGCTAATTAAAAAATAAGCGCTCAAAACTTTACCTAGCAACTAAGCGCGTTACCATGGTATATTACATTGTCAACCTTTTCTGAGCAGAGCTTCACATACATATTTCACTTTGTTCATTACCCTGAGGAAGATCCGTGAGGATCGAAAATTTGGTGAAAATAAATATAAAAGTTGGAATTCAATGCATTACCAATGTCTTCTCTGGACTTCATTAATTGTTTCTCTCTTCATGCTTTTCCAACACGCGGTTATGAAATATCATTATATATATATATATATATATATACCCCTAATGGGTACATTAGGAGGACAGTTTTTTGTCTCATTTCTATAGACAACTGTCGACCTAATGACACCAACTGTCTACCTAATGTAGGGGTCGCTATTATGACGGAATAAACCGCATTGTTAGGTGTCGACCTAATGTACCCTTTAGTAAAAAAAAATATATATATATATATATATGCACGTTCCCTCACACACACACACACAGTCTTGTATTGCTTTATTTCCGAGGACAAGTATTGTTCCTCTATTGTTCCTCCGTCCTCGGACAGTCGACGGAATAAAGCACAAATTCATTGTTCGACGTTCGAGGACTATTGTCCGACTTCCGAGGACCATTGTTCTCATGATTTTTTTTTTGGTTCTCTGTCCGAAAATGTCCTCGGACATACGGCTAAACAGGCCCACACAAACACACACGTACGTGTTTTCACCGGAAAACGAGGACTGTGTGTCAACATTACCCAACCGTCGACTTATTCATAATTAATTACTCACAGTTATTTTTCAATGGTTTTTGAAGAGAATAATCCTGCAAGACTAAAAATAAATCCCGTTCAATTGTGAACAATAAATAGCATAGCGTACCTATACAGATGTGTTGTAGTTGAGATTTTAAGTCTTGTGACCAATAACTTAGGTACAATTTTCATATCTGAGAGTTAGACTTAAATGATTTTAACATAAAATGAGCTGATAGGGATAGTGTACCTGTGTTCCAAAACAAAACACAAACTGATAAGGCAGGGG
This sequence comes from Heliocidaris erythrogramma, assembly GCA_025617745.1. NCBI lineage: Eukaryota > Metazoa > Echinodermata > Echinoidea > Camarodonta > Echinometridae > Heliocidaris > Heliocidaris erythrogramma. Next base: position 17,473,623 of record CM046861.1, read on the forward strand.
TGCATTTAAGGGGAACTTTTCATGCACATTGTCCAATACTTGGTGTCATTGGCTATTTATTGGTCAACATTAATACCATTTGGGTGTAGGGTCTTAAGTTTTGAAATCCAGAAGGATTCTCTGTGGAGGATTGTGTCGCCTGATTTGTTGCGGATGATTTCAATGCTAGTTATTTGAACATTATCTAGTGAGTGTGATGGGAGGTTGAAGTGTGTTGTGTATGGTAATATTTTGTGTTGTGCTGAGTGGAAGTTTTTGATTTCGGATCGTGTGTTGTTGAAGCATGTGTATAATGTTATTTCTGTTTTCCCGACATATTGCTTACTGCATTGAGTGCAGGTGATTAAGTATACTACCCAACTGGATTTACAAGTTATATGTGAGGTGATTGAGAATTCTTGGTTGGTTGCTGTGCTTCTGAACTTTGAGGTGTTTGTGATGTGTTTATAAATGACGCATTTTTTTTATTTGCATTGAAAGAACCCATTGGGGCGTTCAGGATCGTTTTCGGGCGTGGTGTGGGAGGGGAATAGGGTGTCCCGCTTTAATGAGTAGATCTCGGAGGGTGCGACCTCGGCGGAATGAGGTTACTGGGGTGTTGGGAAAGTAGTTTTCGTTTTGTCTGACTGTTGTAGCAGGGGGTAGTGTTTTTGAATTATTTGTGGGATTTTGGCGGTGGCGGGGGTGAAGGATACGGGAAAGAAGACCGTGTTCTTGTTTTTTTCAGTGCGTGTTTGGTATTTCAACAGTTCTTCTCTCGGCTTTCCTTTCGCTCTTTCTATTTGTTTCGTTCCTCAAAATTAGGTTGAAGCAGTTGATTAACCCTAAAAGGGCTGGGGGTGGAATTCCCCCTCCCCCACCCCCCCCCCCCCCCCCCCCCACCCAGACGTTTCTCGCGATATGTCCGCAACGCGCAAAGCAGTCGCCGCGGCGCACAGTGGGCCAAGGCTAAACCAAAGTGCGCCAAAGTCATTTTGGGCAATTTGTGTTTTCTAATTTTTGTCATGCCCTCTTAACCTCTTAACCTCTTTTGTAACCGAAGCTATTTCAAATCTTATAACTCAATCTCAATTTCTCAGCAATGGTTTACATTGATTACTGTAATAATGGTACAAATGAATGCTATATTTTTACAAGAAGTTCCATTGCTAAAGTATTTTTTGTGCACGTTTTTACACCATTATGATATGTTAGGACACCCACAGACATACACGTGCGGCTCCACCATCTACCCCAAACACAATGTTGGCTACCTGTTTAGACATTAAGTGAAAATTAGCCGCCCCGCCCCTTAAACATTTAGAGACTATTGATCTCCCTTCTTTTTTATTGTTTGCTTCCCGTTAATTTTGTACAATTTACGAACTTTCTAATGTATTTCTTTACCGAGAGCATAGACGATTAATTATCAGCTTTATTAAGTTTAGAACGATCATAATACGATATAGATACTTACTGGCAGCATATCTCTCAAATAGAGTAGAGTTTTCATAACCAGAAGCAACCAAAGGATAATATTTCACGAAGAAGCCGACAAATATTACGGACATATACATTTCCTCGCTGATATAATATGCTCAGATTATACAAATATCAGATGCATTAACACAGTAGACGATCGCAAAGAAAAGCTGCGACTGAATAAAACAAAATCTTTATCCTCACTGCTTACGTGACTGCACGCGGACGCGCCTGGGTCGTTGTAGCGGGGGGGGGGGGGGGCATTTTTTACAGAAGTAAATACCTTGATTCCCATCCCATGATACCATATCCTCGAAACTCTTAACAAGTATATATATGATAGAAGCAATTGACGAATCATTTTAAAGCGAAGAAGCGAGCAATTAAGCCTATTATAGGGATATTGTTTTTAATGCTTGATATCATAGGACGAGATCGCATGAAGACACGTATATACCGGGTGTCCCACAAAAAGCGGAACGGGTATTATTAACGAGTATTATTAAAACTGTGTCTCAAGTATCTTTACTTCGAAATTTAAATGAGTAATTTACTATTTTCACCGCTCCCTTGAGTGTTACAAGCGACGTTAGTATAGTGACTTCACTGCAGAAGAAATAGTGAAAGACGGTCATTTGCTACTGTTCCAAAAAATAGCACAAAATTATGTGATATCACAAAGGTTATTGAATTTATTGAATTTAGAATTTATTGCAACCATATGGTTGGATTCACATATAAGTTCACGTTAAATGTTGTCGGGGTTACACAATCAAATAAAATCTCAAAGATGGGGGTTATAAAAGAAGATAATACATCGTTATTTCTTTAAGATTTAGGAATTGTAGGGTGTCGGAATTTTAAGCCAAAATTATATATCATACTCGTTTACGTGTGTAGCTCATTTCTCCAAAGATTCGTTACTGCGAAGTATAATTGTTCCGGGGTATAGTCTGAAGGTTCGGTAGATTCGTAATTCCAAAAATGGAATGATAGGCTTCATAATAAGCAGGGTTTGTAATTCCGAAAGTTAAATTGGGAACCTAGTCTATGACCCCGTTTACACAGAGACTGAACTCGACTTTAGTCGAATTTGAACTCGAGTTCATTTGTGTGTAAACAGGGTAGTCGCAATTAGAACTCGAGTTCAAAACTCGAATTCGAATGACGACCCAGAGCAACATTTATCGAATTCAAACTCGACTATTATCGAATTTAAATTCGCTATTTGCAGTGTGAACGGACACGTAATTGAAAGTCGACTAGCAAATATCCAGCTAGTGACCCCGTCATACGTCACTTCCGGTATTGCAAAGCAACGCTAAGCGTCGCGTCAGTAAAACAAGCGTCATTCAAGAAGTGAACCACAACGAACGACGACACATTCACCGAACTGGCTTGATTCAATCCACTACGCGCTCATCATATCTGCAAATATTCGTTCATAATTTTGTAATTCCGACGTAAAATCATACAAAACCAGATCAAAATGGCTGCGCTTACAATACTCGCTACCGCCATTTTGAACTCACTCACGAGGTTTTCACAAATTTAACCCGGAAGTTGATTATCACGATATTCCCACCAAGCGAGGGCGTAATCAAGTCGAATTCACTTTCCTTATGAATTCGAGTTCGTCCAACGCTTGGTGTAAACAGCCCACCGAAAAATAATTTATGCTAATCCAAGGTCGCAATTGAATTCGCTGTCGAATTTGAACTCGAGTTCACTCTGTGTAAACGCAGTCTAGATAGTTTCCTAGTTATGAACCGCATATTCTTCTTTTTTTTTTCCTCGCAAAATAATGAACCCTATTACCTATTCGGAATAACGAAGTTCTGTAATACTTATCCATATTTCATTTTTCACAATTATGAAACTTGAGGAAAATTGACCTTCAGATTGTTGATCCTCCAAATTAATCCACCAGGTGTTAATTTTGGGGAAAAAAAGAACTTATTTTCAGTTTGGAAGTAATGGATCTCCTGGAAGAGAAAATGTTCATGTTCGAAATTATGAAACTTTGCAATTATGAACCATTTGAATTACGAACCTTTGAAAAAACTGAACTTTCATAGAGGAAGAAAAAAAACAACGTTCAGAAGAACGAGCATACCCCTTCATTTCATTTATAAAGAAAAAAAACGGTCTGTGTTCTGACAGCTTAGAGACTGCCACAAATGTTTATACGAAGCACAATGTGACTTATAAAAAAATGAATTGCAAATATTGGAAATATTTAAACAGCTTTTAAGATATTTATGTATCTATAGTTCCATACCGCTATATACAGAAGCTCCCCTATAACCACCGCAAAAACTTATTGAAATCTAACCCTCGACATGGCAAGCCACAATTTTGGTCATCCGTAGTTTTGGATACACATGTTTGTAAACAGGGGCAGGAACATTTAGTTCGATTGTAGAGCGTTGCCACTGGAAATCCTTCATCCTTACATGTTGCTATGCAAGAATATGGATAGTTGTGAAATGTTGATTTGCTTACCTAGCTTACATAGCATAGCAGCCGATGTAATCACAATCACAATCACAATCTAAAATATTAAATGAATTGTTGTTATAGTAACATGGAAACACAGGGGTTTCATCTATCCCCTTCTTTATCCCTTTCGGAACACTCTCTCCTTCCCTCCCTCTCTTCTTTAATCTTCCTCTATTTCCCCCCTCTCGTCTCTTCCTATCCCAGGTCTCCCCTCTCTCTACCTCTCTCTCTCTCTCCACTTTCTCCCCCCCCCCCCCAGCCCGAAACCACAAATGTAAGAATAACCACAAATTTAAACAAATTGCACTTGCACCAAAAAAAAATAAATTTGATGAATGTACACTTTTGAATTTATTTTTTCCGAACTTTTACATCATTGGTTTGTTGAATAGTATCGAGGATTTTTTTAAAGAATAAAGTGCGCCATTTTGAGTTACAAACGGGTTTAACTACCGCACCTTAATTTTAATCAAAACAGCATGCAGCGTGCGCCATATTATTGTAATCTCATTCCCTTGAGATTGATAAATTCATTTATCTCTTTCTTTCTTTCTCTCTCTCTCTCTCTCTTTATATATCTCTCTATTTCTCTCGTTATTCTATTGCATTCCTTCGCCCACAGTTAAAGTAAAATACTACTAAACTAACGTAGCATAAACATTAATAACAAATGTATAGACATTCACGTGGGGCCATTCCTTAGAGAGGTGATGTACGTGAAGGAAAGACTGATAGCAAAGGGTAAGAGATGAACCAAGAACTGGGATGTGTTTGAATAGAAAAGGTTACGAAAAAATTAAGTGAAGTCGGCAAGCAGACAGAGAAAGAATACTGGAGAAGATAATCATGTGATCTACACATATTTTCCAACAATTTTTACACATACAAAATTAAAAGTTAAGGCCTTGTGAAACAAATTACGAATAGATTGATTTTTTCGTTATAATGCCACACATATCTTTGTGCAAACATTCATAAAATACGTTTTTCTTAATTTTCCTTCCTCCACTCAGGCCAACATCTAATGTGTTAATTCAATTTTAAAATAAGAAATCAGAATCCAACACAACTCTATACATTGGAATATATATCTTTAAATTATCTGTCAGTTAAACTTGATTGATTCTATTTAAGTTATGTATTTCTCACTTCAAAAATTCCCTCTTGTGAATCAAAAGTTATGAATCATGAATCATTGTAAATGAATCACTTTCGATCTTTTTATTTAAATAGATGCAATGGGGATACTGACACAGAAGTAGACAATGGTAATTTTAAAATAAAGTCCTTTAATGTCCATATCGTTCTGCTGTATAGGCCTACTCAGTGGCATAGATACAAGGGGCACGTGCCAGGCCCCCTCCTCTCCCCCCCCCCCCCATGGAATGGTGAAAAGGGGAGGAAGAGAGAAAGAAAGATATAAAGAAATGGAGATGGGGAAGGCAACGTGAAAATATGATACAGCCCCCCCCCCCCAAAAAAAAAAATAATAATAATAATAATAATAATAATAATAAATAAATAAAATTAAATAAATAAATAAATAAATAAATAAATAAAAATAAATAAATAAATAAATGGGGGAAAAAAATAAATAAATCCAATTCAAATTAAGAGGAAATGATATTCTTGGCAAAAATTAAAATTTTGTATTAGTGATGTAAACAAATGAATAGTTGAGTTATGTGGTAATGACGTCACAAACTCATGATCGAGTTGCCAATTTGTTTAGGGATTCTCATTTCTTTCCCTAGTTTTTCAGGTTATTAAAAAAATGTATAACTTTCTAATGAGTTGTCCAATTTTCATCAAACTAGTTTTGATCTGTTTGTCTCATTTTCAAAGTAATTCTAGTACCACATGCGCCCTTTAGAGCAGATGACGCCTTGTGTGCAAAAAGAAATGCCCGTTTCGTATACACAAATTAATCTGTATTGCTTGTATATAGATTGATTCACTACACTATTGCACTTTACAAACTGACAAAAGTCATTGTGAATGATTTTCAAGAAGATCTAAGCACTTTTTTACATGTATACATCGGCATTTCAACTATAGAATATTACAGTTTTGAAAGTCAAAACCGAATATCATATGTTCAGAAACAGAGGCCTATTAAAGAATTCTGTAAATTAAAGTGAACTTTGGAAAATCAAGTCAAAAATTTGATATACTATTTTAAATACATATTCAAGGAAACGGTACAAAGATTAAACATATAAATGCAGTAATTAAGAATGTTATCTAGTGCAATAAATCTTTCTCGATACATATCACTTTTCAAATTACGACGCTCATTTGGAATGTATCTAATATTTCAATTTACAAAAACAAATCCACTAATGTTTGGTTCAGACATTATTTCTTAATCCCTTAATTTATGTCAATGTAGTGTTTGTCGTCCTTCGAAAGATTTGTTAGTCCTTGATTTGGGGCAGAATAGGCCGTATGCGAGGGAGGTTTAGGTAACGGCAATTCAGGGAGAAGATATCCATCTGCACTCATTCGATGACAGAGTGGCTTTCGCACCTGCTTCGAGGTGGGGTGTGTGTACTCGTGAGGTTGTAGATCGGGGTCCGTGGAATGATCATCCATTGTATCAGGTCCAGGCCATACAGGACTAGCTCTGCTTTGACCTGGTCCAATGAACGTCACACTGTAGTGGGCATCGGAATGTCTCTGTTCGGCCTTTTCATTTAAGTCAATATCATCTTTATTCATTTTGAAAACTGCGGCGGGTTCTGTGTTATTTCTAGGAAGCCGTCGACAAACTTGTACGACTACAGTGAATGTCAATACGAGAACTAGGCCAACGAGTATCGCGGTGGAGATATAAAAAGCGCGTACGTTGCTGGAACCTGTACATAAAATGAAAGACAGTGTGACAAATAATCAAGGTACATTGAGACGAATAAACAGAGTTGGGGGGGGGGGAGGAGAATGCATAAAAAGAGGGAGAAGAGTGGAATATAAAATGATTGGATAAAGAAAAGTGATTAGAATTGGGATCAATGACCTAAGAAGGAAAAGCTAACAAAACTGTACATAAAATGAGAGAAAGGGTGACAAAAATAGGACGAATAAAAAGAGATGTGAGTAGGCGCGATGGTTCAGTGATAGAGCAGTTGTCTCGGGTTCGAAACCAAGTTGATGCGCTAGTGCCCTTTGGTAAGGCATTTATCATCACCACCAAGTCCCTCAGAGAGGACTTAAAGCCGTCGGTCCCCTAGTTGCTTATTTACAAGCATACAAATTTTTTCTTAGCAGATAGGTAAATTTAAACCACCTAAAAACCTTCTAAAACTGCAAGTAAGCATTGGTCTTATCATATTTATGTTGCATTACACAAAATTACATTTGTATATACACTGTTGGTCATAATGTTAGCATAATTCGTATTTTCATAGTCATCCGTTGATTTAATCATATTTAAAAGCCTAAATAGATAATATTGACCATGTTCATTAATGACATAATGATTTTGTATTGTGGAGGTAAAGGTCGGTCAAGTGAAACATTCCATAACGTGGCCTATCTTATTGGTTGGTGCTATGAAAGGCAGAGCCTCATTTCTGCTGTTGTTTTGCTGTCCATTTCGTGCAGAAAGCCTACGTGTGTTAACAGCCCGTTTTCAGAGTTAGCTTGATCAATTCCTACCAAATTTGGTACATTGATTCCTTACACTATGCCTCGCCCAACGGCACTTGCAATTCGTCAGAGGGTCCTTGCATTCCGACGGAATGGACGGACACAGGCTAGATTGCAGATATTCTTGGACTATCGCAGAGTTGTGTGTGCCGCATCCTCAGAAGACATCGAGAGGCGGGTACTTTGAGTCCAGAGAGATCTACAGGTCGACCACGAAGAACATCCGCACGGGATGACCGTCAACTGCTGAACATGTGCCGTAGGAACCGGAGAATGCCAGCGAGTCGTCTTTGCCACTTGTGGAGGAGGCACTTCGGAGTGAACGTTTCAAGGGAAACCGTAAACAGGAGACTTGTCCAACATAGCTACAGAGCTCGGCGAATGACCAAGGTTCCACGTCTCACTGTTCGCCACCGGGTTGCTCGACTCCAGTGGGCTAGGAGCCACAGGAGATGGCAGCTTGGTCACTGGCGTCATGTAATCTTCACTGATGAAAGCCGGTACATCCCTGACCGCACCGATGGGAGGCAGAGGGTTCGACGATTGTGGGGCGAGAACCTCCGTAATGACTGTGTCCAGGAAACCAATCAAGCAGGTGGAGGCTCAGTGATGGTATGGGTCGGAATACATTATGGCGGAAAAACGCCATTGGCTGCACCTGAAGGAAACGTCAACGCCGTCGTGTACCGCGATATCCTGGAACGCCATTGTCTTCCATACGCGAGAAGAGTATATGGCAATAACTTTCAGCTCCAAGACGACAACGCTCGATCACATAGGGCACGTCTGGTGAGGGAATTCCTTGACGCAGAGGACGTGCAGCAGATGCCTTGGCCTGCCTGTTCCCCCGACATGAACCCCCATTGAGCACGACTGGGATGCATTGGGCCGTGCCATCAGTGAGAGAAACAATCATCCTCAAAATGTGCAGGAGTTAGCCCAGGCACTGACCGAAGAGTGGGATGCACTGCCCTTGAACACCATCAACAACCTTGTGGACAGTATGCCACGGCGTGTGGAGGCACTGGTGCGTCCCACAGGTGGCCATACCAGGTACTAAGTGACCCAACAAGATTAAAAAGAGGAACACTTCCCTTCAATCATCAAAAGATCCCAAGATTTTATTTTTCACGATAAACTTATCATGGTTAAACATTTACCAAAAACGATACATTTTTTTCAAGGAATCCAAGGTCTGGATGATTGTGTTTGTCAAAAGTGGTTTAAACCAGTGTATAAAGTTTGTATGAATTAATTTTTGTCTTATATTTTTTATTTCATATGTTGAGAACAGATTTATCAATAAAATCCGTGAAGATATAAGCTTTATTTTGCAAAAAAATGACTCGTATTGTTGTCAATAGTGTACGAAAGGTAGAGAAAAAAATTATGCTACCATTATGCCAAACAGTGTATTATCTCCATTCTGTAAATGATAATTAAAATTGTAAGATAGAAGAATAAACTTAAACTGAACTAAACATATCTGTGAGATTCAAAGTGCTCAAGAATGAAAGTTTCAATACGGTCCCTTACTGCGTTCCCTCACAAGATTCATGATTCAAATTTACCCAAAGGCGTCTCTGTATAGGATGCAAAGTTTCATATAATAATGCAAAGTTTTTCTTAGGGTATACCCTTACAGTCCCTTACCCTGTTTAGTCGATACTTCCCAAGGCATGACTCAACCCCCCCCCCCCCCCCCCCCCCCCCCCCCCCCCGTTTCCGGTCATGACAAGAAGTTGCCGTCCCTTCCCATTGAAATATTTGATTGAACACGTCACCTCTTAACACGCACGGTTTCATGAAATGATAAAAACATTACTAGCTATCCAATTTCAAATTATCAGTATATACATATTACATTCGTACATGAAGTCAAGTTGCTTAAATAAATACTAAAATTTACAGTAGTTAAATAACGATCATAAACTTTATGATTTAATATTAATGTAACTTAAATCATTTTATTACTTCTTACCCCGTGCAAATTTCATGTAGCCCGGTAGCATGCACCATCAGCAAATAGATGCTAAATACTTTTACACGTTATTAAGTACACTGTTTCTACAGTAAACTCCCTTGAAATAATTTAGAAACAAATCATATTCACTTAACATGCTTACTGTTATCATCTGTATCACACACGACCTTTGTAGTGTTTGGTGACTTCACTGTGGAACAAACGATGATACAATCGATTAAAAGACAGGTTTTAACCCTTTCAAGGCCGACGGGACTTTTCAGTCCCAGATCAGGCTAAGCTTGTTTGTAAAAAAAATGCCATGCATTCTTCACCCCTTTCCTGTCTGATGGGACTTTTGAGTCCCTATTCAGTGATTTAATTAACACTACATTTTTTTCCACCTTTTAAAAAATTTCTGTCATATTTAGTATGAAAATAGTGCAGAAAAAAATCACAGAACATATCTGAACATTTCACCATAATTTGGGATTGAAAGGGTTAAGGTTTGGATGGAAACGAACGCACGGAGTTTTAAAAAGGGGGGAAATTTAGATGGCATCCTACATCTCTTCTTCAGCAGCCACGTTCTTTTAACCCTTTCGAGACAAATGACCACATTTGTGGTTTGGCTCAATATTTTTTTTTATTCAGAGTCCTAAAAAATATACCGGATACATGAGTAGAAAGAACAACAGTTTCTGCTCTCACTGTGTCCATTTTTGTTGCATGACCATAATTATTGCGTTTGATGCCAGGAATTTAAAAACGAGAATAAGCTTTGATATCCTTAAATTGGCAACACATTGAGAGGTTCAAAATTAGGCCTAGGCCTATTGTTTTTTCATCAAAATTGGCAATTTTTCACCTTTTCGAAAAGTTTCTAACCATGTATATTGTTTTCAAAGACATTACACCTTATTAGAACATTGTAGCACTAAAAGAAATATATTATTGTTGCCAATTTGAAGAACAAAATGTGATCATTTAAGCCCTTAAATGATTCCTGTTCTGAAAGGGTTAAAATACTAAAATATTCAATATTCTACATAAAGGCTCGTTCACATATGCCTCCGGATATCGCGACGTATTTCGTTTTTTTTAACGTGTAAATGATTGGCATGTGGGGATGAAAATTATAGCTGCGCGCAACGTCCTGCTCGTATTTACTTATCTGCGCGTTAGAAGCACAGGTTAGATTAAGAAGATACAAGAGTGTGAAGCGCGGTAGGCTTTAAAAACATCCATGGTAAACCGCAGTGTTCTACTGCGTCATATATGAACGAGCCATATGGGAATTACAAATCCTATCAAGTTTGTCAAAGTTGGTAAAGTATTGATCAATTATATTTTTAATCACCCAAAATAGGTAGAATGCTTCTCAGATGTTGATAAAAAAATACCTAATTTCGGCTTTCCCAACAATAAGATATTAATGCTATCATGCTTTGTATATGTATACATTCAAATATTATAGTAGTGGAATTTCCTGCCAAAATTTGAACATCATAATCAATTCAGTCATCTGCAATAAGACTACTATAGACATGAAAGATGTTTTGTTTTGTTTTGTTTTGGTTTTGTTTTTGTTTTTGCTCAGAATGGAACTGGTATCAAAAGTTGCTGGTAATAAATATTAAATTGCAGTATATATTTACTAACGTTCAACGTTCAGAGCTTTAAGAAAAAGATCAAAAATAATATTTTATACCGATATATATAGAAGCCCCATTATAACCACCGCAAAATTTCCAATATTCCACTATAGGCAGGGTAAGCCACAGTGACTGTTTCCTAAAGGACGAGTAGGAATGGGGAAGATTATTTAATATCCAAGTAGAGGTGGGAAGGTGAAATAATCTTCGAGTTAGAATGGGGAAGATGAAATAATCTTCGAGTAGGAATGGGGAAGATGATTTAATCTTCGACAAGAGATGGGGAAGATGAAATAATCTTCGAGAAGAGATGGGGAAGATGAAATAATCTTCAAGTAGGAATGGGGAAGATGATTTATTCTCCAAGTAAGGATAGGGAAGATGAATTAATCTTCCAGTATGGGGAACATGAAATAATCTTCGAGTAGGAATGGGGAAGATGAATTAATCTCCAAGTAGAAGTGGGGAAGATGAAATAATCTTCAAGTAGGAATGGGGAAGATGAAATAATCTTCGAGTAGGAATGGGGAAGGTGAAATAATCTTCGAGTAGGAATGGGGAAGATGAATTAATCTCCAAGTAGAAGTGGGGAAGATGAAATAATCTTCAAGTAGGAATGGGGAAGATGAATTAATCTCCAAGTAGAGGTGGGGAAGATGAAATAATCTTCAAGTAAGGATGGGGAATATGATTTAATCTTCAGGTAAGGATGGGAAGATGAATTAATATCCAAGTAAAGGTGGGGAAGATGAAATAATCTTCGAGTAGAAGTTGGGAATATGATTTAATCTTCAAGTAAGGATAGGGAAGATGAATTAATCTTCAAGTAGGAATGGGGAAGATGAATTAATCTTCAAGTAAGGTTTGGAAGATGAATTAATTTTCAAGTAAGGATGGGGAAGATGAATTAATCTCCAAGTAGGAATGGGGAAGATGATTTAATCTTCAAGTAAGGATCGGAAGATGAATTAATCTTCAAGTAGAGATGGAGAAGATTAATTCATCCTCAAGTTCGATGTCTTTATAGATGAAGATTAATCCTCACACAATTGATTTGATATGTACATATATTTATTTGTAATTGTTCTTATTAAAAATACATTTATACTCAAAATATATCTTGTATATATATGTGCTTCAGTGATTGATTTTGATTGATATTTTAGTGAGTACTGAGTAAGTGAAAGAGGTTGAAGAGCTTGTATATATGCCATAAACTATTCCGTTCCTTAGCAGACGTACAAATGCAACAAAAAATCAAGGAATAGTTTGATGAAATTCAGTAGGAAAATGAACAAGATTTGTTAATTTTGAAATGATATGTTGTTTTACTTACTTGTGTAGTAAACGCCCTCTACATGACGTCCGTATTTGCACAGAACACCTACACATTACACACGAGACAACATTTGCTTCGACCTTAAAGGGAAATTAACCTCAGCGTATGAATTAGCTTATTTTGAATGGTGTAGTATATGCCTCTTATTTGATACATGCAATTTCATGTAAAAACACAGGATATAGATATAAATCACTATTTTCCAGCCAAGTTATCGTCTGCTAGCAATAATAAGGGGGCTGCCATTACTTTATGTGTACACGAACATATTTTTCATCCCAAGTAAAATTTCCTTCATCGTTAACTTGTAATTGATTTTTAGAGGACAAATATATATTAGATAAAGTCACATATTCTGAAATGTAAGTTTAGTTTTATATATTTTTTAAAAGGTCTTAATTTGTTCATAAAAAATATACTTCATAAAAAATATACGTCAAGGACGGAGAATTGACGTCAAGGACGGAGACAATCGTAACAATACCAAAACAAAGCGAGGAATCTGCTTTACAGGATGGCTATTAGAACTCATGGGTCGTCAATTATCTAGGCCCATGGCCAATAACAATCGTAATACAATCAGAACAAAGCGACGTATCTGTTGTAAAGGTAGGCTATTATCAATGCATATGGTACCTAATGATCCGTGTCATGCACAAAATGGCAGCCTCCATGGAAAGACGTAGCAGACAATAGGTGCATCTAGAATATCACGTGGGGTTAATTGTCCTTTAAAAGTCAGGTAATTGTCTACTTTGCTCACTTTTGTTTCTATTGAGTTCCATTTTCGTTATTTCACTTACTCCTGCCGAGTAACAATTCTTCACTTACTTATGTTGATTTATGTTGCCAGCTTTATGATAATTCTGTTCTGTCGTCTTTAGTTTTGTTTTGGCGAGTAACATGTTTTCAATATCACTTACTCCTTTTGATTTATGTTGCCAACTTTATAATTCTGTTCTGTTGTCTTTAGTTTTGTTAAGTTTCTTCTTCTTATTATTATTATTTGTTTCATTCTGTTTGATTTATTTAAGTCATAAAATTATAAAGATTATTATGAATTTTATTACCATCAATATTATTATATATTACAAACAGTTTGTTGTTGTTGTGTTCATAATCATCTTCATCAAAAAATTGCATAAATTATCTTATTTGTTGATGAAGGAATACATTTGTTTCATGCAGGATGTGTGTAAAAACATAATATGTCTAAAGTAACGATTATATACCGGGTGCATGTATGATTAAATATATTCTCTGCGGAAAATGAAAATTTACGAATATTTGATTACAGGTCAGACGGGGGAGGACCTTGCAATATACGTCACAGAGTTGCCAATTTGTGTTTGATCAAATACAACTTCGAAAATTCGTAACTTACTATTTCTTTTCTCACTTTGCTTAAACGTTCATTGATCTAATTTTCTTTTATTTTTCTGCTTCTTTTAAAACCAACTTGATATCTATAGGTGAACTTCCCCTTTAAGCATGGTAAGCGAAATGAAGAAGGGGATCGGGAGAAAAAAAGATGGCTGCAGAATGTGACTAATCACGTGGTTTTTTTTAATCAATCCCCTATCCCTTTCACTATCTCCCCCTCTCTCTCTCTCTCTTTCAAAGTCTCGATTCTTTCTTCGTGCGTTCTCCATCCTATTAGTATGCATATCCTTCTCCCTCTTAATAAAACAAAACAATTAAACAAGGAACTTACTAAAGGAGATTTGCGTGCAACAGGTTCCTCCAGGATCCTATATATTATTGTGTAAGTTAAAACTATCACTGGAATTTATTGTTGTACACGTTCTGTACTTTATTTAACTATACTCGAACATTTGTACCTAATAAGATGATGTATTACTAAATAACATACAAGTGGAGACCAAAAAAAAAAATTGTGGGCATATCATCTTTTTATTTATTTTTTTTTTTTTTTTGGCACTTTGCACTTTGCAAAAATAGAAAACTACGGCTTTAATATGGATATTATTGGCAGATTGGGTAATGAATAACTAGACACTCTTATTTATGAAAACTGCGTTTTCTAAAGTGATGTGATAAGCAAGTAATTTAATTTACTATACCTTACTGTACTTTACTTCTCTTTACTTTTGTACCCCCTGTCTATAAACTGTATTCAATGGATTACAATCAAACAGCTTTTAAAGAGCTGCATATATTCAACAGGACAAGAAGAAACGAGGGACTGCTACACGTCATTATCTGGTTATGAGTGCGGGTCAGACCTCGCCGATTACAATAACGATAGTAAGATTAAAGGGATACTCAACCGCAGAATGTGGAGGTTTTATGCCGCAAGAGGGCACTCGTGTTCGTTACCTGATCATGCCGTTGCCTCGCGGGAGCAAACTTCGAACAGGCTGTTCGCCGCGCAACATGCACGCTCCGCTTGAGCTCGAGCTCTCGTGCGAGATTCGGTCGGCTTCGTGCAGTCCGAAAAGTAATCCTAGTAGTCCAACGGACGCGTTCGCCGCACAAACTTTGTGTACGAGTGAATGGGGCTTACGCAATCCTGACTTTCCCCACGGTCGCCTGGTGGCGTATCCCTTTAACATGCACGAACATACTCGAACGTACAGTTGATTGAAAAAATCACTGTCGCTATCGTCGGGTCCGCTCGCTATTCACAAGGACCGCTATTCTTAGAAATCTGCAATTCATTTAACAGGCGCTATGAATAGCGGTCCTTATGAACTGTTATGAATAGTGGTCCATATGAACGGAGGTCCTTATGACTAGCGAGGTAATTTATCTATGGTTTGCTCGCTGTTCATAAGAACCGCTATTCATAGAAAACCGCTATTCATTTAGTCACGCGTTATGGATAGCGGTCGTTATGAATAAGTGGTCCTATGAATAGCGGTCCTTATGAATAGCGAGCTAGTTACCCCGTTATCGTCACTAGTATACGGTGAGGTCTGACCAACCATTTATGTGAAGAAAGTCAATGCTGTCTATTACGTTTAGGTTAAGGGTCGGTTCCATAATGGAATTAAGAAAAGTGATATTTTTAGTAAACTTTTATACACAACAAAAGGACGAGTCGATGAAAACATAACACATCAAGACCTAATTGCCAATTTGAGGCCCTACGTATTATCTCAAGTTCCAAAAATTGATGGTTTCTTATCTTTTTTTCCAAATATTCATGAATCTCTGATCTATATTTCCAGCTTCCACTCCGGTAAACAATAACGAGTTAATTCCCTTTTAGTATTATATTTCAGAATTCAATAAAGCTGTACGTCCTAATTTGACTAAATAATCTCTCAGTCACCATGGTTACACTCAATTGATTCTAGAATGAAGTATTTCTCCTTTTTATATCCCCACTTATTCAGCATTTGAAATAAACCAATTTCGATCTCTTCTCTTGGTTCAAACACAAAGGAGACACCGATACATATGGTACCGTGATTGATAAATATCGGCCCGAAGTCACTAAAGAGGTTATTCTAACCCATGGTTAAACCTAAATTTATAGTACGCTCATGTCCTCATGTCCAATGGGTGGGCAATAATCGACGGTTAAAATAATGATTTAGACCTCTGGTTAAATAAAATCTCCTTCGTAAATTCGGGCCATGTTGTCCATGTCACTGTGTTATAAATTATGCAGTTAAATTATCAGTGACGTAGCTATGAATTGCACGTGCCCCCCCCCCCCCCCCCACCGATTGGCGAAAAGGGAACTGATAAAGAAAGAAAGAGAAAAGGCATTGGGGGAGACCCCCTCCCATACCTTCTGCTCACTTAAAGGGATACTCAACCGCAGATTGTGGACGTTTTAATGCCGCGAGAGGGCACCGTGATCGTTACCTGATCATGCCGTTGCCCCGCGGGGGCAAACCTCGGATAAACTGGTCGCCGCACAAACATGCACGCTCCGCCTGAGCTCGAGCTCTCGTGAACGCGTCCGTTGGACTGCTGGGATTACATTTCGGACTGCACGAAGCCGACCGAATCTCGCACGAGAGCTCGAGCTCAGGCGGAGCGTGCATATTGGGCGGCGACCAGTCTGTCCGAAGTTTGCGCCCCTAATCTGCGTCCATAATCTGCGTTGAGTATCCATTTAATGGCCCTCTCTCTCTCTCTCTCTCTGTATCTGTATCCCCCTTCCCCTCACTGGTAGCACCCAAGCTACGCCACTTCAACGTGATGATTTTACTCTTCTTTTCTCAGTCACTTTTTACTCAGTCATGGCTGACGCGGTCCTGCGTCAACAATTATTGCCGCCTCGATCGGTCGTCGGCAAACATTGAAAAGGGTCTTGCCCATTTCTTACAAACACCAGTTTGGTCTATGCAAGATAATTATGTGGTGCCATAAATCTGTTATTGTGTGATACACCTACACGCTATTATCCTGTGATAAATATGCCACTGTAAAATGGCCAATTGCTAATTTCTAATACCGACCAAAACTGAGTCAGTTTCGATCCCTTCTATTAAAGGCCAAGTCCACCTCAATATCAAGTTGATTTGAATAAACAGAGAAAAATTAAACAGCCATAACCTTAAAAATTTCACTGAAATCGGATGTAAAATAAGGAAGTTATGGCATTTTGAAGTTTTGCATTACTTCATGAAACAGTGATATGCATAGCATGGGCGGTATGCAAATGAGTGAACCGATGATGTCACACACCCAACCGCAGATTGTGGACGTTTTTATGCCGCGAGAGGGCACCGTGATCATTACCTGATTCATGCCGTTGCCCCGCGGGGAGCAAACCTCGGACAGACTGGTCGCCGCGCAAGATGCACGCTCCGCCTGAGCTCGAGCTCTCGTGCGAGATTCAGTCGGCTTCGTGCAGTCCGAAATATAATCCCAGCAGTCCGACGGACGCGTTCGACGCACAAACTTTGTGTACGAGTGAATGGGGCTTACGCAATCCTGACTTTGCGCACGGCCGCCTGGTGGCGTATCCCTTTAATTAAATTTCGTATCATTATGATCATTGTGATGCTTCCGAAATGTCAGAGTATTACATACTACAAAATTAATATTTCCCAATTGCTTACAGATATTTTCTCTCGCAGTGTAATCCCATGTATGACCAGAACTCAACTTTATCTTTAAAAGAAATCATTGGCAATGTTCATCTATAATGGGGCTTCACATTTTTAACCCATTCGCCCCAGTTTTCCTTTTTACCCCTCTCAAACTGTGCCTATTTAGCGAGACCCCCCGCCCCTGGAAAATGAAGGCGAACCTTCTTCCAAAGTCCAAAGTCTGGAGAAATGGAGAATTATGGGGATTTATGGTTTAGTCTGTGTATAATTCCTTGCCCCGATCTGCTGGGTTCCTTTTCTGTAAAAAAGGAAGTTTTAATCAAGTTAACATTTCTAAAAATAATTCTGCTTGTACAAACAACCGCAATGTGGAGCCTTTACTTCTAACATGATGAAATTTTTACATTTTCTTAATCAATTTATGGATTGTATATACATCTTAAGCATGTTAAATCTTGATCAACAATCTATTTACATCTATAGACACCGATACAGAAAATTTCTGTATACATGGTATAGGAAATATTGTCTTTCGATATCATACACATGACCCAATATCCATTAAAGCTGGATTCTCATCGCACAGCAGCAAGAAGACGAGAAAGACAATCAAAAACAAAATATCCCGTTGAAATCGAACAGTTCATGATAAAAGTTAAAGCATGTTTGTCTTCATGAACCATTCCAGAGGTTTTTTGGACAGACAAATTATTGATCAACCCAGGAAAGTGAACTTTTATTCAAAGTCATCTTGGCTTCCATCATCCTGAAATTCTTTCTTCGGGGTGGTCTGTCTTCGAATACGTGCAGAATAATACATGTTGGCGGGGGGCTTAGGTAACGGTAATTCAGGTACAAGAT
Organism: Heliocidaris erythrogramma; assembly: GCA_025617745.1. NCBI lineage: Eukaryota > Metazoa > Echinodermata > Echinoidea > Camarodonta > Echinometridae > Heliocidaris > Heliocidaris erythrogramma. The sequence continues at coordinate 17,492,088 of CM046861.1, forward strand.
AACCATCCTTACTAATTCGACTCGCTATGGGACTGCTTTGGAGGAGGCTTGGATTTTTTTTGGGTAGATATAGTCGTGAGAATCTTTTTCAGGGATCAGATATTCACTGGATGCGTCAGGTCTTGCTTGGCTTATACTGGATGCTACAGAGGTCTGGCCATAGTGGGCCTCCGCGTAGAACTCTTCTGCAGCTGAACTCTTCTGAGTTTTATCTGTGACATCACTGATCGATACATGCTTTCGAAGAGGAATTGGTGGGGTCTTCGGCGGTTTACGCCTCGCTTGTTTTATTATGTTTGCAACAGGGGACTTGCCGTAATGAGACTCGGCGTAGACGTTTTCTGCAGCTACAGTAGATGAGCTCTCCAGCATTTTAACAGTGACATCGTTGATCGCTGCATGCTCTCTGTCTGAAGGCTTTGGCGGAATCGGTTGAGCCTTCGACAGTTGAGGACTTTGCATTGGTGTGACTCCTTGAACCTCATAAACAATCTCCTGGTTGCCCGCGTTAGAGCCAGCTTCTCCTTCCCCTCTTTTGAGCTCTGCGCCGTCAATGGCCTTGGTGGCGACGTTCTTATATGATTCATCCAAGTGACTCCTTTCTGTAGCTTCATTAAGACAAGGGAACTCATCGGTCGCTTCAGACCTATCATCGTTAACACGTGAAGCAATGCATGTTTCGCCACGGTGTGGCTCTAGATAGAAACCTTCATCTACCAAATTTTGGTTGTCGTTATGGGCAATATCTGTTTCATCATTATTCACATTTGGGGCAATGCATGTCTCGCCATACTGTAGCTCTGGATATATGTCTTCTCCTCCTGAATGTATGGGGTAGCAATGTGTGTCGTTGGTTGTTGCATCTGCAGGAAGTCCTTGCAGATTTAGTGTGCTGTCAACTGCTTCATACTTTCCACAATCCAAAATGCCTTCATCATTCTCCAATTGAATATCTTTTATGATCTCTGATCTGTGTATTTCAGCGGAAAGATTCATGGTAGTGAAGCGAGGTGCGGGCAAAGGTTTCAACTTTTCCCCAACCTGACTTCCAGACGTCTCACTGGTTTTGAAGTGAGAATTTTTAATCTGGAGGCCGACGTAGTCGTAATCATCATCCGGACATGGACTTCCTTGCTCTAAACGAGTGCTTCCAATGCCTATCTCTTGATCGGGATATTGGTAATCGACAGATAACTCATGTCTTGTTGGGTTCGAACTTGGTAAAGTCCATGGTACAATAGAATTGTTTCCATAGTGTGTCTCTATATCTTCTGTGTCAATGCTTTGCGGTACCTCGTTCACTAATTCGAGTGCTGTCGGAGCTTTAAGTCTTAGTCGAGTGGATAAAGTCGTCCCATGTTGAGCATGCCTTGAGGTCTTGTCATGTTCAATGTTGCGATGATGGCTCTTCTTCTGAAACCTCATCCAATATCGTACCTTCAAATGAGAGTGACCACTTCTACTACTTCTTTTACCCACGACGATTAGCCAATTGATGACTTTTTTTCGCAAACGATATTTAGTCATTATTGCAAAAGCGATTATTATGATGATAATTAATGTAATGGAGACGGCAATAGCGCTTTTTCGTCCCATGCCATCTGTAAGAAAGTAGAATGTGATAAAGATAAAGAATGTGGAAGAAACAAAGAGAGAAATAAAGAAAGAATAAGAAGAACGTACAACTAGGTGAGTGTTAGAAAATGGGAGTGAAGTACGTCAAACGAGAAGAAAGCAAAATAAAAAAGTCTGATTTTGAAATGACTGACATTGCACTCAATTGTCATCATTATATTGTGATCATTACTGTAATTTATTTGTAGGGAAATAGATTTATGTGATCAAAATTTGGAAATGCAAACGACATAGCTACTTGTAACATTGGAGTGAAACATGGAACGGGATAAAGTATAAAATATGTGTCATATTAGTTCATTTTAGTAGAATAATACCAGGAAGAAAGTAAATGCGCATCAAGTCCATCGAATAAGAAGTAAAATCTATACAAAAGAGAATGTCATTTTGATTACGTTATTACACTGTGAAAAATAACTGTAGATTAACAGGTTTTTTGACTTGTTACTGTAGATTAACAGGTTTTTTGACTTGTAACTGTAGATTAACAGGTTTTTTGACTTGTAAAATTACAAGTTTTGGCCGTTTTTCTGTTAATACGGTATTTTTCTTGTGAAATGGCAGGAAAATTGCTAATTTTCCTGCCATTTCACAAGAAAAATAACTGTAGATTAACAGGTTTTTTTACTTGTAACTGTAGATTAACAGGTTTTTTTTACTTTTAAATTACTGTAAAAATTAAAAAATTACTGTAAAAATTGCTAATTTTCCTGCCATTTCACAAGAAAAATACCGTATTAACAGAAAAACGGCCAAAACTTGTAATTTAAAAGTCAAAAAAACCTGTTAATCTACAGTTATTTTTTACAGTGTACCAGCGCTCAGTAATCAAGCCCATGAAGGCAATTAGCCAATGCGCCAGTGATTCAACGAAATGTCTTGGACTGTTCATTTTGCATTCATTTTGTGTACAATAGGCCTGCGTCAGGGAAATGAAGCCTCGTGTATAACGAGCATTACATAGTCTAAATTTGAATTCATAAAACTTTAATACACTGTGAGATAAAACTATGTACAAAATACATATTTTCCTACAGTACAATGTCCGACGACATTCTCCATTTTAAGTATCCGTGTAATCATTTGCCCTTATATTATTCAAGTATTATCAATTATAAAGCAGTTAACCAGTTTAAGAGGCAAATAAACAGATGAGTAATGATCGATAGCTTGTCGTTACTTACCACTTACATCGTCTTGTTCGGCACAAGTACTATTTAATGTGTTCAGAGTATTCACTGAAAGAGAAAGATGAAAAGTAGAATTTCAATTTGGATTCGCTGACGCATTCCTGGATCAGTCACATGACATGACGCTTCCTGCGCAATGGGCATCATTTCGATTGTATTATTGTTTGAACTATCGAACCTGTAAAGGTAATTACTCCATACAATCATTTATTAAAAGCAATGTTTGCACATTATGCATATTATACATTACAGAATATCACACTAACATGGTATGTCAGTCAAATGAAGCCCTGATTACAATAGTCTGGGAGCCTGTCCCGAAATAGTTAACCCATTTTACATATCAAATTTCACCCCTTAAAGTTACCTAGACCATCCATCACCCAGAGCCCCCCCCCCCCCCAAAAAAAAAAAAAAAAAAAGAAAAATGGGCCCCCAAGTAGGGTCGATTTCAACCCATCTAACATATGCCAGAAGGAAGTGCATGACTGTCGCGATGGGTTGTTAGTCGGCCCTTAAACATTGGGGCAAATTTTCCCCCTCAAGACCCAAGGACGAAATGCTGTCAGAAGGAAGATGCATGGGTGTATATTACAATAAAGTATCTGGGCTGTGTGGCTGCCATGCTAAAATCGGGGCAACCGCACTAGTCATATGGACCGCTAGTCATAATGACCGCTACTCATAAGGACCGCCATTCATAACGTCTAAGTTCCTATACCTGATTCATATTCCTTTTATCTAATGAATATCCTATGTACCTGCATATAACAATATAATGCTCTTGTAATTCAGTATGAATGTACATATGATTATTGAGAAAGATAATAAAATCACAGTATCAGTATCAGTATCAGTAAAAATGGAAATGGGGTCACTATTCATAAACTCATAAACAGGAGCGACGCTAGAGGGGTGGGTGTGGAGTGTCAAGCCCCCCCCCCCTCCCCCATTTTGTCAGAAGAAGAGCCACCTCTGTCAGCAAAAAAGGGAGGGAAGAGAGAGGGAAAAGGAAAGGAAAGGAATACAAAAACAGAAAGAAAAGAAGGAAAAGAAAAAAGAAAAGGGAAAGAGAAAAAGCAGGAAAAATTGACGATTTTGCTCGCTCGCAAGAACACTGGAATTTTAATATTCTGTAAAAAGGCGTCCCCCTTCAGCAATGGGCTGCAGCCCCCCCCCCCCCCGCAGATTTCAAAGTTTCAATATTCATATTCGGGCACCAAGGTGCTAGAATATCCAAATGTGTTGGAAGCAAGGTTCCTAGGTAATATATAATATTATGTAACTTGTGTATGTAACTTCTGTACATTTTCACTACGAAAAGTTTTTTTTTTTATTTAATGCGCCACCTCTGTCGGCAAAAAAATAAAGAGGGAGAAAAAGGAAAGGGAAGAGGGAAGAGAAAAGGAAACAAGAGAAAAGAGACAGGAGAAGAAAAAAGAAAAGAAAGACACAAAAACAGAAAGAAAAGGGAAGGAAAGGAAAAGAATGGAAAACTGACGAATTGTTTTGTTCGCTCGCTCGCAAGAACACTGGAGTTTTAATATTTTGGCAAAAGGTGTCCCGCTTCGACAATGGGATGTTGCATGCCCCCTTCCCCAGAGGCTTTTCAATGTTCCGATATTCATATTCATTCAGCGAGGTGCTAGAATATACATACCAGTGTTTATTGTTTGGCTTGTTTTAGGTGACTAAAGGCCCGTTTACACTGCATCGACACGGCAACCCGGCACGGCAACCCGGCACGGCATTCCGGAACGAAATACGACACGGCATGCCGTTTTGGGGTTTCCACTGTACACGGCACGGCAAAAATTGCCGTGCTCGGAGGCCATCCTGCAGGCCCAGGCCATCCATCTGGTGCAGTAGCTTGGCAAACGGAAGTCTGTTTCGGGCGTGGCAATAAGTTTTTTTTTCTTTTCTTTTGTGAGTTATTTCTCACGAGTTTTTTTTTTCGCCAACTATAAAAATGCATACGCACGTTTATATCAGTGACACGAGCACATACTGATGCATAGGCGTAGGAAGATTTTCAGGATTGGGGGATGGGGACCCGCCGTTTGAAGATTTATTTTTGCCCCTGACCCCCCCCCCCCCCCCCCAAAAAAAAAAAAAAAAAAAAATTTCACCATTTTAGACAGTCCAAAACGTCTTTTTATAGTCTCTTTTTTAGTAAATTGTTAAACCTTCCCACCATTTTGTTTTTATTGGGGGGCTCAATGTTATATGTAAGCCCCGCCAAAATTATTGAGTGGGTCAGTATCTGAGCCAACACCCCCCCCCCCCCCCCCACTCCACCCCTCTCCTGCCACCCCTTCTTTTATGGTTAAAGTTTTGATTAAATTAATATGATTATAAGAACGATCCAAGCCTATCCCTTGGCTAAATTAACATGAAAAATTGTTGCCTATACATGAGTTCATCTTGTCTGTAATTTATATCCAGGCAATCTACCAAGAAGACCCCGAAATAAATGAAAAACTGACCTAAATCCTCAATGGACAAACACAAACATCTTTACCATATCTGCAATTTTGCATTTAACATTTAAAATCCCATAGACCATCATCGCACAGCTACAGAACCGCAGGCGAATCTTGCTCCATCACGAAAGTTGCGGGTAATGACGTAATATCTCTGAGCTGTGATTGGCCAGAAGTGAAAAACGCCGTGTACCGTGTTCAGAAAATGGCTCGTTGCTCGATCCGCAAGTCCGGCAAACGGTGCCGTACTATAACACACGGCACGGCACCGTTGCAGTGTGAACAGCATCATAAGATTTAGTGGAGATCGATTTTTTTGGTCGCCGTGGTTCCGTGCCGGGTTGCCGTGCCGGATGCGGTGTAAACGGGCCTTAATGGGGTGTTGCAAGAAAGTCGCGATTGATTGCAAGTTGCAACTGATCGGTACTGACCAATCAAAATCATTGTTGCAAGCGCATCTTCTTGTATGGGCAGACCCTGAACCATTCAGAATGGTTGTTCTAATTTGCTTTACAATTTGACTGATGATTGCAACTTTCTTGCAACACCCCATTAGATTGACTGATGATGTCATGTGAAGAATCAGACTCCAAAGGATTTTTTAAGGGGCGGGGCTTAGCAGGTAAAATAAAATAATTACAAAAACAAACATTCAAAAATATATGACACACAAAGGGTGCAACCCCCCCCCCCCCCCCTCCCCCCCCTCCGGATTCTGCAAATTACCGGTATTCGGGCAACCACCACTTCTTATTCGGGCAGCGAGGTGCCAGAATATCCACATATTTGGGCTGCGAGGTTCACAGATAATTATATAACTTCTGTATGTAACTTCTGGAAATTTTCACTACGAAAGGTAAAAAATAAATTGCTCGCTCACTTTGCTCGTTCGCAAACATTTAAAAATTGAAAAGTTGATATTCAGGCAAACTGCGTGAGCCCCCTCCAGGCGAAAATGGGCCCGTATGATCAGGATCTGCGATTTACTTTCATTATCATTTGTGGGGGGGTAATTAGGGTTCAGCATTTTGGTCGACAAACTTGGGTTTCACACCCTAAATATTTGTCGGAAAATTAAATATGTTCTAGCGACGCCCTTGCTCATAAGGACCAGTATTCATAAGGACCACTATTCATAATGTGATAGGAGGGTCGCTTTTCCTAAATCACATTGAGGGTCATTACTCACAAGGACCTCTGTTCATAATACAGAAGACGGTCGCTATTCATAATAGAAGAGGGTCGCTATTCATAATACGGAAAGAGGGTCGCTATTCATAATACGGTATGAGAGTATATAGCGACCCTCATTTCGTATCATATATAGCGACCCTCTTCTCCTATTATGAATAGCGACCCGCTTTCCGTAGTATGAATAGCGACCCTCTTCTCCTATTATGAATAACAGTCCTTATGAATAATAACCCTTATGAATAGCTGTCATTATGAATAGCGGTCCTTATGAAAAGGCATGGCAGGCACTTAGCCCAGATACTTAGCATGCCCCTCTATTATATCTTGTCAAACAGGTGCAGATGGACAATGGGTGAGTTTACATAATCCTGACAATATCATATGAATACCTTTGAGAAAGCAATACAATTTTACAATTTAATAACTTATTATTCAAATGATCGTTTGAAACCAGATTGCACCCCAAGAAAGTCACAATACTCAAAATTGTAAGTTGTAAATTTGACGTGAATTGAATGAGACACTTTGGAGTTATTAAGGTTGTTGTAATGCCAAAAAAGTTTTTTCTCTACATCCAGAGCATTTCGGGCAGCAAAGCTTGGTTTAGGGGCACTTTGGTGTATATTTTCCAGGGGCGTGTTACAACCCCTTCCCGATGGAGTTTTTTTTTCAGTTTTTATATTTTTGTAATGTACACCCATACCTCTTCCTTCTAACAAAATTTGGTCTATGGGGCTTAAGGGGAAAAATTGCCAATTTTTAGGGGCCGGCTGACAACCTATCCCGACATAACATTTTGTCAGTTTTTGTGTTTTGGTAATGTATAGTCATATACCTTCCTTCTGACAATGTTTGGTGCATATGTTAGATGGGTTGAAATCGACTCAACATGGGTGCCCTTTTTTGGGTGGTCTGGGGGCCAAACCCGGAAGCTTCGTTCGGGCTGACAAGCTTTTTGTGAATGACATGGATGATCTAAGAACAGTGTAACTGTAAGGGGTCATATCTGAAATGTAAAATGGGGTCATTATTTCGGGACAGGCTCTTGACCTACAATGAACATAGCGACAAGACAATTGACTGGCCTAATTCATACTGCATAACCTATTGACTAATATCAATATCTGCATATTTAAAGACCTCAGCCTGACCGAATTTTGAAATATACCCTTTATTCATCCACGGGGAGCTATATATTTTCTGAACAAATTGAAACCAACTTCATGAGATTCCGTTTCCTGTGGAATGAGTAACAGCGTCCCGAATGTTGAGCCCCGGTGGTTTGGGCCCCGTCTCTGAGGAACGCTACTTTGCGGGGGTGAAAATTTGATGACGACATATCATGTAGACGCACTCGGAGCTGTATACATGACATGTCGTCACACGTCTAGCGACCCCCTGCAGTGTTACGCCATAGGGAGGGGGCGGACCAAAAAAATTATCTTTTTTATTTTTTTATGGATAAACGGAGACGAAAATTTATGAATAACCAGGGTAATTATATTCTTTGTTTACTAAGCTTTACGTCAATATATGGTTGTTTTGGGTCAGGCTGAGGTCTTTAAGGGGGAAAGAAACTGGACGGTAAAATATTTTCTAAATAGTTTCTCCTCATTTCATGGTATCCCACATTATTACCACAAATGAGCGAAAGTCAAAACTGTGGATCATTTAATTTATGCATGTATATAACATCATAATGTGATTTATGGGAATATATTCCCTCTTACCGCGATATACCGAAGCACCGCAAAATTGCAATAAATCTGCTGGACAAGGCAAACCACAGTATTCGTTTAGTAGGACAGGTTTGGTACATGAAAATTCACAGGAGCAAGAACATCGAGATCCGTTGTACAGTGCCGCTATTGGAAATCCACTTTCTCGACAAGCTTTCGTGCAAGAAGCTGTACTATAGCTAAAATCTTTCATGTTTATGTTGTTGTAGTCAAATTCCAGGCACGATCGGGTGTAACATCCAACGTATTCGATATCTGAGACAAAAGATATAATAAAATCATATATATATATAAACATTCGAGGATACATACTGGTGACTTAACGCTTAACATTCTAAACTTAGAGTGCTTGTGATTGGTCTTGGTATAATAAAGCATTTAAAAAAATATGATCGGTGGGTTGGTCTATTCAGGTACTGTAACAATAAATTACTGATACATTTTGTAACAAAGCAGTCTCAAAAATAAAGAAGATTAAGTAACACAGGCAGATAGACTTACAAATGAAAATGACAAGGAAAGGAACCCAGTGATAAAAGAAGGAAGAAAAAGGAAAATTGAAAATCAAAGGGTATTTTGAAGTAATAGGGGGACAGCAGTGCAAATTAACGTGAGTCACACTATAGTGGGAACATCTGTAGATAAAAAAAACCGAGTCATAAAACGTGGAATAACATCCAACCTCAGAGAAATAACTTGTTTCACGACTTTTGAAAGGTCCCTTAAAAGTATTTCACCCCCAGTAATCTATCTGCTTTTTATTCCTCCTTTCCAGATTTACTTTTTTTGTCTGAGTAATGTTGGTTCTCTTCAAATCTGTGATTTTGTAAGCACTCTAGTACTTTTTTTAGTGCCCCTAAATATTCTTTTTAAATACATCTACCTGCAAGTCTTAAACCACTTACCGTCATGTTCGGGCTTGGTTATAGAATGCCGGTTACATATGATGTTTGGTCCATTTTGAAGATCCACTGTAGAAGATAAGAATAGACTTATTCAAATATTCAAATTGATAACACAGGTTCGTAACTAGGGGGATGCGAGGGGTGCGAAAGGTCAGCTTAACCGAAAACAGATAGAAAAATGCAAAAAAAATCCCCTACCCTGGGAGGGGAGACACCCCCTCACACGCCCTCGTTTGGTCGCTCCACTCCCTCAATACATGCAATAAGGTTCATCTCATATAATGTCTGCACCCCCAGTAAAGTCCTAGTTGTGGGCCTGCAACATGTAAATATCTGATATTTATTCGTATAGCATGCAGAAAACTCGGGACAATTACAATATGTACATGAAGTAAACATTTATTTTTTCGTTCAGTTGTGCATGGCGAATATAATTTATGGGGTAACCTCGCTTGTCATAAGAACCGCTATTCATAGCGCGTGACTAAATGAATAGCGGCTTTGTATGAATAGCGGTCCCTCTAAATAGCGAGCAAACCATAGACAACTTACCTCGCTATTCATAAGGACCGCTATTCATAAAGCGTGTTAAATGAAAAGCGGTTTTTGTGAATAGCGGTCCTTATGAATAGTGAGCGGACCCCTAATTTATATATATCTTGTGAAGATGATTTAGAAACTAAAAGCAATTTGCTTTGTGTGATGTTTAGATATATATATTTCTATAAGACCTTAACCCTATCATTGATATAAAATTGATTTTCAACATGGTCTTTATCAATAAAAAACGAAAGGGGCATACCAAATAAGTCGAGGCTACATAATCATTGTAAAGAACACGGTACCCGATTAAGCCTAAGTCTCACTGCATAGGCGTATGGCCGGTTGCCGACTTTCGACAACCACTGCATGGTCATTGGTTAGTTGCAGAGAACGCCAAGATGTTTTATGTCAGTCTTTAAAAGGTTGTCAGGGGTTAGCAACTGCTTGCCGGAGCATTTGGTCGCCTGAAGGTTTAAGTCATGGTCACTGGCCCTACGACCGGTTGCCGATGTCCGACAACCACTAGTCGGTAGCTGGTTGTCTGGGATCGCAAAAAGTTTTTCTGTATTTGGTTGTCAGCGGTCGGAAATTGGTTGTCGGAGCATTTTGGTCGGCTGTAGGTTTGCGCTGCTGCATCGAAAACCCGCCAACTTTATTGCTCGAAAAGTGCTTGAAAATAAGGTTGGCGATTAATCGCCATGATCAACGAATAATAAACGACAAGTCACCGATTGATTCCCAAACCATAAACCAGCACTGACAGTCAGACCCAACTCCGTAATACCGAGCACAGGTATTATACTCCGAAAACTGCGTATAGAACGAGATGAATATAGAGCCCTCATCGTTCCGTGCGAGGCAGTGTGTACAAAAGGCATGGGGGAAATCGTGCAGTGTCGACCTGCTGTTGATAATATATTTTTCAAAAATAATGCTGCGGATATATTTATTTCAAATTTTTGTCATATGAAATTAACTTCATATGACGAATCATTCAAGGATTTTGAAGATAATTGACACGCAGCATTATTTTTAAGAATATGTAAATCGTTGGCAGGTTGACTTTGCAAGATTTTCCACATGCCTTTTTGTACATACTGTCTCATACTGAACGATGAGGGCTCTATATTCATCTTGTTCTATACGCCGTTTTCGGAGTATATACCTGTGCTCGGTATTACGGAGTTGGGTCTGACTGACTGACAACCAACCGAAAAGCCATGGTCTTACACTCTTACTGGCATTACGACCAGTTGCCGAATTCCGAGCGGGTCGATAGTTATTTATCAGGGATCGCAAAGTGGTTTTTGTCAGTGTTTCAATAGGTTGTCAGGTGCTGGCGATAAGTTGTAGGAGCATTTTGGTCGGCTGGAGGTTTGAACCATGGTCTCACTGGCCTTGCGACCGGTTGCCGACTTCCAACAATCACTGGTCGGTAATTGGTTTTCTGAGATCTCAAAGAGGTTTTCTCCAATCTTAATTTTATTTTATTTGTCAGCAGTCGGCAACTGGTTGTCGGAGCAGTTTTGGTCGCGGTGAAGTATACGCTTCTGGATCGAAAAACTTTTGCCGACCAAAATGATTGTGAAAAGGTTTCTAAAGGTGGGCGACTGGTCTCAGACTGATCTCCGACTGATCTTAGTGCTCGAAAATAAGGTCGGCGATTGATCACGAAATAATAAACGACTAGTCGCCTATTGATTCCCAAAACATTACCAAGCACCGACAAGTGGCGACAACCAACCGTATCAACACCATCCAAAAGACTTTCATGAAATTAACTCAATGGTAAGTTTGGTTGTATTGCCTATTGAAAAATAGTTTTGCTTATAAAACGGATGATTTGATATATGGACGACATACTTTCAAGACGATGGTAGAAATGGGGAGCCATTATGAGGGGTTTCCTCTTCATGAGCTTGTTAAATTTCAGTAATATATCCAGACAACCTCGAATACATCCTTGCTTCGCACCCATACAATTATGTATTATTTATGTTATTCATGTATTGAAATAATTGTTGTTCATCATAACCTGGTATAAGTATATATTTTTTGTACCAGTGATTCATAGCATTCCCACGGGTATAATCTCCGACTGTCATAAGAACATCGGCCATCAGCTTGTCTCGGGAAAACAAAAATGGTTTGACCAACCCATACAAGTCTGTTTCCCGGATATAAACAACAAGTAGATTCAATATCATTAACATATTGCACAAAGTATTATTTAAAAGATGTAAACGATAGACAACAATGATGATTGCTAGTAAAGTTTACTTGCAAGTTTATGATCGCCGAATCGCCGCGGACAGATATTAGTTGCAGATTGGTTGTCGATGGTCGCAGCTTTTTTTTTTAGGGGGGGGGGGGGGGTTGTCAGAAGTCGAAAACTGGTCGTAAGGCCATTGAGACTTAGGCTTAACATACGAGATGAAAGACATAATGAAAAATAATAAAACATTCTATATGGGGCGTTATGTGTGTTTACATGACAAATTCTCATTATTACAGATCATTAATCGTTATAAACTTTCCTTTTCATCTTCTTGACTTTAACGAAAGACTATTGTAGAGAATTGCCTGTATTTTCCTCCACAAATAAATATATCACAACGTTCAGCAAATTCTATAAAGAATCTTTTTCGAACACTTTAAGAGGAGTCATACCTTTGTAGACATCAGCAGCAGTGAAACCTCCACAATATTTCTGTTGGTTATTTCGACAGGGCAATGCACAGTTATTATCCTGTTTGCTTTGGGCCGGACACGTTTGCTCACAAGCACACGAACACTCACTAAAATTGTACACTGCTGCAACTTGAAACCCATTGTCTTTGCATCCCATTGTACAAGCATCCGCCGTCGTGACGGTGATGGACATTGAGATGTGCATATTGTAGTCGAAAGTCAGGCATCTTTGCGGAAAGCAACCGATGAACTTACCATCTGGAAACAAAGAGACACAGATTAGGAATGTCATCGAGTTGTATAAGTGGCGTGGTAAAATTTAAACAATCTGTAACCATTACCAGAAGTAATGGTATATTGAAATATTTTATTTTCATCAATTTATTGACATTTAACAATTCGCTCCGTTTTTATAGACGTATCTTAGGTAAAAGCAACTTTGACAGAAAGACATCTTGAGCAGAAAACGATCATTTTGTTTATTATTGTTGCACAATGTTTCTTGAGTTTTAAGCTATAGCTGACCTACTGTTATAATGTTGATTGTGGTATCGGGTCCTCTAAATTCGATATGAAAACAGAATTTCGCGTCATGAAATCATGGCTGGCATTGGTTGTGGCAAAATACGCAGAGTTTAGTTGATATTATGATGAAATATTCAATTATAAAACAAACAACAATTCTCTCTATTGATCACTTTTGTGGCTAAATAAATGCGTGTTCAAAAGCTGCTTTGTTTATGGTTATCATTTTGGATTACTATATTCTGACTGTGGAAGCTTTACTTCCCGGCTCGAAAGCCTGAGTCGTTGCTCTTACTCACAAACACTCCAGAGGGCCGAAAGATCACAAGTCGGAAGGTATTCTCTAGGCCCAATGCCCACAAGACCATGAAGACCGAATGCCCAATGTTTCGGTCTCGTGAGACATAGACGACTGCTTGGAAGATACACTACAGAAAATATCCTTCAAAATCAAAATTTCACAATATCGGATGACATTGTAAGTACTGACAATATTTCATCCTTTAGCGAGTACTGGTCATTTTTGTAAAAATCGCAAAAAATGGTTTACCCCCATTGTGTTAGCACAGGCGGTGCCGCCGTGGTATACTCAATAAGCATGATAAGAGCGAGTCTATTTCGGTCGCATTGTACTGCTTGTGGGTACAGAAATCTATAAAGGCTAGAATTCGCTGATGATTCGCTTTAATCTTTGTTGTTTTAAAAGCAATTTATGTTTACTATTTATCAATTTATTAATTCCATCTCATTTTCTGGCCACACACTTTATTTGTCACAAACTTGTCGCAATCCTGGTGTTATGCTTGACTCATATATGACAATGTCTAATCAAATTTCAAATATCTGCAGATCAGTTAGGTACCAATTACGTAATATCGGTTTTATTCGGAAATATTTTTCCAAGTCTGCCACCGAAAAGATAGTTCACGCTTAATTTCCTCCCGTCTCGACTTTGGCAATGCCCTTCTGTTCGATTTACCCCAAAATATATTGTCCAAGATCCAGAAGCTTCAAAATGCTGCCGCTCGCATTGTTACCCTGTCCACCAAGCGTACTTATATCTCTCCTGTTTTGCAGTCGCTATATACACTGGCTCCCTGTCAAACATCGCATTATTTTCAAAATTTTGTTGCTCACTTTTCACTACGTTCACGGTTCTGCTCCCCAATACAATACCTCTTTAATTCAAAATTACACCGCCGCGAGATCTTTGCGTTCATCCACTGCCAGTTCTCTTGTGATCCCTAAAGTCACAAAATCTTTGGGGAATATCATTTGCCCATGCGTGTCCTAAATTATGGAATAGCCTTCCTGAAGACATCAAAAAGTGCATAACATCTGATTCTTTTAAATCTTTTAAATTCTTGACGCTATATAAGTTACATTTATTATTATTATTATTAGTTACATGTAAAGGCGTTTGTTGAAGGACTATGCTGTCACATGTAACAAGCACTTGCTCCTGGTTTCCAGAGAAAGATTCTAGGGGCCTGTAATTATTACAGACAGAAATGGGGGAAAGGAAAATAGTGGCATAAGTGGGGGGAGGAGACGAATTATGAAACGAAAAACATAATTGTAGCGTGAAAAGGGTAGGCATTAGAAGAAGTCAGAGCCATCATGATGTATTATTGGATTGATTGATTGATTGATTGTTAAAAGTTTAACGACACTATCAACACAACAGTGTCATATAAGTGTCTGACATTAATAGATACAAAGTTAAAAATTTCATTAAAACATTAAACTTTACATAAAAATTTTGACTGATGTTATACATGTATATGAAAGTCTTAAGTTCTGAAATTCAGATCACAATGATTGGTAATGTATACACTTTATTCAATGTCCAAGTGGACTAGCATCAATAATTTATAGTCAGTTCGTATAGATCATAAAATAGTATAAAAGAGTTTCTTTCCACCAAGGACTTACTACTTAAGTAGATCCCCGAGTTACTGAGTTACTAGCCAACTGGGCGAGAGCTAGAACCTAGCCACTCCCAATGACTAGCCGAGAAGGATCAGACACCAACCACCGACCATCGTGATAAAACACCACCACGTATATGATCTGTTGTGGGAGGAGTGAGAGTCCAACCGATGACCTACAGCAGATGAGTATCCACCATAGGCCCCAGCACCCGGTTCACTTATAACATTTTCCTTTGTAAAACAGAGTGCATGTTTTAAGCTTTCATTTTGTTCAAGTTTAATATCCATAGTACATAAAATTCCATGAGTAGAAATACTTTAAAAAGGACTTAAAAAACAAATGATATTTGTGTATGCAATTTACTTTCTTTTGGATGTTTTGGACGAACTTTCTGTATGGTAGATGGTACGGATCCCCTACCCCATCTAATGTGCCATCTTATCGGCTCTTACAAGGTATGTTATGTGTATAGCTAATCAGGGACTTAAGGCCCCCTAAGATAACTCAAGCACGGACCAGAGGTCGTCCACTCTACCCAACATACTCGATCGTTGTCTTAAGGAAGACATTGACGTTTAAAAAGAATCAAAAAGATGCAATTTGAAATACCATAAGTTTTCCCTCGTACAGAGTACTCATGAATAATATTACCATGTTAAAAGTATTACATATTGTGTATGTATTGGGTTGCATTGCCCTTTTTCAATAAATGTTCGATTTGAGATAAACATGCATATATTAACATTGTTTTACTTAAAATAAACTTCCAGCTTTTCAAAAATGCATAAAAAGTTTAATCTCTTTAAGATATTCTATTATATTTGATTGAGGAATATCTCTGAATAATGTCTTCAAGTCGGAAACAGTATAGTACTTGGTTCGAATTGGAGAAAAATCAACACAATCAAGAAGAATGTGTTTAACTGTGAGTGGGCAGTTACACGGTATACAGTTAGGTGGGTTCTCAGCTTTAAGTAAATATGATTGTGTTAAATATGTATGACCAATACGAGCCCTGGTCAAAACAATGTCCTCTCTCCGGCGAGACAATGGAGATGTGAGGCGAGTTTCAATGGAAGGTTGAAGTTGATAGAGTTTATTCTTGGGATGAGAGTTCCATAATGCTTGCCATTTCTTTTTAATGTAACTGTTGATCTTTGTTCTTAAATCACTGCAAGGAATGTGGATATTTGTAATATCCTCATTTAAAGCTTCTCTTGCCAACCTATCTGCAGTTTCATTGCCTTTAATACCTGTATGACTTGGAATCCAAGCAAAAATTACACTTTTCCCCATAGCATTTATCTTAAACTGTGTTTTTAATAATTGACTAACATATGGGTGTTTATGACATCTTCCCTGTATTGCTGTTAAGCTCGACAGGGAATCTGTAAAAATGATGAAACGCTGTTCATCACAGATTTCTATAATATCAAAAGCTATCCCTAGGGCCACTAACTCGGCAGAAAATATAGATGAACTATCTGGCAATCTTATTTGTACTTGCAACGAACTGCTTGTAGCTGCTGCACCTACTTTATTTTGGTACTTTGACCCATCTGTATAAATTGTACAATATTTATTCTTAAGTTCAAAAAATGCATTTTGGAAAACTAAATCACTAACGGTGCCCTTCTTAAATTCATTTAGTGTCAGATCTATTACTGATTCACTAATTATCCAAGGTGGAATATTGGGAACCAAAAAGGAGCTATCTTATCAGTAGTTAGTATCTGTGAGAGAGCTTCTTTGATACGAAAGCCAAAAGGTCGAATTGCTGACGGTTTACTAGTGTAGAAATTAATGAATGGTGGTACAAATGTACCTTCATATGTTGGGTTTCGAGGATTATTTTTAAGTTTCAGTGCGTATTGTAATGATAGTTTTTCATATCTCAAATATAATGGAGGTTCATTGGCCTCTATATAGAGACTCTCCATAGGGGAAGTACGATATGCCCCAAGACTAAGCCTGAGACCTTGGTTCTGAATAGGTATCAGCTTTTCAAGGTAAGATTGTCTAGCAGAGCTATATACTGCACAACCATAATCTAATTTTGATCGGACTAATGATCGATAAAGACGGAGCAATACGATACGGTCAGCTCCCCAGTCCATTTTTGATACTACCTTCAAAAGTGTCAAGGTTTTATGACATTTTTTCCTAACATAGTCAATATGGGCTTTAAAATTAAGTTTATTGTCCAAAATTAAGCCAAGGTACTTGGTTTGTTCAACTACGGGAATAAAAGCATCATTAATACTTATTTGAGGATCTGGATGTATTGATCGTTTATTACAAAAGTGTACACATACTGTTTTCTTTTTTGAAAAGCGGAAGCCGTTCTCATCAGCCCACTTCTCTATTCTGTTAAGACAATTTTGTAATAGTCTCTCAATAATGGGTATTTGTGTTGATGAACAAGAAATTGAAAAATCATCTACAAATAATGATCTATCAAATCTAGGGTTTACAGCATCAACGATACTATTTATTTTAATTAGAAATAAGGTAACAGAAAGTATACTACCTTGAGGGACACCCATTTCCTGATTATGTAATTCAGAAATTGAGGTCCCAAGTCGAACTCTAAACACCCGATGTGAAAGGAAACTCTCAATAAATTTGGGTAATCTGCCCCTCAACCCAAAATTATAAAGATCTTTAAGGATTCCATACTTCCAAGTTGTGTCATATGCCTTTTCAAGGTCAAAGAATATTGAGACAACATGGTGACCTCGGGCCATACCATTTCGTATAAAAGATTCAAGACGGATAAGTTGGTCAGTTGTAGTACGATTATGCCTAAAACCACTTTGACATTCAGTTATCAAATGATTTCTTTCTAAAAACCAAACTAGGCGAGCATTAATCATTCTTTCCATTGTTTTACATAGGCAACTAGTAAGAGAAATAGGACGGTAATTTGTTGGGTTAGATGCATCTTTCCCAGGCTTTGGGATGGGAATTATGATGGCTTCACACCATGATTTTGGAAATTTGCCAGTTCTCCAAATATCATTGATAATGTCCAATAAAACAATTAAAGACTCTTCTGGTAGATGTTTAAGAAACTGATAATGAATATCATCTGGACCAGTTGCAGTATCATGACATTTATTAAGAGAAATATTTAGTTCAGCAAGAGAAAAAGGAATATTATAATCCTCTCTATTATTTGAAAAAAAATTTACTTTTTGTTTCTCAGCTATGATCTTATAGTTCTGAAATGTATGGGAATAATGTTTGGAGGATGAATTGTTTGCAAATTCATTTGCCAATAAATTGACAATATCTTGATTTTCTGTACATTTATTACCATATGAGTCATTTAAGTGAGAAACAGATATATTTGTCTTTTTTCCACTTATTTTTCCAATCATATCCCATACTTTCTTTATGGGAGTTTGAGTATTTAGTTTAGAGACAAATTTTCTCCACGATTCTCTCCTATTTTTCTTGATTATAGCTCGGGCCTTTGCTCGTGCTTCTTGATATTTTATTAAATTATTTTTGGTAGGTTGTTTTTTGAATTTCCTTAGTCCCCTTTTCCGGCATTTAACTGCTTCTTTGCACTCTAGAGTAAACCAAGGGTTATGTTTATTATGCAGGGTGCTAGAAGACTTGGGAATTGTCTTGCTAGCTATGTCCAGTAAAGTGTCTGTAAACAGTGTCAAACAATCTGCAATGCTCACAAAACGTTCCTTCGTAATATTATGTTTGCACTGTGTTATGAAATCACCCCAATTTGCTTTTTGAAGTTGCCACTTTGGAATTCTTTCTTCTGGTATTGGTTTAATAATGTCAATAAAAATAGGAAATGATCACTTCCACACTGATCACTATGTATCTGCCAGTGAAAATCCATAAAAATATTTGCTGAACATATTGATAAATCAATAGCCGATGTGGAACCGGAGGCAGGATGAAGATATGTACAAGAATCATCATTTAAAAGACATAAATCAAAGTTTTCAATTATTATTTCTAAAATATTACCGAGTCTATTTGACTTCTGGCATCCCCAAAGAGAACTATGAGCATTAAAATCTCCTAATAGGACAAATGGTTCAGGAAGTTGATCAACTAGTTTATTTAATTCATTTTGTGTCAATTCATACCTTGGAGGAATATAAATTGAACAAATAGTAACTGTGCGATGGAGTGTTGTTTTAACCGCTACAGCCTGAATGCAAGTATCAAGTATAATATTTTCATGAGGAATTCCTTTCTTTATTAAAATAGAGGAGCCTCCAATGGGCCTATCATCTATTAGAGATTTATTGGTTTTACTATACATATCATAACCCTTAAATAAATTTTTGTCTGAATCTTTTAAAAGTGTTTCTTGCAAACAAACTACATAAGGGTTATGATTAATTAGGAGACACTTAATTTCCTCATAATTGGGTTTAAGCCCACGACAGTTCCATTGCAGAACTGCCTTTTCTTTTTGAGTCAGCATTATGTGACTCGTTCATTAGTCCTTATAATTTTAAGTTTCGAAGAGGGTTGGTGAATGGGGAGAGTTTCCATATCATCAACCCCCTCCACTAATAATGGTTCATATCTATTTTTAGTTGATAACACATCAGTTGACTTTTTAATTACACTAGATTGCACTTTACTTTTATCCTTTGTTGGATGATTTTTGGATTGTTTGATTTCTTTAGACATGTTAGAATTTTTCGGAGTAGGGTCACGAGATAGACTTCTACTTCTACGATCATGTGTAGATTTAGTCTGTGCTTTCTCTTGACCCTGATTCTGTATTGTGTTTCTTTTCTCGGTGTTAGTTGCTTTGCTATCATTATCAAGTTTTAATAAGGTTGGGTTATCTAAGTTACATGACCATGTCAAATTAGTTTGCACAGCCCTTGTTACTTTGAGTGATTGTTTTACCTCTCTATTTGCTTGGTTATTCTCTTTTGTTTGTTTAACCCTATTTGCATATGAATTCAGTTCATTGTTGTTTTGGATCTGATAGAGCTTCTTTGCTTCTGGATATGGAATGTTTCTTAGTGCCTTTATTCTTTGTATTTCTTTTTCTTCAATCCATTTTGGACATACCTTAGAATTTGCAGAGTGATTACCATGGCAATTGATACATTGTATCTGTGCCTGGCAATCAGTGGCATTATGCTCTTCACTACCACATTTTTCACAGGATTCTTTTCTTTGGCAACTTGTTTTAAAATGTCCAAATCTCTGGCATTTAAAACAACGTATAGGGTTTGGAATGTATTTTTCTATTTCAACTTTCAAGTAACCAACCCTCACATATTGTGGAAGGTTTGGCTGATCGAAAGTTAAAAACAGTGTATTAGTAGGTTTCCTTAAACCATTCTGTAAAAAAGTAGCTCGCTTAACATCGGTGACATGTTGGTCAGAAAGTTCTTGCAAAATTTCTTCATCATCGCAGTCCCTTAAGTCGGGACATCTTAAAACCCCTTTGCAGGAATTTAAGGTCTTGTGAGCGATGACTTTTACAGGAATTTGTACAAAGTTATCAATCTTAAGCAAGCCACTTGCCTGGACAGCTTTTTCCACCTCGACCAATATACTGCCTGATCTTAGTCTCTTTATGTTTTTTTGTAGATCCGATTAACCCCTCAATACCCTTGCTTATAGCAAAAGGAGAAATCTTTAATGGTTTTGCTGGGTCTATTGCCTCAATCACAAGGAAATGAGGGAAAAATTCAGAACAGATAGAGTCGGAGGAATCACTTCGAATTCTTTTGTTTGATTTAGCCATATTATATTGAATTATATTCATTACCATTGTTCCCCACCCACCATGGAGCCCAACAAGGGGACGTTATCATATGAGGGTATTCACTCATACCAACGACAAGGATACAATAGTAACATACTCAGAGAGGATATATATAATATATAAACATATACATAAAACAATATCTACCCTGATTGACCTGTTAAGCAGTCGCCTTCTAGGATCAGTATTTCAGACCAATATCAAATAGAGGTATTGAAGTTCAAGGTAATAAAAAACGTCATCTAAAAAGGTAAAAATTCAGATCCTAGGGCTAGACACCACCAGCCGATTGATTTAAGTCAGGCCAGCTTAAACCTCCCGACTAGGTGAATACAGGGCCAAAGTGATGTGTTGTTTCAGGAGGACCGCAGTCTCACCCTCCACTCAATCACCAGGATCCCTTTCTCCACCGACACGGGTCGCGCTCCACGGCAAACAGAGCTCCATTTAGTCGCCTTTTACGACATGCAGGTTCACAGCGGGCCTATTCTACTCCCCGACCCGCAGGGGAAGATGCGTATTATTGGAGAATGAAATCATGAATGGGATATATTGATGGTAAGCTTAAATAATAAGCTTAATAAGTGATTAGAGATGTAACCCCCCCCCCCCCCCTCCAAAAAACCAAACAAATAAACAAACAAACAAGATTATGATTAAGGAAAATGGAAAAAGCAGAAAATTGAAAATAAAAAAGTTCACTTTATTCATATATAATTTCATCCACCGAGGAACATTTTCTATACTGAAGAATATCATAATAGAGACAAGTATTAAAAAGATATTTCTCGGGACAAACGTTCCTATGCAAAGATTTAGAGAACAGAAAGTCATTATTGGCGGCAATAAACGATTTCTGTATGAACATTATGACGACATATAAAGGCGGCATCCCTATACAGAAATAATTACATTGATATAGTTATTATACCGACGATGGTAATAAATTCGAATGTGTACAAATACACACACACAACAATTTCAAAAAGAGCCCCTCCCATGATTGCACGGTGTCCCCATGACAAGAAAAGGCATACGTATCTGAATGTAAGGCCGTTTTTTCGTGTACACGAACAACATTTCATGGAAATCGCCCGATAAAACAGTATTTGGAAGTGCTTCTACATCTGAAATTGATCCGTATGTGTTACTTTATGTATGCCAGATTTTGTGGTATATGACATAAGTGCACAATTTTTCAGCTATGCCGCCGTACGAAGAAACGAAATCCATTTGATGAATGTTTTTTGATTCCGCGGTAATATACAATTTAAAACCGCCTTTTAATGACCTAATAACATGCCCATATCATTGTTAACATGGTTTTCATGAAAGCATCCCCTGTATAAAGCTATGGGAATATAGAGTTTATCCCGGAAGCCGTATATCACTATAAATTTAGTATAAACAGATAGAGTCTAGGAAAATCCTTCCAATATCATGAATCTGAGGATGTTTCTTAGAGCGCCAATATCTATTTGCTTAATCAAATGTGTTTTCATTTATAACATTGCCCTTAATACTTGTTAGGTGTAACATAAAGCTTTAGATTGATCGTACCACGGGCGGCGCGCCGGGGGAGAGAGGAAGGGGCACACCCCCCCCCCCCCCCACACACACACACACACACTTTTCGAAGTACCCCCAAAAGTGCCCGTTTTATTTCTGAAAAAAATGTCCCCTTCTCTCTGATAAGTGCCCTCTTTACTAATAACAGTGGCCCTTTTCTTTCTAATAAGTGCCTTTTCCCCTTCTGATAAGTGCCCTTTTTTCTCCTTCTGATAAGTGCCCCTTTTCACATCTGATAATTTACTCCTTATATCTAATAAGTGCCCTTTTCTCCTGATAAATGCAATTTTACTTCGGATAAGTGCCTATTTTTCTTTCTTATAATTGCTATTTTTCATTCTAATAAGTGCCCATTTCGAAATATGATCCCCCCTTTCTCCCTAATAATGTGCCCTTTTCTCCCTTGATAAGTGCATTTTTTATTTTGATAGGTGCCCCTTTCTCTTCTAATAAGTACCTAACTCCCCCTTCTGATAAGTGTTCATTTTCAAATCTGGTAAGTGCCCCCTCTTTACTTTTGATAAGTACCCCTTTCCACCTCTGACAAGCGCCCTTTCCTCTTCTGATAAGTGCTCCCTTTTACTTATATTTCCCACTGTTTCTTACAAAAAGAGGCATATCTAGCTTCAAAGAATCGGTACGGCTTTATAGTAACCCGTACTACAACTACAATGTAAGGCAGTGAAGCTGGTAGCAAGAGGGGCACTATGTCCATAATTTACACAAAATATAAGGGCAATACAAAATTTTACCCAAACTCGCTCTAATAGTATGTATTGAAATCAAGCTAAGGAAAAGCGACAGGGTTAATGTACAAATTATAAGATCATTAGGCATTTCCTCCAAATTAATTTGCTGTTTTCATTTCCATTACATCGCTGTAAATAATGCACAACCCAAGGACTTCAGCATTAGGAAAAAAGTCTGAAAGTTTCTCTCGCTCACACATGAATCAATACCTGAAGCAATGTCCAGAACCACAATAAAAAAGGAAGAAGATGAAGTTGATTAGTATTAATCAGACTGTAGGGTATACCAATGTCACAATGTGGTCCCTGTTTTTGCTTGACTGTTTACCCTTTGTAGGTGCCCCTTTTTTCTCCAAAATTTGACTGGTGCCCCCCCCCCCCCCACTTTGAAAGACGCTCCGCTACCCCTGGATCGTACGATTGCTTTTTACGACCAATTCTATTGACTACAACGTATAATCAATCGTAAAAATCAATTGTAAGGTCAATTTCAAGCTTTATGCTTCAGGGTCCAGGTGTACTAAATAGAAGCTTTGATACAAAAGTGCGTCATGTGGTTGCCTTGAGGTCTGACGTTGCCATTAATTCCCCAAATTTAAAGAAGATATTTTCATTCGCTGTTGTTCGTCTTAAAGGGGTACTCCGGCCTAAAAATAATATTAATTGAATGAATAGAGTAAAATTAAACAAGCAAAACACTGAAAATTTCATTGAAATCCGATAAAAAATAACAAAGTTATTGAATTTTTAAGTTTTGCATTATTTTGGGAAACAGTTCTATGCATGTCATCATGAATATGTAAATGAGTGAGCTGATGATGTCACGTCCCCACTTTCCTTTTTTAACTATATTACATGAAATCTTCATTATTTCATTTTTTCATACATGTCTATAAAAAATATCTCCCTTCTAAAAAAATAAGTTACAGCAATGATAAACTTACACATTAAATAAGGAGTCAGTCCTTTTAGTTATAGGCTTGGAGCAGAAAATTTGAATAATTGCAATTTCATATAATAAAATACAAAAGAAAAAGTGGGGATATGACATCATCAGCTCACTCACTGCATATTCATGACGACGTGCATATCACTGTTTTACCAAAATAATGCAAAACTTAAAAATTCCATAACTTCATTATTTTTCATCCGATTTCGATGAAATTTTCATTGATTTGTTTGTTTAATTTTACTCTATTTATTCAATTCATATTAATTTCAGGCCGGAGTACTCCTTTAATAGACGAGTAATGTTGACTGTCTGTAAGCACCATATTTTATTTTGTTCACACTGAATTTGTGATATTTAGTATTCCGAATCCCAAGATTTTTAAACAAATGAAAAGGCAAAATCATCTTCTATAAAGAATAGTGTACTCTCAAAGGAAAATGAAACCCTGGGGAAATCAATTTTAATGAAAAGAGAGGATAGAGAGAATCATTTTTTTTTAAAGTTCCATCAAAATCGGTTACAAAATGTGAAAGTTATTGAAGTTTGAAAAGTCTCAATTTGCCTTCTATGGTGATCCTCAAATTGGCAATGTTGCTTCAAAGTGACAGGTTTAGTGTGTGTGTGTGTGTAATTGGGTTTTTACAGACGTGTATCAATCATCAATCAGATATGATTATTTACGTCTGGGACCGACCTTTAACGTCACCCATCCGAAAGACGTGACTCAGTCTCGAACCTGGGTCCGCTGAATCAGTTTATAACTTCCACTGGTAGGTGGATTACAGGCGCACGCCACAACGCCCAGTTAGTTTAGTAGTACAACACTCTCCATATGTTTTGTGCACAAAATTTCATATTTTCCACATTATCGCTCAAAGTGCAGCTTGTCTCCTTTTTACCTCAAGATATATCATGGGAACATGTATTTGACACAACATATGTTGAGTTCACAGAAAGACAAGCAGCATCTTTAGAGATAATGGAGAAAATATGAAATTTTGTGTAGAGAGTTGTACTACTAAACCTGCAATTTTGAAGCAACATTGCCAATTTGAGGATCGTCATAGAAAGTAAATTGAAACTTTTCCAACTTTCTTAACTTTTTTATTTCGCAACCGATTTTGATGGAACTTTTTCTTAAAGTGCTTCTCTCTATCCTCTCTTTTCATTAAAATGGGTATTCCCCAGGGTTTCATTCTCCTTTAATTACGTAGCAGCATGAGCACTTCGTCTGTATCTCCTTAAAGGTTCTCGTCCAAAAAGGACTCGTCCCTAAAATACAAGGTCCTCACCGCCATAGCTGGAAGTACGGAATTTCTCAATGCATAAATCAGGGCCGTGGTAAAGACTCCCTTGTGGTAGGGTCCGATTTTTTTATAGACGAGTTTTTTGTTTGTTGAGCTGTACACCAATACCATTAGAATATTTGCCCAAATTCCCCCTAAATTGCGTTTTTGAAAGTGCTTCCATATCAATTGTTGTTCAGAATGGATTAATTAACACATGTGCCAAATGTGGTGCTTTTAGACAAAGGTGCACAATTTTTCGGCTATGCCGCCTTACTATCATGAATGAGCTAAAAACCAGCTTCACCCATTGCTGAATACGCCACTGCTCCAAACCCACAACCGCCAGCACCATTGCAAATGGTGTTTTTACATCACAAATCATTTGCATCAATACCCAGTTTTGACTGAAGAGTGTTGGAAAGATTGAATGCAATAACTTGAGGAGAACCCTAATAATCATTTACATATTTTCTTCTTCAAATATCTTATTCCATATAAACAACGTTTTGTATAACGAATAAGAATTTAAAAGGGAATCAAATTTATTGATTTCAAAAAAAGTTTTAAAATTCTTCAATTAAACCATGTACATGTAAAATATATCATCATGCAGTACAGTGCATCCTTTCGACATGCTCCAGACAGTGACGCATCCTCAAATGTTTGGAAGAGATATGGCGAAGAAACAGTAAATGGTAAAAAGATGATTTTTCCTTTTAATCCCTATTCTTGAAAATGGAAAATTTTGGGTCCATCTTTCTGTAATGTATTGTACTTTACATCCTTTCGACATGCTCCAGTCAAACATTGAATTTGTGGACCGAAAGACATGATCTGCAATGTACGGGGTGGGGTGTAATTGACTGCGTGTGAATGTGTGTGTCTTGAAGGGAGGGGTGGGGATGTGCGGCTGGGTATAGGCTTAAAGATTAAATGATTGTTCAATCAATTACTGACAGTTGACAGAGAACATGCAGTTACTGCCTGATATATATATATTGGGCGTTTAAAAAATAGGAAACCCAACTTTAAAAATTCCTGTAAATGAACTATATGTTTACTGACAATGAAATACATACCACATGATAGAGTAATTCATATTCTTTCCAATGGTAACTTGTTTAGGTTCCCAGGATCATGCATCACTGAACACCATTGTCTTCAACATGTGCAAATATCTAGTTGGTTCACTTTCTTGTAAAACACAATAGGCACGATGTTAAAGGACCTATATGGAATGCAAGTACATGTTGATCTTTGATGATGATATTTATTGTTCTGTACATCACAAAATATACAACCATTTGATCTGAATATGTGTCATATATTTTGAAATATTTTTTGTAATTATTTTATTTTACCTGCTAAGCCCTGCCCCTAAAAAATCCTTTGGAGTCTGATTCTGCACATGACATCATCAGTCACCTAAAACAAGCCAAACAATAGACACTGGTATGTACCTATCCCTCAGTTTAGCACCTGCTCACAATAGCATCGCGTGTTTTAATACAAAACCAACTCATAAACTCTCAATCACTATAGCAGATGCTATGTCAGAAATGCTTCAGCAAATCACAGGAAAAGAAAGGTACTGAAAATCTGTTGTATGAAAACACACGATGCTATTGTGAGCAAGTACAAAGCAGAGAGATACATACCAGTGTATTTTGTTTGACTTGTTTTAGGTGACTGATGATTGACTGATGATGTCATGTGAAGAATCAAACTCCAAAGGATTTCTTTAGGGGTGGGGCTAAGCAGGTAAAATAAAATAATTACAAACAGTATTTTTTTAAATATGACACATATTCAGATCAAATGGTTGTAAATTTTGTGATGTACAGAACAATACACATCATCAAAGATCAACATGTACTAGCATTCCATAGGTCCTTTAATGAGATGCCTTTTGTGAAATGGACAGGGTGTTCCAATTCTCATTGTGGATGACGTTCAAATGATTTTTCATTTTTTTTTAATGAGATGCTATTCAACCGTGATTCGGGAGTTTTGCTTCATAAAACCCTTTTCAGATAGGAATCATTTTGCAAAGTCAAAGAAGACAGTCTCGGTGAATCTTAACAAGGTTGCAAGCCAAAAACCAGTGCGAACAAAACGGATTGCAATATCATAAAGAATTGCAAATCAAAGACTCACACGTGTGATTAAATATTTTACTTTGCTGATTTTCAAAAGTGTCAGCTTTTAGTTAAAAATCAGCGGAAGATGCCTGCAGCACTCAAGACAAACGAACATTTTTTTCTGTAGATCTCACTTCTTCTTGTTCAAAGTTTTTGACTAACAACTCGTTCCATGCTTTGTGAAGTTCATAAGATTTGTGAAGTTCATAAGATTCTTTTTAAGGCGTAAAATTAATCATTATGAGACTTGCTTACTAACGGATGGCAATGAAGAGCAACCAAGTTAGATGACAAAGCCATTCAACCCAAACCATGCCTATTGTCTTTTACAAGAAGGTGAACCAATTGGAATTTTGCACACAATTTTGAAGATAACGTTGTTCATTGATGCGTGACCCTGGAAACCTAAACAAGCTACCATTGGAAAGCAAATTAATTACTCTTTAATATGATATGAAAATAAACACCGGTAAATTGTAGGAAATTTTCAAAGTTGGGTTTCCTTTTTTTTTGGGGGGGGGGGAAACGCCCAGTAGTATTTTGATGAAAATCAAGAATGAAGCAGTTTTGCGCAAAACAAATTTTTACGAGTTTTACCAGAGTAGCCAGTACTCACTCAAGCGTAAAATATTTTCAATACTCATAGTGTCATCTGGTGAAACAGACCCTCACCGATAACTGTATAAGAACAAATCATATTGATATTGTAAAATTATAATTTTGGATAATATTTCCGAAATGTATACTTTTCTTTGATACACAATGCTTATCCCACGTCCACTTGTCCAAATGCTCATGAGACCAAATTCTTTGGTCAGTGGACATTTAGGCGAGTTGGCTCAGTCGGTAACGTTTCTGCCTGTCGAACCAAAGATCGTGGGTTCGAATCCACCCCGGGCGGATGACTGAAGCCTGCGTTGTGTGTTAACGTGCCCTTCCCTTGTTTCATAGACGCGGGCTATGTTACAGTGGAAAACACTCCGTCCCTCGGATAGGACGTTAACTGGAGGTCCCGTGTAGAGCAAAGTCACCACCTTTGCACGTTAAGAACCCACTGCACTATTCGAATAAGAGTAGGGGGGAACCCCGGTGTAGTGGTACACCTGTATATCCCAGTCAGTTATATCGGGAGGAGAGACCTAAGGGTTACAGTGATTCAGTTCGCTTTTCCCCTCCCAGGCACAGGTGACGCCGAATACTTAATAATAATAATAATAATAATAGTGTCTGTGGCCCTCGCAACCTGTAGGTGGATCCCTCTCGGGTCATACATTTCACGACTTTATGGATTCATTTATTCAAACATACATAGGATAACAAGATCTGTTGCAGGACTGTTTTATATCTCCGTCCTCACAAACTCGACATCACCCCCCCCCCCCCCCCTTCCCCTAAGTTTGATATGGGTGACTTGATCTTGGTAAGTTTAAGGTAAAATGGACTTACCTTTGGCATATTTTGTTTTCAGGTATGCTGATGTGTCTGTGTTTTCCGAACTAGACACACAATGTGTGGCCAGGCCTACGACAAAGCTGATGATTATCAAGGCGTACATCTTTGCTTCAGTTCTGCGAGGAGATAAGATGCATGCCCAAAAAGGAAGAGGTGTATTTTGTAACGATGATAGCAAAAATATACACCTGTCTTCTTTCCAACTGATATTCTTGAATAAGATAAAAGAGAGCTGTAAAAATAATGAGAGATGGAAAGTGATCGTTCTGGAAATGATACACAAAAAATGCAGTTTGCAAAGTCAATCTTTTGGCCATATCAATTTCGAAACCTGTTGATCATCACGAACTACTCCTTCATGATGCGTGGTTTCGATTTGAGGTAGTTCAAGAGAGATTGATGGCTATTCACCATCTAAACGGCTTGACACGAATATATTGATGATCTCGACATGACCTAGACATGGATGTTTCTTGTATCTAATCGATAGAGATATGTTCAGGTTTGCTTTCAACATACGAGAACTCTTTCACACTTCTAAGCAATATGCTCAAACAAAACAACTCTTTATTTCTTCTTCTTCTTCTTCTTTTTCTCTTTTTCTTGTTTGTTTGTTGGTAAAACCACCTGTTCTTAAGCGGCGTAATGCTGTATTCATTGCACACGATCTTCACTGATTTATTTATTCTTAAAGAAAACCTAATGTGTAGGTTTCACTCTCTAATGAGATTAGACAGATTTACAGCCTATGATAGATACATTGTATATCTAAATGTTGTAATACTCTCAATATTTAGATTCTGCTTTCTTTTTCAAGACCGATACGATAACGTATATTGGCTACAGTTACTATTTGTGTATTAATGAATGAATTAATCATTCAATAAACATGACATGGTTATTTTTTCTGGAAGCTTCTTAACCTTCTTAATTGATTTTCGAAACTCCAATAAATTATTGGGTAAATCGGGTGAACATAAATTTTCAACATCTCCTTGGTTGTAGGTACTTGGTATAATTATGCAATTAGACTTTCCGTATCGAACCTATAAATTCAGAAATAATTAATTAAAAAATCACTTTAAAGACTTAAGAGGCTATACTCCCTCATTAAAATATATAAAAATATATAATGAGATTCAAAGGCTTTATATCTATCTATTCACACAAAATGCACCCATCAATCATGTATAAAATGGTGTATAAAGGTCGCTTCAAACGTCAAACGTCGAACGTTTATATTCTTGCTTTAAAAACTGCGATAACATGTGATAGAGTCTTCTGTATTGGATTCAGGGGCAAGGGGGCACGTATAAAAGAAAGTATCAACCCCCCCCCCCCCCCTTGTGCCCCTTGCAGACTTAGCCCTAAATAGGCACTGGGAAAACATTTTTTGGGGGGTGTCAGAGAATTTTATGTCTCCCCCTCCCCACTTGCCAGATAATCCTGGGGGTGTTTCATAAAGCTGTTCGTAAGTTACGCACGACTGGTGATCAGTTCTTGTGCTAAATGATTGAGAATCTGATTAGTATAGCACCCAAGAACATGTTCCAGTCGTTCGTAAAGTCATTCGTAACTTTACGAACAGCTTTATGAAACACCCCCCTGGACCAGCCACTGGTAATGAATGTATGTCTTCTCTTTTCTCCAAGTAAATAACAAAATGATGCTCAGAACGTAACAACAATAGTCATGAATTGATGGGATATGTCATATGTCAAAGAAAGTTACATACTTTCTTTTAAATGGTAATAAACAATATCAAGGCATTCACTAAAGAAACATAGGTGGAGGAGTCTATTGAAAAGAAAAGCTTGTATTTTATGGACCCCTGAGGGATGATTTCTTTAATCGCATACGAAGAGAATGGCTTGCCTCAAAGCTCATGTCCGAACTATTTGTAACAGACACGTGATAATTATGGTGCCCTTAATCGGTTTCTAGGGCGTATATTATCGATTAATCTTCATTACTTTGTATCTTTATTACAAACAGGGAGGATTGAAAATGCTTAACTTTAGACTTTTTGTGAAGGTGCAAAGGGTGATGTGGATCAAAAGACTTGTAACTGGAGACCAGAAAGTGAAATGGAAAAAGTAATTCAAATTTTTACTGAGACCAATTGGAGGAAATCTAATTTTCTATTGTAATTATTCACCTAACATGGTCAACTTACAGTTACCAGTGTACTATTAGGAAATGTTAAATATTTGGTTTGAAAGGAATGCGTTTATTAAGAAGGATGCAACTAATAAAAGACTTCAATAACTTCAACTTCAATAATAGGGGTATTCAGAGGAAAGGAAAAACATATTTTCATGAAAATCTTTTCTTAAAAAACATATATAAATTGTACCATATTACAGATGAAGAAGGAACATTGAAGTCCGACACTTATTTCAGATGTATGGGACTAGATGAAGAGGAAATAGCATTGATTAAAGAAATATTATTTATGCAGATACGCCTGAAGAATGGAAAATCGATTTAAGAAAGCATACTTCGGTTGACGGTCTAAAATAGAATTTATGTTTTCAAAGAAAACTTTTCAATTTGAATCAGTTTGTTCAAAGAATTTGTATAGGGCGTGCATACAAAAAATGGCCGACACTCCTGTTAGTTTTCAGAATTTACAATTATCATATAATATGTCGGTAAAACAAACTGAAAAGGTTTTTTGTCGTCCTAGATTAAGCACATTGGATAATAAATTGAGAGAATTTCAATTTAAATTGCTCTAAAAATATATTTGTGAACCATGACCTATATATAGGTTTCACTTCATATCAAGTGATAAATGCTCATTTTGTGGTAAAGATGAGGAAACTTATAGGCATATATTTTTTGAATGTGAAATGGTAACAAAATTATGGGAACGGTGTAGTAACATCTTAGATCTTCCCATTCTTAAAGACCTGATTTGGAAGGAAGTTCACATTGGATTAGAGGAAACAACTGAAGATAGGCAAATAATCAATCATGTTATTTTATTAATTAAATATTTGATATATCTTAGTCGGGAAAAAGAAGCCTCCAAGTATTGAAGAAATAAGAGAAAAACTGCTTAAAAGTAAACAAGAAGAAAGAAAGATTGCTACCGAACGGAATACTTTGACACTACACTATAAGAAATGGGAACATTTCAAAGTAACACACATAGGGGTGAAACGAAAGCATACAATGGTCATGGTGGGTGAGGAGCGGAGGGGTCCGCCTGGCTCGCGATCGTGTGGAGTTGGCGGCTCTTTGCCGCTATAGACTGCCCTTATCTATTCTCTTCTCTTTTCTTCTTTCTTTTTGCCTTTTTTGCTTGTTGGTGTGTTTGTTTGTTTGTTGGGGGAGGGGGAGGCTTTAATCTATAATATTCATTCGGTATGATTAATTTGAGTGCACTGTGTACTATAAATTTATATTTACTTTTATTAAGTATTACTGAAGACTGTCCTTATGTTATGTTATGTACATGAACTTAAAATGAAGATGTATGATTTTTCATTTGTACTGAATGAATGCAATAAAGAATGCTACAAAACAAAGCAAAAAAATATAGGCCAGGGGGAGGGTGGGGGAAAGCTATGATCTATAATATTCATTCAGTGTGATTAATATGAATGTACCATGTACTATATATTTCATTATATTATGTATTTCTGAAAGCTGTATAATTTTCTATACATTTTGATAATTGTGTTATGTACATCAACTAAAAATGAAGTATGATTTTCATTTGTACTGAATGAATGCAATAAAGAATGCTACAAAACAAAATATTACTTATATTTCAAGTACGTTTTGGCAGTCACGTTAAATTATTAAAGCACACAGATACTTTAAAGTTATAATTCAAATAACTGGGCGTTGTGGCGTGCGCCTGTAATCCAGCTACCAGTGGAAGTTATAAACTGATTCAGCGGACCCAGGTTCGAGACTGAGTCACGTCTTTCGGATGGTGACGTTAAAGGTCGGTCCCAGACGTAAATAATCATATCTGATTGATACACGTCTGTAAAAACCCAATTACACACACACACACCATCTCGAAACAATCGTTAGGGCACGTCTGTGTGTGTGTGGATACATTCAATCCATTCTCAACTACAAAATAAAAAATACAGGCAAGCCACCTTAGTATCAACTATTCCTTGCATGTGTGACGTCACTACAACAATATTTTCTAAGAACTTCCGAGGGTAATTATGATACAACGGTCTTTGCACTGTGTGAGTCGAATGATACTGAGATGATGGTGGAGTGGCTACGGGGCACAGTGGGCCAGGTGTGAGCAAAAGTGCGCCAAAATAGGGATTTGGTCAATGAAACAGAATTAATTTTTTTCACGTTCTAAGCAAAGATTACAACTTGTAGAACACCTCTGAGCAGTATTTCTTCTTGAAATTAATTTTAAGTGGGTCATTTTTATTCAAATAGACCCGAAACTTTGATTATTTGTTATGCATTGTGTAAAATGCAATACTGCGTTTTATTAAAGATTTTTGCCAAACGGGTTGTTTAATGCACTTCAAATTGAACATGCTTATTCCAGAATAGTTATTTTAAATAATGATAGAGTTTACAGGCGAACTCTTATTCCTCTCGAAAGTAATTTTGGATGAAACACAAAATATTGGAGGGAAAATAGCACTTTATTTTTCATGCCCAAAGATGGTCAACATTTCCGTCGATTTCCGCGCTGAAAATATCATGATCGCCTTTCTTATAGTCCATGCTTTACACTGATACCAAATTTGCCTGCTACTTTCTGCAACTTTTTGAGTAAGAACCCATTTTCCACCCGCATGTTAGCCTCTTTTCGCCTAAATCTTCAATGCGATAGAAGCGCACCATGTGTTCATAAAAATGCGCAGGCAATGCGCACACAGCAAAGAATAAAAGTTAAATATGCTTTTTGACATGAATACCGAAAGAAGCTTTAATAGTCTTCTGGCCCTTTTTAGATGATGGGACATGTGAGAAAACAACTAATATCGAAACATACATGACATATGGACTGCATTTTAATCTTTAGTCCAGTCTTCAGTGGTAGAACACTCGTAGGTCAAGAAGAGATTCCCAAGTTTCCTCAATGAAGTTCGGAAACAAAAAAGTGGAGGGAAACAACAGAAAACGAAAACTGAGATAGAAAAAGAAGATATAGAGAGAGATGGGGGACAGAGAGAGAAAAAAAGATCTAAGGGAGAAAGAGAGAGAGAGAGAGAGAGAGAATGAAAAGAGAAGGGGCGACTGGGGCGGCATGTTCATCACAATCTGTGGATATGATTTAAAATACATCAAGCGGGTGAAATGACTACCAGTACTGCCAAATTGCTTCCAAGCCAGAATTCTATAAACGACCCAAACTTGTCAAACAATGTGAAGTTTCTCTTCTTTGAAAAATGCGCTGGGCTGTAGAGAATTTGTATCTTTCCTTCAAGAAATGAAGTCCAAAAGGCAAGATTTAGCTCGCCTTTTGAGTGCATTATTTATTTTTATCTATCTACACGTATCCCATCCATCTATTATATCCATCTATCTTTTCATACACGCATCCCTCTATCTATCTATCTATCTATTTATCTATCTACCTATATTCCTCTGCCTGTATATCTTTATAAAAGATATCAAAATAAAGCATGACTGAAATGCATTGATTGCCAATTACAGAAATTTTAATCTCCAAATTTTTGGGGGTCCTTCGTCCAGGAAAACGTGAAGTGATTTCGACTGATAACAAACAATAATAAAATAAAAGATATATTTTTATATAAGCATGTTTCTTACTTGTAATTAGTTTTTAATTTATTTTTAATTAGTGTATAGTCCTATATGTACATTTTCCCTCTACTATTCGATTAATGTCAAGGCTTTGGAACTGTTTAGTTAGGACATATAGACCCATTGTTGAGAGCGCGCGATTAATGACTGACATGTAGTTTAAAATTCATACCGGTTGTTTATAATTAATATAATTTTGAAACCTTTGGAGAAAGTATGATTTTTATCATAATTTGTCCAACACCAAAACCAAGCTCTCAAAATGTTCTCTGTCTTTTTTTTTTTTTACAGACCCAACATTTCTGAGTAATTCACAATGGAATTAATTCGCTCTTCTGACAGTATAAACAATAGGGCAAAAGGACTTAAAATATGCATGGATTTTATCAGTCAGTATTATGACTTTGATAACTCGATAGTACCTACAGAATTACTTTTTATTCATACAGGTACGTTTCTCTTTCGCAAAGTTATCAAGGCTACAGAGGGCGTTCTTTCATTTTTAAGAAACTTCATTTAATAACTCATTTTTCAGTTAGCTGAATATTACTACTTTATTAGTATATGCATTATTAAAGTTTACTTTCAAGTAATGACATCATACATTGCAATACATTGTAAATTTCTCATTATTATAAATATTTTCCAGTAGGGCGCCCCCCCCCCTTTAAGTCACGTACCATATGCCTAAGCACCGTTTTCAATTGTTGATATACAAGCGTAGAGATCGCATTATCAATTTTCTGAAGTAGGAAAATCATTGTAATACGAGAAATATGCTATTTTCCATTGGATTTTGGCAGCCAATCAGAAATCGGTATTTTAATGACGTCATAGGTATTCGAAAATATGTTTATTGGATTCTACGGGTCTGAATACCCATAGATCCATCATCTAAGTGTAAATTTTAAGTAAAACTCAGTGAATATGAATTTTGGCGCACTTTGGAGCCATTCTGGCCCACTGTGCGGGGGCGGGAGCAGGCCCCCTACCCCAATCGAATGGCAAAAAGAGGGGGAGAGGGGAAAGGGGAAACAGAGACAGGAAACTAGAAAGAGTGCATGGAGATTATGGTGAAAAGACGATGATACGAGCACTTCCCATAGCTTCCTTCCATTCGATGGGAATTTTCTCTCGCATTTCACCCATTAAAGTCTGTTAGCTAATAAGGACCATTGGGGTTTGATAATACTTCGGCTACTGACTTCCATTTATTATTGGCTTTCATAAGGATAAAAAACGGGTTAGATGGCTTATTATACCTTACTGCTAGGATGTCCACAGTGATTCCACGACACCTTTTTCAGCAATTAATATTGATTCATTAACGAATGGATAGATGATTACGAAGAGAATCCATAGGTAAGACAGAGTTGTGAATAGATCTTTCTTTTTTTTTGTCGTGCGCAACATCACTTGCATCAAGGAGTATTCGCAACAATCATGTAAGCAAAATAGCTCGATTTTGTGAATACCAGCAAGAGTCCGGTTCAAATGAATAGATTACCAGGTCCTAGTCCCTTAATCATGTTAATCGTCATTCCTTTCAAGCTCCTCCCTTATCCTTTAAAAAGCCGCCATTAAATTTCAGGAAAGGATGTTGCATTTTCTAACCCTATGGTCCGGCTAATTGTTCAGCGTCGCCAAATCTTTTGTTAGCCAACAGCGATTGGAACCCGAGTTTATCAATAGCTGCTCTGATAACCTTCCAGCTTTTATTTTTCATTAATCCTTCCTCTGTAATTGTATCTTGTCATTTGTCCATTCAAACTAGTTAAATGGGAGTTAGGAACTACACTGTTTAATGAACTTAGGATACAGCCATCAGCCGCAGAGGAAACTCATCACTGCTCACTGCATTCCAAGCTTTGAATTTAACAAGTCTTACCACTTCTGCACCTTCAGTTCGTGAGCCCAGTTTACATTCTGCAAGGTTCTAACTTCGATCTATTTCTCTCTCAGACAAGATTACGAACATCACCATGCTAGCATCCTTCTCCCAACTGACGAAGAAGCAGGTCAGCATTCTTGAGGCTGAATTCAACGTCAACACACGCCCTGATATCACTACTAGGGACTGGCTGGCACAAACACTGAAACTTAGTAACCTCTTGATTCACGTAAGTTTTGATTAGGCCTAACACTGACCACAATTGGTTTTGATCATTGTAATCTACATTGATAGAAATTTTGAATTGAAGTACCCGTCATTTTGATTGTACATATATTTATCAAGTAAAAACGAATGGAGACTCTTGTGTTAATCTGAATAATGTTATTTACTGTTTTACTATGTTTTAGTTTTGTATTTCATCCAGTTTTGAAATCTCGAGTTTCTTGTTGTAGTATTCGTTTGCCAACCAGTCAAAGACAATATTCTTGTGCGTCACATTTTTTTAGGTTTGGTTCCAGATCCATCGCTTAAGGCTCCGTCACAGGCCAAATCCGAAAGCAGCACTTCAGACGAGCAATGACGACATAAACGAATATTCCGAGCATCTCACGATTCCCAACAGGACATACAGAAAACGGAAATCTCCTTGTGACATCAGTGACTACGAGTGGACGTCTCATCTCTGCAAGAAATCATCCACCGCTCCAGCACCGATGTCTGTTGACTCACTCTATCACAACAGTCGACCTTCATGTTCTCCAGTAACGTCATCAATCTACCATCACTCGGTTTGTGGCGCCATCCAGGAAAGAGGATCACGTGACACTCCAAGCGGGGCCACCAGTTCGGTGATGTCCGTTGACTTTCTCTCCCGTAGCAGCCGTATTGCGCCTGGATGTGTGCCGAGCCACGGAACAGGATATCTCTCTAGATTACCGGTGTTTTATCCGCCAGCTGCCTTACAACCCATCGCGTACTCTCTTGTAAACTGAGCGTTGAATTTTACCATCTGCTCCTCTCATTATGAAGTAGCAGAAATGTTGCGATTCTTGCCCTAATTAATTCTGTTATTTAGGTTATGTATTGTTAAAATCATTATTTC
This sequence comes from Heliocidaris erythrogramma, assembly GCA_025617745.1. Lineage (NCBI taxonomy): Eukaryota > Metazoa > Echinodermata > Echinoidea > Camarodonta > Echinometridae > Heliocidaris > Heliocidaris erythrogramma. Next base: position 17,529,624 of record CM046861.1, read on the forward strand.
CATGCACTTATTATCCCTGTAAAGCCGTTTTTGTTTGTTTGGGTTTTTTTTTTTTGGGGGGGGGGTAGTAGAATGTTATTCAATGTTTTTGCTTTCGTTTTGTAAACTACGTTTTAGCTTTTCTTGTTTTCTTATTTTCAGAAATATAATAATCTTTATTGATGACACATTTGCTCAACAAGGATACACAATAATATCGAGTACAGGACATAACAAAATTAAATACAGCAAAGTGAAAATAATACAGGTTTTTGCGGTCAATTTCGTAAGTTCATCAGTCAAATTCATACTACGTGCATTCAATTTAGAAGAATTTGGCCGTGTACACGCATTTAAGCATTCAAATTAATATTTCATGCATTCGTATTAGTACTTTTATCAATCCAATTTAGACTAATTTCATTCGAATTCGCAAAAAATGCATCAAGTTCGTAAAACGGTCATTCAATTTAGAACGGGAGGTGATGCGATTGCGCAATACCGTTATTCCAGCATTCAAATTCATTTCAGAGCATTCTTATTTGCACATTGAGCATTCGAATTCGTAATATACGACGAATACATTTTATTTGGTTGCTTCTTTATTAATTTTGATATATTTGTTTCGAATTCCATATGAGCTTTTATGTATTCTTTTATTCATGTAAGCTACTTTTAATGAATTCATGTTTATCTCATCTACATATATTTCATCAATTTTTGTAAATTATTGACTTACTTTTCTCTAATTTATGGTCTAACAAATTTACACAATAATTATTGTTCATACATAATGTTATATTGTTAAATGTATGTAAGTGGGTGTAATAACTAATAAAGTTATTTAGGAAAGTTATTTCTTTCATAAAAGTATCTGTGTTTTTCCTTTGGGGGGGTTGGGGTATTGAGTTTTAAGTCCATGAAAGTGCGTCTCAAATGGAAGCGTAATTTGGAGTGGTGTAGACTTGTATTACTTGCATATACAAGCTATAAGGCCTATGGAATGGAACTGAGTAATGAAAAGGAAGCCTAACCATGCATTACAAAATAATTATTTCAAAGTAAATGAATTAAAAGTCCAAATACATTAAAGGAGAATTAACCTCAAACAATAAAGACGATAGTGTTCAAATGTGTTATTTATTCCTACTTGTTAGACTATATGGCTTCGCGTCAAAATATACGAGATCGATACGAATCAAGATTTTCTGAGCAAAATTTATCATCTGCTAGCAATATGTATCGTCTGCTAGCAACACATGGGGGCTGCCATTTTTTTTATGTGTACAAGAAGATTTTCTTAATCCAGATGCCCAATTGCCTTTTTCAAAATTAAAAACCCATTTGAGATTAAAAATATAGAATAGATATGTCAATTTATTTTTTAAACTGAAGATTTCCTTATATATTTCTGTTGAAAATCGATATTCGCTTAATATAAATCTATTTTCTAGATACTGTGACGCAATGGACGGAGCAAATTAATTCAAATTTTATGGATGCTTCTTCCCTGAGCATCTATAGCGGCAAACTATGCATTCACCTGCTTTCGGATAATGGGACTTGAAAAGTCAGAATGCATGCTGCATATATTATGTTCTGCTCTGTTTGGCAAACCCAAGAAAATAGATTTTTGTTAAGCAAAACCAGACAATTTAAAAGTATCATTATAAAGATTTAATTTTTATAAATCATGTAAACACCCACTTTATATTTTTCGTCACATATGGGATTTTAGGTAATGAAGAAAATCAATTTAGGTCTTGGATTCAAAATATTTTCCTGACCGGAACATTTCTCAATGGTTCATGTACAAATCCAAATCAGCAAGAAAATGGCAGCCCCCATGTAAATGAGTAGGAGACGATACCGGGTGTTGGAATATCTTTATTTATACCCTTTTCTGATATCTTATTAGAATATGATTTAGGCCAATAACTAGCAATATATTACACCTTTCAATATAAGTAAATTTGTACTCAGGGGTTAATTCTCCTTTAAACATGCTAAGTTGAATGGGCTTATTACGAATTCGAATGCCCACGTGCGAATTTGAATGCTGGCAGAGACGCTTTCCGGCATGGTGGCGAATTTGAATGCTCCCAACCGACTTTTTATTTTGAATGAGAAAAGTGTTAAATTGTTTGATCTAAGTGCGAATTTGAATGACCGAAATACCAAGTCGAATGATGAATTTTACGGTGCAGATTTTTTCGCTAATTTGAATGACTCTTATATCAAATTGAATGAAAAACGTCCGAAATTGACCGCAAAAACCTATATTATTGATTGATTGCATGCTGAAACATTTTTGGTGTGAAGCCCCACACCAGGGACACCAGGGACTTTGTAAAAAAATCTGCCTATAATACTTGCATTTTAGAGCATCCCAAAATGTTTTTTAATGGAAAGAAGGAATGCACGGATCTACGCCAATGGACGGAACCCCTTATTTGAGAATACCATTGCGAGCGAACAAATTTTCTTCGATATTTTCGCATTGAAATTATGGCATTTCTTATCTCCTTAATTCTAATCTTTAAAGAATGTGATGGTATATTTCAATAGCGAACATAATGAGTTTGCATAATTATTAGTTTTAAGTTAATGTAGCATAATTCTTATTCACTTTATCCAAAAAATATTGGGGATGATAGAACAGCCCCCCCCCCCCCCCGGATAGAACCCATACTTTTGTCTAAAAGAGCGAAATGTGGAACAGTTTTTAAATGATACTTACTGAGCAATATTAGATACGGAAGCGTAAGTGTTCCCCTGAGGTGGAAAATTGCCACATTCATCCTATGTTTCTGCTTTATGTGACCTTTATACATTCCATTCTCATGAAAAATATCACCTTGCTTTGTTCTTTAAAGAAGTTGCAGTTCTGAAAATGGCAAAATCGTTTTTAGAAACAATGACAGGTACCATATCACTATTAAAAATATCAATATTTATGCATCATATACTTTACTTATTGATGCACAAATATGGACCTAAGTGATAATTGTGCATCGTATACTTTACTTATTGATATTCAGTTATGTGCCCAAATCATAATTGTTATTGTACTTATTTTACGTTATGCACTACTGTAACAGTATTATGTTAAATGGCAATCCAACCTTTTTAATAATTTGATTTGTGTGAAAGCAGAGAAATCAGAGAAGCAGATTGCTGAAAGTTTTGACAAAATTGGACAAACAATAAGAAAGTTGTGATTTTTTTAAAAGTTGTAATAAATCACTATACAAATAATTTCCTGGTACTACAAAATTTCATCAACTATATTATACTCGATGAACCCGGACGCAACCCGGACGCCGTAATTTCAGAACAATCGCAAAGCTTGAACGAACTCCTTTTTTCTGCACAAAAGGGGTTCGTGCGATTGAATATAGGCGGCTTCCAGAAAGCGTAAATGCGCTGCGTTTCTGGCCCGGGACATAATTGAGAATTGATCGTCGGCATAGTTTTGTGCGCAAGCTGGATTGTTCAGCAAATTTTGTTACATACCTGCGTGATAACCTGATCACGTCTCTTTTTTGTGCCACATTGAAAATCACTATACATTATGGGAATTTCAAATTGGCCGAATCGGTACGGTCACTGTGATGTAGCGGCGACCAACATGCCCATTCGCTCAAACACAAATTGTATAAATTTGTATGTCAATTTTTCAAATTGTATAAATTTGTATGTCAATTTTTCAAATTGTATAACTTTGTATGATCTTTTACATTTTGGAGAACCTATAACAGTGTTCTATCTACAATATAGTTTGAGTAGTGCCCCGAGGGAAAAGGCGCTCAGGAGAAAACAGGAATTTAATGATATTTTGGTGTACGACAAATGGGAGAGTTGACCGTGAATACGTCACAATCGATTCACCAAATTGCCAAGATGGGATTCGCAAAGATGTAGTGATCTCATTTTTCAAACATTCATAACTTTCTTATTCTTTGTCCGATTTCTTTCAAACTTTCACCATCCCGTTCCTCTGCTTTCACCCAAATCAGCTTTTTACAAAGCTTGGATTGCCCATGAATATGATTGAAAACGGTGAAACACGATCAAAACTACTTTCGAAAAATAAAATCAAGGGCAATTTCAAAGGCCTATTGTACTGCCCATAGAAATCAGGTTCGGATTACTTAATAGGCGATTGTAATGTTCGCACATTTCTAAAGGCGATAGACAGGGCTATTGAAATTGCCTTCAGTTGATTTTTATCGTGTTGTGAATAAATCTGAATCTGAAATCTGAATTTTATGATGAGGGCATCATCCTTGTCTTCTCATTGGATTTTATGATTCATGTTTCTGTTGAGTCATGTTCGGATGTGATCCTAATGTTACCAAGATTTTACCCAAATTTGGCACAAATTAGTTTTTACATGTCATTTTCAAAACGATGCTGCTCTGTAAAGTATGTACGGATGGATGCCATCACGGTATCACTTAATAAAAACATAATGCTTTTAGTTTGTGGAAAATAGACAATTACTAGAGAACATAGTGTGGTCACAATAACCCTTTGTTTTAGGATTTCGTGGTTTTTTTGTGGGAGGCACCGTATATGCCGAAGTATTCTTGCCTTTTCTTGCCTTAAAAGGCAAAACCGGGATGATACGAGACCAGGGGTTTAGCCAGGGGCGGTGGTTGCGGCCGCCCCCCCCCCCCCCCCCCCCCCCCAAAAAAAAAAAAAAAAAAAAAAAAAAACGCCAACTAAAAAAAAAGCGAGAGCGAAAGCGAAAAAGTTGGCGGAAGTGAGAGAAAAAAGCCTAAAAGGGCGCTACGAGCCGTTATCTTTCCCTCAAAATTTGCCAAAACGTCAAAGTTTTCGGGCGGGAAAGGGACCCCCCCCCCCCCCCTCCTTCCACCGACCTCTGTTACATACAGTGCAGTATTGCGTCAAAATAATTGAAAAGCAGTCAGGGCGTCGAACTAACTTTCCGCCAGAAAAAAATGTTTGCTACGAGCCGTTAAAGGACAATTAACCCCACGTGATATTCTAGATGCACCTATTGTCTGCTACGTCTTTCCATGGAGGCTGCCATTTTGTGCATGACACGGATCATTAGGTACCATATGCATTGATAATAGCCTACCTTTACAACAGATACGTCGCTTTGTTCTGATTGTATTACGATTGTTATTGGCCATGGGCCTAGATAATTGACGACCCATGAGTTCTAATAGCCATCCTGTAAAGCAGATTCCTCGCTTTGTTTTGGTATTGTTACGATTGTCTCCGTCCTTGACGTCAATTCTCCGTCCTTGACGTATATTTTTTATGAAGTATATTTTTTATGAACAAATTAAGACCTTTTAAAAAATATATAAAACTAAACTTACATTTCAGAATATGTGACTTTATCTAATATATATTTGTCCTCTAAAAATCAATTACAAGTTAACGATGAAGGAAATTTTACTTGGGATGAAAAATATGTTCGTGTACACATAAAGTAATGGCAGCCCCCTTATTATTGCTAGCAGACGATAACTTGGCTGGAAAATAGTGATTTATATCTATATCCTGTGTTTTTACATGAAATTGCATGTATCAAATAAGAGGCATATACTACACCATTCAAAATAAGCTAATTCATACGCTGAGGTTAATTTCCCTTTAATTTTCTCTCAAATTTGCTAAAACGTCAGAGCTTTCTCGCTGCGCACGGGAAGGGGGGAACTCCCCCTTCCTGCACTCACCCCTGCTACATACAGCGCAATATTGCGTCCAAATAACTGAAAAGCACTCTGAGCGTCGAACTAACTTTCCGCCTAAAAAGGGTGCTTTCCATCTTTCTCTCAAATTTGCTCAAACGGCAGAGCTTTCGCGCGGTGGGGGGGGGGGTGTGAATCCCCCTAAACTCCCCCTCCCTGCACCCACCCCCTGGTTTATACCCGCTTTATTCTAAAGTATGAGATATATTGCAAACGAACACTCTTTCTCTGCCCAATTTCATTTATGTATATTTCCGTTTCCATATATCAAATCAACAGCTTATGATTATCACCCTATCTCTCCCTCTCTTTCTCTCTTCGCATATTTGATTTTCAATACATCATCTCTCTTATTGTATATCTATCTATAAATTTAGACATTTATATACAATATTAAGGAAACTCTGGCTCATACATTTAGGTGCATTCGAGTCTGTTTTTGTGTGCACATTGAATATTTATTTAGTGCAAAGTTATCAAACTCAACTCAGTAGTCAAACGAAAGGAACTGAATTTAATACATTATTAAGGAAAATGTGGGTATATGGCTCATACATTTAGGTACATTCTACTCTGTTTTTGTGTGCACATTGCATACTAGTATTTATTTAGTGCAAAGCTATCAAAATATTCAAACTAAAAGGAACTGCACAATGAACAGTTTTCTTTCAAGGGGGGCACGGGACGGAAGTGCTCCCGCCCCCCTAAATCCGCCACTGGGATTTTCGATAAAACATACACGTATATTGTAGAATACAGTGACTGGGGTGGACGGCCAACAACAGGTACGTGCTTATTAAAGAAGTTCGACGTATACCAAAGATCCGGCTTTATAAATGAAAAGTCCGCTTATAATTTCCTTGTCTCCAGGGACGTCTTTGATCCTTTTATTTCCAGACCGCCAAGTGAGCCCGAACATGCCGATAATTGCACATCGCCGAAATGCTTTGTTAGTCGGTTACAATATTAGGAACGCGCGTTAATTTGCAACATTCTATTCAATCACTTATCTTCGCCTCTTCATTGGATGAAACTTGACGAATCAAAAGGTTGGCCTAGAGACAGGTAGGGGCAAGAAGACACGCACCTGTGGAACTCTAATTCTTTCACCACATCTTAAAAAGCGCATTCTTCAAACGGTCACGAATCTTTACACACCTTCCCTTCGCAAGTCTACCTTACGTTTAGAAGAGTTACTACTGAGATTCCGTACTCTTAAACAAGATGACGAACATTTTATCATCCTCCTGCTCTCAACTGACGAAGAAGCAGACTGAAATTCTAGAGGCTGTATTCATCACCAACATACGGCCCGATATCACTACTAGAGATGGACTGGCAAAGACACTAAAACTTAGTAACCTCTTGATTCACGTGAGTTTTTTTTTTTTATTATCATATTAAAGTAAAGAGTTGCGAGTCTTGCGACTGATATCAATTGCAAATTATCTGCAATCAATCGCAACTCTTTATAAGACGAGGCCCTGATTGCAGTTATTTTGTATCAGAATTTATCAGAATCAAATGCTTTATAACAAAGAGCCACTGTCATTGTTATTGCCTGTTGCAAGGAAGTTTTAATTGTTTTCTGATGTCTTAAAAGAACATGAAAAGAAATTCACATTCACATTTTGAGTTTTCATTAATTTAATTTACTTATCATAAAACTGTTCAGGATTTTATTGCTTATAATTTTTGCCCTTATTGCATTTCCAGGTTTGGTTCCAGAATCGTCGTCTCAGGCTTCGTCGCAGTCCACCTCAGAGGGTAGTCCCTCAAACGAGCCCGGTCGATGTCATCAGCCACCCCATTGATCTCTCCATCTCCAACAGGACCACCGGAATACCGAGGTCATCGATTGACGTCACTGACCACCCCATAGATCTCTCAATCTCCGATAAGGCCAGTCGAAAACGAAAGTCACCATGCGACATCAATGACCGCGAGAGGACACCTCTTCCCTGCAAGAATTCACCCACCATTCCAACCGCGATGACGTCATCAAGCTATCAGTCATATGGTTGTTGTGGGGCCATCCGAAGCGAGGCATCACGTGACACACCAAGCGACGCCACCAGTTCGCTAATGTCTGTTGACTTTCTCTCCCGTAGCAGCCGTACTGAGAGTAGGCCGAGTCGTGATGTAGGACATTTCTTCAGAACACCAATGTTCTGTCCATCAGCAGCCTTTCCATACATCACCTACTACCGTTGCTAATTAAAGTTTTGAACAGCCGAGCCTTTCATCACGAAGTGTAGGAATGTTGTAATCCTTGCCGATTAAATTTTAATTTTATAGTAGACTATTAAATGTACACAGTATTGTTATTTGGTAAATAATTTCATTGCAGTTGAGTTATTGTTGTTCATGAAGTTGAATAACTTCATCAGACTTCATAATGTAATGTAATGTGCTCGGTCTGTTTTGTTACTAAATATACTTAGTGTTTTGTTTTTGTTACTAAATATATAAGAAAAGAAACAAAATGTTTATTTTATCGTTGTTTTTAAGTCTCGACAATAACAAATCAACAAAAGTGCTTGAGGAGATGAAAGTTAAGCATAAGGTAGAACATAAGGATTTAAAAGTATAAGAGAGAGAAGTACAAGAGTTGCCTTGAGGGAAGTAGGAAAGAGAGAGAGAGAGAGAGATAAAGAGAGAGAATTAAAAATACGAAACGATATAGGAAGAGTAAAGAAAGAATATTTTAAATCCTATATTAACACATATTTAAATTGCAGACTCTCTTTCTCTACAGAATATATCTTGTTCAAACATATTTCATTCATTTCCGACTATCACGTCTGCTCATTTTCCCTTCTCTCTTTCGCTCTCTCTCCCTCTCTCTCTCTCTCACTCTCTCTCTCTTTCTCTTTTTAAAGTGAACATTTAATTTCGTCACCAAAATACACTAAATAAGTTATGAAAATAATTACAAACTATACAATTTCGCTGCCCGAATTTCGGTTGCCCAAATATTGGCATTTCCAAAATTCTCGGTGGGGGAGAGGGGGGAGGAGGGGACCACCACGTCGTAAGGCTATACGAATGATGCGTCAACATATTATAAAGACAACATTGTGTCCCCGCTTAGAGTTATCAAGGTTAAGGGCACATTGCAATGGTTAAGGAATGGCGTTCCCTGAAAAGACAAAACAACATTATGAAAGAAGAAACAATTGGAATATCGATTTATGCATTGCCCCCAACTGGGAAGATTGGTCATTCTTTAACATCGCTTTCATTATTCTACCGAGTGATACAGTTTTTCATGTGAGGAAGGATTGATAAACCTTAAGTGCGGTAGAGAACAAGAAAAGTATAATTATAAGAAGTTCAAAAACAGAAAAGATAAGATAAACGCTTTTAAATTACTTGTGCAAAAGCAATTATAGCATTTGGGCAAAAGTTATAGGCCGACGATGTGTATTAATTTTGATGGTTATCTTTACTACAAAATTGGCATTCATCATAAAAATCTTACTTGCTGTTTCTTCGTATATATGGACATCATATTATGAAGAGATACTAAATCAGAATAAAAATAACCCAAAGTAAAAAAAATAAATTAATCGAAATATTAATTTATATTCCCTAGGTATCTCTTGAGTGATACATAGAACAGAATCGTAAGTGGCTGGTCCAAGAGATAGGGTTATATTAAAGCAGAGTTATAGATATATAGTACGGTACATGTACATGTGGGGTTTTTTTAATTAAAAACTTTTTTTTTTAATAATATTTTGTTGCTTCCTCTCAAGATCAATATTACATTTCAAGAAACAATCATGATAAGTCACATATAAAATAATTTGCATATACAAGGAAACTTAATGAAATACATTAATACCAGTAGAAAATATAAAATTCTCTGAAATTATCCATGATTATTTTTCGATGAAAAGAAGAATACAATGCATCAATCGTTGGACATAAATATATAACTATTTTCTTTCATATAATACTTTATAGTAATAATAAAGAGCTTTTTGTTTCAAGTAATATATTATTCCTTCGTCTTGAGAAAGATACATTAATATCATGCACATTAAATCATAATACAGTGCATATAATATTCAGACAAAAAGGAACTAAAGAACAAAGTTTACATATACCAATTATACTTTTAAACAATATAAGGTCTTCTTAAAATATACGGAATAACAAAGGCTCTTTTTTTTTAGAAAGGAAAAAAAATACAATATATCGATCATTGAACATGCATTTAGAAAAAAAAAATATCAATTATACATGATTTCTTGAAACGATTCTTTATTTTAAAAAAAATCTTCGAGAAAGATATACATGGCCCACCCGAACTCACCCTTACACACTCATCTCATCCCCCACCCCTTCCCCCTCACCATTCTCCTACCAATCACACTCACTCATTCTCACTCCCACTTCTCGCACCCCCCCCCCCCCCCAAACATACGAACACCCACGCACGCATCCAGTTCCGGTTTGCCTGTCCGCAATGAGTACATAACAAAAGCAAACAAACATAACGAACAAACAAAAAAAAACAACATGAATACAACAAACGAAAACAAAATCAAAGAAACGCATCAATCTGTTCCCATTTCCTTAAGTGCACCCCAATTTCCCCTTTTTGTTGGCTATCTTATATTATTCGTCTCTGTGATCTTTTATCAAACTGTTTTCGGTAGAGATGGCAGCTCGCCTTGTTTTCTTGAAGAAAAAAATATGTATTTTACAAGAAAAATTACACAATTTAATAAATATATTCGTACGGTTTTACCCGATAGTCCCATAAAAATGGATTTCCAATCATTTATAGTAATTTCTCTTAGATGTGGGTTAAGATATGTGCGCCCCCTACCGAGCAATTTCCGTTATAATTTAAACGAAGCTTAACTACAGAACTATACAGAGTTCTATGACCGAGACCAGCGATTGGTGGAAAGAACAATTCGCATGGTCGCTTTGCATGATTAAATTTGCTTCAGGGAATATGTTCTCCCAGATTATAATGATATAGTGACTCTTCTTTAATAATTAAGTGATTATTATTTATTGATCCAAAGCAGGAGCTATAGTGTGATTTTTTAATTATTTATTAAGTATTACTTGTTTGTAATAATGAGATTCAGACCTAAAGCCTCGTAGGCCTATTCGCATAAATAGGTAGACTAAGTTCAACCTTGCTTTTGTCCAATACAATTTAGCCTCTAATTTTCTAACAAGCAGTTGAAGCAGGCGAAAATACAACGAAAAATGTCCACAATTCTGGCAACTTGGCGACAAGGCTCCAAAGTTTGCCTATAGAAAGTTTCAAATCGGGAATGTCAACCCCTGGAAAAATCATATGCATCAATATAACATCAGAAAAAAAAATCTTGAGTCAGAATGATATTGAATCCAAAGAGAATGTCATTAAAAGTTGTGTAGTAACCTTCAATTGACTAAAACCAAAAACCACTACAAAAATAATCAATAGCAAATGACATTATATGGGCAGGGATTGCATAGTTGTAGATAATGGTATATGACATCACAAAACAACATTATTATTCCAGTAAGATCTATATAGCCTACATGGAATCAGAATTTTTTTTTTTTTTATTTATGTTTTTATTGAAAAATCAAAGCAAATTACAAAACAACAAATTACAAATAAATGATTTGAATGACAAACAAATTACAAAAGGCATCATAAACCCAATAATAGCAACCCCCACTAAAAGAAAAAAAAAAAAAAAAAATGGGTAAAGATCAAGAATGCAGCTCCACGGTAAAAAAAAACAGAAAAAAGGGAAAAGTGGGTTAACTATACCAATATAATGTAAGACTAAAAAAATAAACCCTTACCAACGGAAAAACCGGGACAAATAGACCCGAGAGGCGGAGCAATCCACACAAAAACAATCACCTACAACACAAAACACCCAACACCCCCTCCCTCTGACTCCCCTTCCTACCCATCCCGACCCTTATCATACGGCTTGTCTCGAATGGGTGGGGTGCGGGAGCGGGATGGGAGCGGGATGGGAGCGGGAACGGGCACACCCTTTCGAGACAAGCCCCCCCGGTTATCTCGAATGGACGCGTTCCCAGCGAGAAGTTCAATGAACGCGCCACTTCGAGACAACCGGGGGGGCTTTCCTCGAATGAGTGTGTTGAGTAGACTTTTGTAATAGACGTTTTAGAATTTTTTTTGAAAAATGTACTCTTGCTGGTTTTTTCGTTTTTCTTTTGTCTAAGATGTAGAAAATATAACCGGCAGTGGCGGCACCAGGATTTTTAAAGTGGGGTGGGGGGGGGGGAGCAAATGGGGGGCAAAAGAAATTGTTGGGGGCAAGGGCGGACAAACAAAATTTTCCACCCTTTTATTTTTTTTCACTCCGAAAATTATTGGGGGCAACTGGGGGGGGGCAAAGCTTCTGACTGGGGGGCAAATGCCCCCCCCCCCCATGCCCCCGGTGCCGTCACTGATAACCGGGGGTTGTCAAATGAATGTATGAGGTTGCATGAATTCATAATGGAATGTTCATTTAAAATTCAAAGGTCTGGTCGGGCAGACAGTCCAGAATAGAATGTTAATTCACTGCGGCGTATTTTTTTACGGGGGGGGGGGGAGGCACAAGATGGCCATGCCCCACCCCTTATTGGTGGGTGAGTAAGAAAATAGGAAGATGAATGAGGAAGATGAAAAAATATTCCCGGGAAAATGTAAATAGGGGTCAATTTTCGCAGACTCTGGTGGTTTCCTCCCCGGGGATAGGGGGGGGGGGGGGGTTAATTTCCTAAATTGCCTGGATAGGGGGTCCAATATCTCAGAAAATTTCCCGGGATAGGGGGTAAAACAAATTCCAACTTCTCCGGAATAGGGGGTCACTTTTGAAAAGGAGTTACGAGCATAGGCCTACCCCTGGTATGGGGAGTTGGGGGCCGGGTACAAACGACCTTTTGATATGAGTTTTGACTTTTGATAGTGGGTATTGATAGAATGATAGTGGCATTAAAAGGTGTTTCTAACTTTGGAAAGATGATAAACACACCTTGGCTTATGTCAGCACATGTCTGTAACACAATTTCACAATATTTAACAGGTCACGCCAAAAAAATAAAAATAAATTAACAATCCTAGCTACGCCACTTGCCCTTTCTTCCCCGTGTGTTTTAATGCATAATTATTCAATTCTCCGATTTATTTTGCACAAATAATGATTTCCTTGTCAAAAGCATTTTTAGATACCGTTTTTTTATATTTTCTACATCTTAGACAAAAGAAAAACGAAAAAAACCAGCAAGAGTACATTTTTCAAAAAAAATTCTAAAACGTCTGTTACAAAAGTCTACTCAACACACTCATTCGAGGAAAGCCCCCCCGGTTGTCTCGAAGTGGCGCGTTCATTGAACTTCTCGCTGGGAACGCGTCCATTCGAGATAACCGGGGGGGCTTGTCTCGAAAGGGTGTGCCCGTTCCCGCTCCCATCCCGCTCCCATCCCGCTCCCGCACCCCACCCATTCGAGACAAGCCTATCATACTCTCCCACCCTCACACTCCCCATGCACACAATCAAACATACGGATTGCTCAGCCACCCGGGCCGACCCCGTCCCAAGGACGTCGTGAAGGGGCAAGTAAACCTTGCATTTAAGAAATCAAAATAACCCATCAAACAACATTATAGTCTAACAAAAAATCAACCAGTAAAGCCTCGGAGGAGCATTCTTAAAGTACATGTACAAAGAATGGCAATTAAAATTAAACTTTCGTTTAAATTCTAAAACTGATTAATTCGAGCAAATTACAATAGTTACAAGTGCTTATACTATTTTAAAGATGGTATAATAAAACAAAGATAGTAGCCAAAATAACAAATCGTTTGCTCAAAATGTGATCAAGTCAAGCATTGGAGTGGATAAATAGACAACATAAGGCAGTAAAAAGTACATGATAAATGTAAAGGAGTACACGAATAAAGCCAATACATCAGCTTAAATATGTGTATCTATAAATGTAGAGGGTTGCATTAAGAACTACATGTACACCGAGAAACTGAACTCTATGTACATACATTATATGCATTAGGACACAAAATGTAACTTACACAGAACATACCGGCCCAGTATTCAGTTAACAAATTACTACAGAAATCAACAAGATAAAATACAAAATAACTCTTCAAAGTTGTACAATGTTATAAAGGATTGTGTGTGTGACAGGGTAAACCCATGATAGCAGAGCCTCCCTGCCCCATATAGATTGCCCTACAAAAGGAAGAAATCAACAATCAAAGTTACACAAAGGGCCTGGACAGGCAAACATAATCTGTTAACCCCATTTCTCCATAGTGGGTCTCCACTATAGAAGATACATGTAGATAAAAACAATCATAAATCAAAACGCCATTTACTGAAGTGGATGGACAGTTTGTTCCTTTTCTTAGCTAACAAATATTCAAATTCTTTCTTTTTTTAACAAAGGACTTGAAAACAACGAAATTTGGAAGATTGTTTTTAAACTTACAAATGTAAATATGGAATTTCAATAATAAAAATAAATAAGAGACAAACTTATCACCACAAATTCCAAAAATCTTTTCCAAATTAGACACATTATGGATAACAAAATTTTGAGATTTCCGAGAGATAATGACCAAAAGATCTCTCCAGAGTGGAGATACTTTTTCACAATCGCAAAATAAATGAACCAATGTTTCTTCTTTTTTGTTACAAAGTGAGCAATTAGGCGAATCTTTTCTTTTAATCCTATACAGAAAGTCATTCAGAGCAATAGCCTTGTGAAAGATTTTAAAATAAAAACTTCGAAGTTTAGTATCAATAGTACAGAAAAAGTTAGTAATATGTATTTTCTCCCAATTTGAAGTAGCCGGTACAGGTAAATTGTCGTTCCAATATGCATATCTCTTGTCAGGAACATGGGCACCAAACAAAACATTGTAAGCATCTTTAGGAACCTTTTTAGTACTCAGCAACTTTTGGACAATGGTTTCATGGACTCCAACAATATCAACATCAAAATTTTCTTTCCAATCTTCAGGAATACATTTAATTAAAAAATTAAATCTCCTTCTATCTCCAGTGGGAATATCATAATCTAATACTAACTCTTCAAAAAGTTTGTGACCTGGAAATGGAGGATTAAATAAATCAGATAGAGTGCGAACATTTTTATCAAACCAAATTTCATAAAAGAAATAGGATTTAGACTTTGAGTGGATTAATCTATTGAACCAAATAAATTGGCAAGTGCTCAAATTTGAAAATTTTTGACCATAAAATTCTTTAGTAGCTTCCTCTCTGTATAAATACCAAACCCGTAGAGACTCTGCAAGTTGTATATTTCCAAGTGACTTAAGAATACATTCTGGAGCAAATGAGGTCCACAAAATTGAAACATCTTCATTAAATTTTTTCAAGCAAGATAATTCAATACACTTCCATGGAGCATTAAAATTTTCATCAAAAATATTTTTCAGCCAGATCATCTTTTAGGCATTAGCAAAGGTCAAAGGATCTATCATT
The DNA here is from genome assembly GCA_025617745.1 of Heliocidaris erythrogramma. Classification (NCBI taxonomy): domain Eukaryota; kingdom Metazoa; phylum Echinodermata; class Echinoidea; order Camarodonta; family Echinometridae; genus Heliocidaris; species Heliocidaris erythrogramma. The sequence goes on from CM046861.1 coordinate 17,544,850, forward strand.
TTCAGGCCAGCATGAGTATAATCATTACATATAATCTTCCTCTGGACTCTATCCTTGCCCCCATTCCAAATAAAACTGTAGAACATTGTATTCAACTCTTTAAAAAAGGAACAGGGTATTCTAATACATAGAACAGAGAAAAGAAATATTAATTGTGGCAAGACCATCGTTTTTAACACACACACTTTACCAATCAAAGAAAGATTTCGCATACGCCAGCAATTTAATGTTTGCTTTATTTTTTTCATTTGTTTGTTATAGTTCAAATTAAAAATTTGATCAGTGGACAAGGAAAAATTTACACCCAAACACTTGAATTGAAATTCTTTCCATGAAATACCCAGGTTACTGCAAGGAAAATGCTGAGTTCCCTTTTTTGAACCAATCCAGATTGCTTCTGTTTTATTAAAATTCAGTTTACACCCAGAATACTGACCAAATCTGGATAAGGTACCAAAGAGCTGGGAAAAGGAATTATCTGACCCATCTAAAAAACAAACAGAGTCATCAGCAAACAAAGATATTTTAGCTTCCTGATTTTCAAAAGGGATACCTTTTATACTATCGTTCTGACGAACAGATAAAGCCATGATCTCAATAACAAAAAGGAACAAGTATGGGGAAATTGGACAACCTTGAAATATTCCTCTATTCATAACAATACGATGAGATAAAAAAAACATTATTTAAGACGTAACTATGGCGAGCATAATACAAAGTTTTAATGGAGTTAATGAAATTTTTACCAAAATTAAAATGTTCCAAAGTTTTAAATAAAAAGTCATGGGACACACTATCAAAAGCCTTCTGGATATCAAGTAAAGCAATAGCACCAGGAATATCATTACCTTCGGTATATTCAATAATGTCCAAAATAAAACGAATATTATGACCTATACTTCTACCTTTCATAAAACCCGATTGATCGGCGTGAATAAGATAAAGAAGACAGCGTTTTAAACGGTTAGCAAAACATTTAGCTAAAATTTTGTAATCTGTTGTCAATAGGGTAATAGGCCGGTAATTTTTAATTAGTAGCGGGTCTTTGTCTTTCTTGGGAAGCAAAGTAATGATGCCATTTCTTTGGGATGCTGACATTGAACCAATTTGAAGGGAGTAATTGAAAGAGTTTAATAGCAAATCACAAATATCGGACCAAAAGGCTACATAAAATTCGACTGGCAAACCATCTAGACCTGGAGTTTTATTGGTCTTCATGGATTTTACTACTTCAAAAATTTCATTTTTCGAAAATGGTGTTTCCAAAAACTTTTTGTCATCTTCATTTAATTTGGGAATAATAATTTTATTAAAAATTGCCTCATCAAGATCACTGTCATCTAATGTTTGTACATTATTTGGTATAGAATATAACTGACTATAAAATTCATGAATATTTTTCAGAATATTTTTTGAGTCGGTTATAACATCATCATCATTAACTTTCAATTTATTTATGTTTTTTCTTTGCCAAGCCCTATTTTCCAAATTACAGAAGTATTTGCTGCTCTTTTCTCCTTCCTCTAACCATCTTAACCTAGATCTAATTATCAAGCCTTTCGTTTCAAACTCATAAATTTTATTTAATTTGTCTTCCAATTCTGAATTACAGGTGCTTGTTGGTAATTTTAGCTTAACTTTGGCAATTCTATCCAGTAATTTGTTTTTTTCTCTGTTTCTTTTTTTTTTTACGAGCAGAGTATTCTATAGCAACCCCAGTAATAAAACATTTAAAAGAATCCCACAAAATATTTGCATTACACTGAGCATCTTTATGAATGAATTTAAAGTCATTAATACTTTCCTTAATCGAATCAGAAAATTGTTTGTGCATATGACACAACCGCCAGTCCGTGCGTCTTTAGGAGTTCTGTGGTCCGTGCCCCTTGAAAACTTATAGGTAGTGTGCATACGGTATAAAATAAGGCTATCCAATTTGCTCTATACAGAAAATTTCATTTAATTTTCTTAGTTGTTGATGAAGGAATACATGTGTTTCATACAAGTTTTAGGTAGAAACATAAGTGAAACTATCCAGGTTGCATGTATGATTATTTTGTTTTTAGAAAAGTGGAAATTATGATTTCATTTAGTATACATGACAAGTGGGAGAGGAGCTCGCCAGATACGTCACGGAGCTGCTAATTTGTTTTTGATTGATTTATACAAATTCAAAAATTAATAACTTGATTATTTCTTATAGGACTTGCTCAAACTTCATTGATCTGTTTCTTAAATTTTCTCCTTTTTAAAAAACTAGCTCCTAGTATGGTAGACTTTCCCTTTAAGTTGAAGAAGGTGAAAAAATTGTTTCACTAAAATTGCACTTTCCGATGAGAGGGGGCTTGGGGACATTATCATGCCCCCCAAAAGTATAAGGCGTGAATTATTTTCAACAAAGGGGAGTAAAATGAGTGACGCAAATAGAACATCAATACTCTTTGAAATTGAAATCATGAAAAGGAAAGGAAGTGTATGACTAATTAGTTAAACCAACATCAATTGCCGAATTAAATCAATAAAATTAGCGCCTGAGTCACTATGTTGCACTTGAAGGACACAGACGTAGAAGATAAGATCGAAACACAATACATGTGAGATGAAATATGATTTACAGACAATAGTCTGGCTTAAAAATAGAACGAACAATTCACACGCGTTTTTGCGTTTCTATTTTTGATATTCCCAAATCCCATTTTAGCTCAAAGAGCCAACAACAATCCCGCAAACAACGCGAGGGGTAATAGCCCAAGCAACCCCCTTTGCTTGTAAGCTCCCGATCCGCACCGACATACGCACAATACATAGCAACGCTGTAACAATAGCCTTCTCCAAGTAAACAACCTCTATTGTATTGTGCATGCGGTATGGGCCGGGGGAGAAGCAGCTATAGTCATGTGTTTTCCACGGGCGCACTCTATACTATACATGTAGATTGACAAGACATCTTATATGCCCCATTTAGTACGGCCAGAAACACAAGGGAACGATTGTGACCCGAACATATCAGTAACAGTGACAATGAGAAACAGTTAACGGAAATACACACGCGATTTAACTTTCGGGAGGTAAGATTTCTTTAACTTTGATATGTAGTTATTAAAACCACCGGTAAAACTCTGCGACTTCCCACTGTCCGACCGACGCGACAGAATTTGGCCGAAGCTTTGGGGTGGCGGTGACGTGTCGTGAGCGTGCAGTGTTAGTGTTATTGTCGTTTCAAGGCTAGGCCCTATACCATTTTCATCGTATGGAATTTGAACCTAACCTGTTTATCGCATCGTTGTTTGGCAAAGTAAATCTTCCAGTATGGCTTGGTCAGATTGGTTGTCTCAGATTTGCACTATTTTTAACTTATGTTTTCATGTAGCAAGTCAGTGTAATACTACCATGACTACCGTCACTACTAATACTAACTAGGCCCTACTAAAGTTAGTATTCACAACTGTTGCCGTTGGGCAGCAGTGTATTTTTATAAATAATGACGATTGAATTTGAAGTTTTTAAACATATTAGACCTACATTGTACATGTTTATAAAAAAATTAAATTGAAAATCTTTATATAACTTTTTGTCACTAAATGTTTAGTATGATGGGGAGCCCCATGTCTGCGCACCTAAGGTTTTGACGTGAAAATGAACAAGAATTTCTTCTATATTCCTCTAAAGCTTAATTTTATATTATTCCTGATATTCTAAAGAGTAAGTCTGCAAAAAATCTCATCAAAATTAGAGCAAGAACAATGCCATTTTCACAAGAAACGGTGGCCGTGTCATTTCAACATTGCAAAAACAATGGTGCCCCATGTCTGCGCACTCATTCATTTTACACGCAGTTCGGGAGTTTTGACGTGAAAGACAACATTTTGATTCTTGTGAATAAAAGGTTTGAAATAAGACATTTTTTCATTATTATGACTCGTTTTTCCATGAATACTTATCGCTATGATAAAGATGAAAAGTTTGTGTTCGTTGCGTGTTTTGTTTTATTTGAATCGCGCAGTTACGCGTGTGCGCAGACATGGGCACTGCGCAGACTTGGGCACTCTAGCCATACGTGTATGTAGCTGTAGGCCAGTGGAAGGGCAATCCACATTTTGTTAGCTTAAAAAAATGAAATCCAAGTAATGTTGTCATAATTTTAACAAATGTACCACCTCAATGAAGAACTTTATTATAATGCTATTCTTCTCATATTTATTTAGTGTTATTATTATTCTTCTTTACTTATTGTACATGTATTTCAAATTTGCTACAAAAATAAATATATGTAAATATATTTATGCAGAAACTTTTACTGCTATTCTAGATAATAATCTTATCCGTTATTTTTTTCTTTTCTTTGTATAAGTGTTAATAGTTTTTTTTATGATTCATTGTGCTGCAAAGATGCTACAAAGATAATGAAGTTTCCTTTATCAGAAAACAAACCAAAAATCATGTGTATGAAAAGGTTATTATTGTTGTGAAAATCAATTGAAGCTATAGAGAGACTGAACCTTTTTCATTTTTATTTCAACTTACATGTAACTCAAGTGTGTTCTTTGTATTCTACTATTCTTAGTATTCTATACATGATTATTAAAGAAAGGCTGGTCAGGGAGACAATTGATTTAGTAAATACATGCATGGACTCCATTTTCCCTACAAAAAATGATTATGTATAATGCAAAGAGTTACATACTGTAAGTGAGTGAATACTGAATAGTGGTATATTTTTAATTCAGCAACTTTCAGGGAGTATTTCCTTTTATATTTGCAGGTATCCTCTAGTTCAGTTTCACAATGGAATGTTGAAGGCCTGTGGTTTCTTGAAGAAAGGTATTTTTCCCACTACGTTGACCACTTTGTTGACCCTGCACTGACTATTCACCATTCTCACAATGCTTGACCCACGCCTACCCTGGCTAGCCAGTGGCTACCGCAATTTCAAGGAAAATGACTTTCGTCGCCCACATTCAGCTGTGGACTCCGCCCACCACAGATACCTGGAAAACGGAAGTAATCACCGGGAGCTGCGCCCCACCACCCCTTCTCAGTACCAACATCGAAGGGTCAAAACTGCAACTTATGGGCGTGTTCATTGTGGCACGCCCACTGTCCAACATAGACTTTCGTCACGACCCTGTAGCGCTCGTTCACCAGAGAACTTCAGGAATGAGAAAGTAGGATGTTACAACTATTCACCAGAGACAATAAGAGCACTTGCGAGGCGACCCAAGAGTGCATCAGCAGTGTTGCTGCGGCAACACAGACCATCCTCAGCTCAAAACAAGAGCGTGACTCAGGTCGAGCGATTTCACCACACCCAAGAGCAGCTGATGAGACATTATGAGAAATTGACTGGGGAAGAAGTCCAGCATTCTTGTGCATTCTGTCCAGTAGAGTGTAGGCCTCCGTCAAGCAGCTCAAACAGACAAACGTCATCAACGGGACTACTTGCAGCTCATCTACCATCACATCATGATAGAAGATATAACTGGACCAGGCCAAAGACAGCTCCAACCACTGTACGTTTGCCAATTCTTTTCCTCAATATTTAGGTTTATTATATGTAAAATATATTTTTAAAAAGTAAACTTCTGTTTTCATCCAACATTGATAAACTAAATTTCAGTAGTTGACCTTTGGTAGCTTCCTGTCATATTAAGAATTTTGCAACCCATTTTTATTTGGTCCAAAAGTTTACTAGGTAGACCATGATATCAGAAGAGCAATGAAATATTTGCACTATAGGAAGTCCCCCTCATCCGAGACCGCAAGTAGCCTGCATGTATTCTTTTAGCCCACTGACGATTTAAAGCTTTACATTTATTTTGTCCACCTGTCAATTACCAAGTTAATTGTAAGTCATTCCTGTCAGCATTCAGTCCCACACAGTTCAGAGATGTAGAAAGGAGGATACCCTCACCTATTTTCTCTTACATTCTTCATCAATCATGTTAATTAGTGACCTATTGAGTGCAGTCATTGTTATTTCAGTTTTGTGCACAAGGCACAATTGAGTACTAAGTAAGATTAAAAGTTCCCTCCTGATCGTTTTGAAGCAGCCCTTCATGTCTCCTTAATCTTGTTAGGGGCACCCAAGAAGAAAACGGCACAGTGTTTACTTACTTAATATCATCTTTCAAGAAATAAACACACCTTGTACTACAGTTTTAGTTACCAAGTTGGACATGTGTGCAAACAAGTGCACACTTCTCACATGGCACGTTTCAGGTTACTTGTAACAGACACATCAGTTACGTCTTCATGCCTAATGTACCATTACTTCAATAATCATGTGTGAAGAGCTCTTTGTTCTTATTTGCTGGGAAAATAATCAGTGATATATGTATAAGATCTGTGAGACCATGAGGACTAATTCATCAGAATAGATGGATTTATTTTAGGAGAGTGGTTGCACGAGGAGAGCACCTTCAAAACTTTCCATGGAGGTGTTAGATTCAAGAGATTATTTGTAGCCTTTCTAACTTTCAGAATGTTTACAAGTATCAGACAGGTAAGTATTGTAGTATATTGATGTTTTATCTATTAGAAAAATACATGTAGATTGAATTGAAGACACCAATGGAGAAAGAGTGAGAAAATAGGGAGAGGAAGCAAGCATGACTCTGAAAATAGTTTCTTGAGGAGAGCTGGAAGATGTTGTGAAATACATGTATATTTGGATTAATGGTTTGTTCTTGAACAAATATTTGAATATTTTTTGGTATTTTTGTATTTTGTTTTTGTTTCCAGAAACGAGAGATCTCGAGTCTTCCCAGACATAATAATGTAAGTACATGTACATTTTTGTTTCTAACATTATATTTTAATAAATAAAAGTGCCTTAAGACATATTACATTGCCATGACGAAAAAGGAAATCTGAACCCTTGATATACTTACTTTACTTTACTCCAACGATGTTTGTAGGACTACGCCTGTTCATTGATTATTTGGAATAAATACTGCTGCTCCATACATATACTTTCAATTTCTAGTAGTGTTTGCATTTGGCAAGGGGAAGGTGATATGAATATAATTTGAAGATAATTCTGTTGACCCTGTGTAAATAAAGCCCGGCGCACACTATACGATCCGACTGCGACCCGATTTTCGAACAAATTGCATTTTGCATTAAATGTGAAAGTTTTAAAAAGTGAAATTATCTCATTTGAAGTTCGGAATAATGATACGAATACTAATATCGAAATTTTGGTTAACTGCAATTCTTCTTGTGAGAGTAAAGGCCAAATCAGCTTCAAATCTAAGTCGATCGCAAGATTGGTATGACGTCACTATGATTTGGAATTGAATTCCCTTTTATTCCTACACGGGGATCGCAGTAGCCCGCAATTTCGATTTTAGTATTCATACTACTATTCGGAACTTTGATCACGAAGATTTTACATGTTTGAAGGTTCATATCAAATGTAATAACAACTTTTCCCAAAATCAGATCGTAGTCAGATCATGCAGTGTGTGCGCCGGGCTTTAGAATACAATTTGAAAAAAAAGTTTTGTCTTTAATTATGACTGGAAAAACAGTTTTGTTTTTAATTTTAATACATTAGGAAGGGAATTATGTTGGCCCCTATTTGTAATTTGTATTTAGTGTTCCAGATATCACATCAAAATTATTTATTCTCTGTTATGAGTTGATTGTTGCCTGAATTTGACATGAAATTAAAGAATCTGGAATAAATTATATGATATTTTGGTATAATTTCCTATAAATTGCTATTTTAAGGTTCTCAACATATTTGGTGTTTTGCATAACAGGTGCAAAGAGGGAGAGTACCGTACTACACCAACTTTGTGTCCAAACTTCCCCTCCATGTACGAGACCGCACCCCATCCCCTCCCGCCCCTAGGAGAAGACAGGCCTTCCAGGAAGAGGTTCCTCCACCACCGGTTGTCTTTGATGAGGAGGAGGAGGAGGTGGAAGAGGCGGAAGATGATTTCGTGGAAGAGGACATCAATATTGAAGAAGATGGTAAATGTTGATTTCTCTTTGTCAAAATTCTGAAAAATTTATGTCCATGTAGAATACTTGATAAATTCTCATATTTGAAGCCTTGAGTTATCAGATGCTTTAGGAAAAGGGTAATTTATTTGCCTCTTTTAACATTCCATTTTTTTAGTGGGGGGGGGGGGGGTGGGGGATGGGAATAAATACATGTATCTTGATTATTAATTCCCTTCAGAGATTTTCTCTGTATAATCTTTTCTTATTTTGATCAATACAATTTGGTAAGTTTATTCACCCAATTTCTTTAGTTTTTCTAAAGTGGACATACATGTAATTAGGTAATTTTGTAAACAGAGAAAGAGTGAGAGTTTGAAAAAATGCAATAATAAAGAGGCATTGCTGTATGTTATTTACATGTTTGTTTTATTTCTTTCTTTTTTGTCTCATTAGACATAGCAGAGCCAGTAATGGAGGCACCCATCCCCACCCCTCGACCAGCCATGTTGGAAGAAGAAATTAAGCTGGAGCCTCCGATAGAGGCGATGGAGGCATGGACTCCTGAAATAACAGCACCAGTGAGTTTAAATCTAACTGATAAGAAGATATATTATCTGGTTGATCTATTATACTTAAATATCTGTGGTGAGATTACATTGAAAAAAGGATGGAGGAGATACAATTCTCGCTACCCCAAATACACAATTTCGCCAACAGATGGCATTTGTCATGCAAACCACGCATTCGCAGTGCTGACAATATCCCAATTGGGTCAACAAGTGTTTGTCTTTTTGCATTGAAAATGTACACAGGTATTACAGAAATCCTCGAGTTTGAGTTTAACCGACATGTTTGAAAAGATACCATCATGATTTATGGAGGCAATTGGTTGCATTTTCAAAATTTGAGTGGTTTATGTCATGCGATCCAAAAATTAAGCATTTTAGCACTCATTTTATTCATAAGCCATAGTATTTCAATACGGACCGGAAGTGAAGTTAACGAAGATGCGGACCATTTCCATGCATAATATTGCCCTCTACGTCGAAAATTGCATACTTTAAGGTAGCGAGAATTGAAATGATTTATTGTAATCTTACGTAGTGTTTGCCAAGAATCTTTTCATAAAATACTGGTATGCTATGACAAACAAACTTAATCTTTAGCCTTTATAGAATATGGCTATGTTTAAATGCTGTGCATTGTTAATTAATATGGCTTTTTAGAATTTAGAATGTTTTTCAATGGACTGGTCCTGGCCTTTATGTGACATGTTAATGTGCACTTATGTGGTAACGACTCAAGAGCAACAAGCATGATATGCATTATGAATCCTAATCATACTTTATGCATTATAATTATGTGGTATAATGTTCAGTCATAACCCATTTCCCTTTTTCTCCTGCTTGCTGTACATGTATGCACCTTTATGAAAGACACACATTCAGCACTTTCTATGCAGAAGTCATATCTTATCTTGTTAAGATTAACTCATGACGATTGATTCTTTTCAATACTAGACACCAACTCCATCAGTATCAAGAAGGAACTCCGAACAAAAGCCGCCTTTGGTAGAAATATCCCCAACTCCCATCCCCAGCCCTCCGCCCTCACCTATCCCACAGCTGCCCCCCGAAAAGCCACCTCCCACCAAGCCCCCCACACCCCCTCTTCCTAAGAGCCCCTCCCCTCCTCCCAAATCCCTTACCCCACCCCCACCACCAGAACTCTCTATCAAACCCCCTAGAGAGTGCGTTCATAAATCAAAGCCCCCTGTCCCGCCCCTGCCAAAGGTCAAGAAGGAGGTCAGAATACAAGACCCACCCAAAGACACGACCAAAGAGAAGGTGATCGTGAGGAAGGAGAAAAACGCCATTCAAATAGTCAATAAGGTAAGAAAGAAAAGGGGGACATCAAAAATGTTGCCCGCAACAGAATCATATTGCCCCGAACGAGGGCAATATGGTTCTTTTAAGGGCAACATTTTTGATATTCCCCGAAAGTAGAGCCAGTCAATATTATTATTATTACCTATATCATGTATATGCCTATCTTGTAGCAATGACGGACACGTCTGTTTGCCTGTTAGTCTCTCTGATGCAGGTATGTAATCTGAGCCAAGCGATTGTGACGTAAATTGTTACCGCGCGTATCCATTGTTTAAGCCTACAATTTAACGCGTACATGATACTGCGCGTATGCACTTTAATAAAAGTGCACTGGCAAGAAAAGGTGGGTGTTACTTAGGCTCAATGTTGACCGCACTTTTTGTACACAAAGTGAATGGTGAAACCCAGAAGAGGGAAAATATCAGGGAAAGATGACCACTCAGAATTAGGTCATTTGCGTACCGTGCAAAATATGAATATTAATTGCCCTTTAAAAATGCCCCATATAGGTAATAATACATTATATTTTCCATATATTTTTTAAAGCCCTGCTCACACGAGGCATCATTTTGATTGTGTCAGTACCTGCGCTCACTGAGCATGTGAAGGCATTTAACCCATATGCCAATTATAAAAAAAATATTGTTTGCACGGTTCATTTTGCAATCACTTTTTAAATGATATTACTTTTTCATGACGTGTGAAAGACCGTACAAGTCAATGACATGGTCCTAACTTCAGCAAATGACAATTCGTGTGAGCCGGGATTTAGATATCACCTCTTTGTGCGTGTGAGTGAGCTTCCAGCTACCCTTGTTTCATGCCATATTTATTCACATCTGTTGGACTAGCGACTTGAAATCCTGAATTTCCATATATTATTTATTGAAATGAATTACAAAATTTGTTTTCAGATATTAAAACACATTTATCAATGTGGATATTCATGAAAAAAAATCAATGTTGACAATAAAATTTCAAATTAAGTCCCTAAATTTACATGCACCTGTAATATAATTAGGTGATTTTTAACCTGTTAACTACTGAATTTTTAAAGGGAAATACAGGAAGCACCTGAATCCTGTAGGCAGTGGGTTAGATATATATATTACCTGTAATTATTCATTTCATGAACCAAGGATGAAGTAATTGTTATCTAAGTCAGTTTTATCCAGTGATTAATAATGGTTATTTAGGCCTATAACATAATAATATTATTGTGCCATCTCTGTCATTGCAATTACTCAGAGTCCACCAGAACCACCGGCACCTGTCCCTGTCAAACCCTCCCTGAAGAAAGCCCCCTCTGAGCCCAAAATGGATGAAGTGGCCCCTCCTCTAAAGATGGAACCTCCTCCCCTGCCAACCATAGAGCCAGAACCAATGGTAGAGCCTACACCGGAACCCTTGCCTAATAAAGAGACCAAGGTGGAGGAAGAAAAGACTCCTGACGAAAAAGATCCTGGGTGAGTAATGGATGCTAGATTAAAGTATATGTGAACAATGGTAACATTTCTAGGCTCTGATGTTAGATTTTCAGATTCCGATTTCAGATTTAGATTTTATTTCATTACACTTTCATTTTTCAAAGTACATGTATATAACAATATTATGATGCAATCGACAACACAACTTAGTGCAGAAACGTTTTTGATCATTACAAGCAAAATAATGTGCATTAAAGTTTGAGTTGTAAGAAAAAAAAGTAACAGTAATGAAGACTACATTAGATTAATTTTATGAAAATGATAATGAAAACAGAGACCAGCATAGAAGCATAGCTTGTAGAAGCGCTGCTCCCTGGCAAAAGATAAATCATGAATACAGTACATGTTATGTTAAACGAAATGGAAGCAAATGGAAAGACAAAGAATTGAATTTCTAGTTTTGCTTTTAATGTTTTTCCAATAGTATAGGCTGAATAAGTTCAACTTGTGAAACTTGAAATTGCTGATTCATTGTTAAGATTAATTTAGATCCACTTTTTTATGTTACGAGTTTATCATACCACTGCACCTTCATGCCAAATAAAAGTACTTCAGGGGAATATTACTCAAAACAGTCCCTAAAAGCTAAGATAGTTATGAAAGTTATGAAATACTATGGAACCAAATTGATAGTAGGATTCGTTGTGCTACATCAAAACAATCTTTTGTTATTTTGTACTGGAGACTTAGAAACAACATTAATTTAATTTTTGCCCATGATTATATGTGTATATGATCTTGTTTGTATGTGTGTCATTTTTGTGTTATGCAGGCCCTGCAAGTATAACAGTTTGTTACTCACTGATGTGGTTACCCTGGGTAAACAATACTAAATAAATAAATAAATAAAATAAATAATGATATTTGCAATCTGTAGGCTATTACATTGTAGATGGTGATATAAAGTTAAAGACAATTTAGATATTGTTATAACATGCATTATTCATAGACCCCATCCCCAGATATTTACATGGTCAATGGGTTAATTGTATAATATACATTATTTTCTTTGATATCAGTCCTCCTGCTACCAAAGATACCGGTGAGGAGGAGAAGAAGCTAGGTCCACCTCCCACCAAGATCAAATTTGATGCATTCGGTATGGATCCTCAGGTATGTACAGATAACCTTTGATCATTTTCATAACCATCTTTTGTAACCATACTGGGTTAACTGAAATGTGTGGCATGAAATATTAATGACACATAAAGAATAATATCCTTTATTACATGGAGATCAATTGCTTTCAAGTTTAAGTTGACAAGTACATAGTTGACCTTATTGTTATTTATCATCTGCATGTAAGCTTCATACCTATGTCAAGTTGCTGATATCCAAGTAGGATAATCATTTATAGTCAATAATAATCAATAATTCAATAATAATTAGAATGTGTGCAACTAATTTATAGTTACCGGTTAGCTGGAATAACAACTCAACTCAGATCTTCATAGTTTTTGCTTTGACTTTTATTCTGTATATTTAGGATGAGAGTGAGGTAGGATTAAGCTACGGAGTGGCATGATCGTGGTTTTTGATCTATATTCCTTTTTGTAAATTATGATTTTACTATGGTTTCTCGACACACATTATATATTGATGTCCTGTGTGTTGCCTGAAGAAATATTTTGCATATATATATCTGCCAAATGTGTGATTTGAAACATTAGTAAACATACTGTCATGGACAGGTATTTGAAAAAGACATGCTTACGAATATATTTACATAATTTCTGTGATTGATATCACATATAAGAAATTAATTCACTGAGCTCGAATTGGATTATTAGAGATATAGAGGCATATGTTAACAAACAACATACTTGGTGTAGTTCAGAAGCTTATGGGGTGTTGCAAGAAAGTTGCGATTGATTGCAAGTTGCAACTGATCGGTAGTGACCAATCAAAATCATTGTTGCAAGTGCATCTTCTTGAATGGGCAGACCCTGAACCATTCAGAATGGTTGTTCTAATTTGCTTTACAATTTGCAATTGATTGCAACTTTCTTGCAACACCCCATAAGTCTTATAATCTTAATCTGCATGATTTTTCTTGTAATGTAATGATATTGAGTATTTTTTTTTCTCTCTCTCTCTCTCTCATGAGATGTAATATACTTATTAGCATGCATGATATCTATCCGTAATAATCAATATTTAACAAATGTTTTGACTAATTATGTTAACGAGAAAAAAATATGTTTTTATACGAGTATAACATACATTGGCATGAATGAATATGTAAAGTCAGAAATGGCAATGTCTTCCTCTTTGCATGAATTTGCTTTTTTATGTACGGTAATGTTTTTATTCCCCTTTACTTAACATCTATTCCATCCCTATGTGTCTACCGTCTTTTCTCATTCTGGAAACCATCTCTTGTTTGGATGAACCACCAGGCTATGAAAGTATGTATGCAAGTTTGATTTTTCTCCCATATTGTTAATGATTTTGATGTGATTTTAGTATTACCCTCCCACACCCTCATTCCTCAACCCACCAACAATCAAGTCCCACTCCCCGCACTGTGGTTTTCGAAATTAGAAAGATGTCATTTTGCTTTCCTTTCTCAAAAAAATGCTTTCAAATTGGTGCTTACAGGGATATTTCCGTTTTATTTGCCATTTGACTTTTCTTCTTTTGTTAACTATATTTTCATTTGATTTTGTGTGTGTAATTTGGTTTGGCTTCATTTATTCTAAGGGTTGAGTAGCAAAGTGCAAATAAATGCAAATAATAATAGGCTAAAGTTTTAAAGGATCCCTAAAAATAAACATCCTTTCACTTAGCCTCTTTCCATCTGAAGATCATTACTCATCAGACCCCCTTACTGTTTTATCCATCAAATTCATTCATGCAGTCAGATACTCTTTGATGCACTCATTTTCTAAGCTATTCATTTATTTTATTACCATCAATCTAACTACCTACACATACATGTACCTTCCATTCCATAGGGAATATTCATCTCTCCATATGTCCAATCTTATCCCTTGTCATTTACACACATCCGTCTCCTCTCATCCATACATGTACATCAGTAGTTCAGTAAGGAGACCTTTCAGATTTTTGTCAGTCCATCCATCATTCCTCTCCCAATCATAGATGGATATAACCAAGTAATAATTGTATCCCCCGGCAGTATGCCGGAGGATACTTTGGATTCAGCAGCGTTTCGCCGCCGCCGCCGCGTCACATTCTTGTGTGCGCTCTAGCGGTCACATTTCTCGACGAATTTCTTTCAGACTTCCTATGGACGTGTATCTTGGTAAAATCTGGACCCCTATAGTTTCTGGTTATGCTGCCCCCAGTGTTCCGTCTTTTATAGGGTAAAAGGCCATATTTCTGGGGAAAGTTTGTGTGCGCTCTAGCGGTCACATTTCTCAACGGATTTTGTTCAAATTTTGTATGAAGGTGTCTCTTGGTAAAATCTGGAACCCTATAGATTTTGGTGATGCTGCCCCCAGTGTTCCGTCTTTTATAGGGTCAAAGGTCATATTTTGATAGATGTCTTGTGTGTACTCTTGTGTGCGCTCTGGCGGTCACATTTCTCAACGGATTTTGTTCAAATTTTACATGAAGGCATCTCTTGGTGTAATTTAAAAACCTATAGTGTTTGGTGATGCTGCCACCAGTGTCCCGTCTTTTATAGGGTCAAAGGTCATACTTCAGGACATGTCGTGAGTGCACTCTGCAGGCCACATTTCTCAATGGATTTTGTTCAAATTTTGTATGGAGATGTATCTTGGTATAATCTACACATGTTTAATTTTTCGTGATGCTGCCCTCATTGTTCCGTCCTTTATAGGGTCAAAGGTCATTTTTCCATTTCTTGCACTCTTACTTCTGCATTTCTCGACGGATTTCGTTCAAATTTTGCATGAAGGTGTCCCTTGGTGTAATCTAAAAACCTGTAGTTTTTGGTGATGCTGCCACCAGTGTCCCGTCTTTTATAGGGTCAAAGGTCATACTTCAAGGGATGGCGTGAGTTCACTCTGCAGGCCACATTTCTTGATGGATTTCTTTCAAATTTTGTATGGAGATGTATCTTGGTATAATCTACACATCTTTACTGTTTGGTGATGCTGCCCTCATTGTTCCGTCCTTTATAGGGTCAAAGCTCATTTGTCCCTTTTGTGCACTCTTACTTCTGCATTTCTTGACGGATTTCATTCAAATTTTGTATGGAGATGTATCTTGGTATAATCTACACATATTTAATTTTTGGTGATGCTGCCCTCATTGTTCCGTCCTTTATAGGGTCAAAGGTCATTTTTCCATTTCTTGCACTCTTACTTCTGCATTTCTTGACGGATTTCGTTCAAATTTTGCATGAAGGTGTCCCTTGGTGTAATCTTTAAGCCTGTAGTTTTTGGTGATGCTGCCACCAGTGTCCCGTCTTTTATAGGGTCAAAGGTCATACTTCAAGGGATGGCGTGAGTTCACTCTGCAGGCCACATTTCTTGATGGATTTCTTTCAAATTTTTGTATGGAGATGTATCTTGGTATAATCTACACATCTTTACTGTTTGGTGATGCTGCCCTCATTGTTCCGTCCTTTATAGGGTCAAAGCTCATTTGTCACTTTTGTGCACTCTTACTTCTGCATTTCTTGACGGATTTCATTCAAATTTTGTATGTAGGTCCATTATAGATTACACCTCTACAGTTTTTGGTGATGCTGCCTCTAGTGTTCCGTCTTTCATAGGATCAAAGGTCATATTTTAGTGGATTTCTTATGTGCGCTCTGAGGTCATATTTCTTCCGAATTTTCTATAAAAATGCATTATACTCTAATCTACACAAATCGTTTTGGTAATGCTGCTCCTGGTGTTGACAATATTCCGGGCCACTGGCGGCAATTTCTACACCATCCTTTTGTTTGAGGGAGGGGATGGGGGAGGGTCTTTGTCCCTCCTTCAAATCGCTGCCAGCGCCGGGGGATACATTTCGCATTGCGCGGCACAAGGAATGCACATTTCTAGTTCATATACTCCTTCATTCTGTCAAATGCTCAAGTCATCTCCTTCCCTCCAATTCCTTATTGGATGACTGAACGGATTTTCCATCATTTGATTGTATAAGAAGGAAGCATAACTTCCATTTTTTTGTTCCCCAAAGTTTGCATCACTGCACCACCTCACTCAAAGCACCACAACATTACTATCCTTTTGGTTGTCATTCACATATTCCAATCCCTTCCCTCTCCTTACTTGTCCACACCACCTCCACATGATAATGATGATGCATCTCTTATGTAATTTACCCAGACCTAGAGCTTTGATATCATTTTGTTTTCTTCTTTTATGAGTAAGAAAGAATTTTTGAAAAACATTTTGGTTTCTATATGGCACGAAAAAGAGACATGGTAACAAAGCTTTTTGACCTGCACTCATCAGGTTATCATGCAGGTATGTAACAAATTACTCGAAATCAACTATTATTATACTTGATGAACCTGAACCCGGATGCCGTAATTTCAGAACAATCGCAAAGCTTGGACGAACTCCTTTTGCCTACATTCAATCGCACGAACCCCTTTTGTGTAGACAAAAGGGGTTTTGCGATTGTTCTGAAATTACGGCGTCCGGGTTGCGTCCGGGTTCATTGAGTATAATATAGTTGATTTTGAGTAATTTGTTACATACCTGCGTGATAACCTGATGAGTGCAGGTCGAAAAGCTTCATTATCATGTCTCTTTTTCGTGCCATATTGAAATTTTGTATTACCAGGAAATTATTTTGGTTTCTGTATGACATATTTTGAACACATGGCAAAATATAGAAGACAGAAACCTGAATGCCAATTTCAGGCTCAAATAGAAAGGTTTGAAGTGTCATAACCAGGGAATGCTTGACATTCAATTCAATCTTAATTGATAATAAGATTGGGAAGTACATGTAAAGGGAAAGTTATGACTTCCAAAGAAGTGTTACTCATACTCCCGTACCCCCCTAATTTTGAGTAAATCCATGATGCACAAGGTCATGTTGTGAAGGTCAACCAACTCCCCAATAGAGAGTCTACCCATTATATATGGGTTTCACTCTTGGACTCCTGTCAGAGAGAAAGAGACAGTTAGCAGCAGAGAGTACAGTCACCTCTAGATTTGCTCTAGATTTCATACCATTATTATTTTTGTGTATCTTCATCTTTATCTTCATTTATTATAACATCTAAATTGGACGTAATATTTGCAGTCGTCTGTTGACTCCACTATGTATAGAAAATAGATGTAAACTGTAACAATTCTGATCCCAACTCAACATTTATAATCACGATTATCATTCTGCAGCAGAAGCATTTCAAGAGCAAACTGAATTCCAATTCGTCTACATTTCAAACGACTTTTTCGTGAATTCAATTATTGATCTTTGAACTCTTCACCCCCTCTACAGCAACTACTTGACCTCCAGATGAGAGCAAAGCGTCGAGGAGGCAACCAGTCAGACGATGAGGATGAACGAACCCCTCCAGGCCTCGCTAGTCTTCTAGAACCAACCAATAGGGTGAGTCAAAGCTTAACATTCCTTATTTTCATGCATATTCAGTATTTGAAAACTGTATATGTTACTGCATATATTCAATTATACCATGACGTAATGTTTATTAGATTTGCTTGATGTAGTAAGGAGGATTAGAAAATATTTGCTTTATGAGGTTTTCCAATTATGGTTAGCGTAAAGTATAAGATTTTGATCAGGTTGTTAATGATCGAAATGTAGTTTTCTTTTGTGCATTGAAAGCTGAAATTTATATTTTTCATGAGGGTAATTCAGAATTTACTTTATGATTCAAAGACAAAGTTCTTTGAATATAGGAGAGTATTATAGATCAGGGCAAGTCCCTCTTCCCAATAATCTTCAAATTGATGACTTCTAGGAAAATTGAACTTTCCATTAAGATCAATAATTTCTCATCGCTCTATGCAGATGCTGAAACAGAGTGACTGGTTGAGAGGACGTATCGCCCTCTCTAGGCGGGCGGCTAGATTTGAACTTCCTATGAACATTGGTGACTTGGCGGAGATGACTCCCGTAGACTATCTCCGCAGACACTGTATCATCAGTCAACGCAGGAGGGCGCTATATAAGAAAGCTTTTGTCAAAATCGACAAAGACAATGATGGGAAAATTAATCGGAAGGTGAGAGTTTTTTTATCCGTTGTTTCTGAAGGAGCATGTATATTTTTTTTAATTAGCATACATGCTAAAAGAGGCCGTTTGTTGCCACCATATATATCAAAGGGTGAATCTAACGCAATGTTATAACTTTCAGATTGTTCACATCATTATATGAATAATTAAAATATTGTTATAAAAGTGATGGTTGCAGTACAAATACAAAAATATGCAGAATTGAAAACGCCTGTACTGTTTTGAAAATAATATATATTTTAAATCAAGTGGCAACTTTTTAATTTCATATAAAATTATTTTCTATCCTATCCTAAAGAGAACAAGGTCTGGAAGCAATATTTAGAGAGTTCTTTCCTGCTTCCTGAAGTTGAAGAACTTACAATTTGTAGTCTTAAAGAGATTCATTGAGGTTTCTGGTACTAGTAATCAAGGTAATAATGAGAATAATTCTTTCAAAGAACTTTGCAACATATTTCAATTTTTTAATAATTACCACAGCATGACATTGATGTCATTATTTTTTACCTTCTTGTATTTATTCAGGAGCTAGAAAAGGCAGTACTAGACGCTCTGGTTGACACCATTCAGCCAGACAAGGTAGCAGTTGTTCTGGGGTATCTTGGTGCAGAAGATGAACCGGTCTTCAACTCACGTTTCTTTGCTTCCTTCTGTGCGCTTCTTGAACGGCTCTATTACAGAGAGTTTACGTAAGTTACCATCAACAATGGATCTGGCTCTCTCACAGTGTTGATTCATTCAAGATATTTCCTGACCCTTACGGATAGTAGTTCTGATTAATGATCCACCGCAAAATGTACGAAAAACCGGTCAGATTCAGCTTTTTGTAGCAATATCTTTATAATAATAATGAAAATATTTACCGGTGGGTAGCACACATATCCATCTCTACAGATGTTCAAGGCACCTAAAAAAAAATATATCAATTAAATGCTTAAACAGAAATTGACATACATATATTAAGTCAGTTAAATAAAAGTAGAACTTTTTATCAAGGAAATTTAACTGTGGGCAGTAAGCATTAAGTGAGTTTTAAGTCTAGGTTTGAAAGTTTGAAGGATATTGACTGTTTGAAGAGAAATAGGTAACCTTTCCACAAAGAAGGAGTTGCTGATGCATATGCTCTATTCCCCCCCCCCCCCCAAAGATTCTTTTAGTTCAGATTTCTTTGAGCCTAATATTACTGGATGAACGTAAACCTGGAAGGCGTTTCATGAAAGGAATTGTCAGATATTTTATCCAACAAATTTGCTCTCAACCAATCAGATGCAAGGATTTCAGTAGCTTATAACAATTGTCGGTAAAAATCACCGACAAAACGCTTGATGAAACGCTCCCCAGGGGAGTGTTTCATCAAGCGTTTTGTCAGTGATTTTTAATGACAAATTTGCTCTCGGCCAATCAGATGCAAGTATTTCAATAGCTTATAACAGTTGTCGGTAAAAATCACTGACAAAACGCTTGATGAAACGCTCCCCAGAATGACTTGTAGAATGGGGTGTTACAAGGAAAAAAATGAATTTAGGAGCTACATGTAGGTCATATAGAGCACAATAGATGAAGAGCAAAATTTCATAGATTATACGCTGTTGAACAGGGAGCCAGTGAAGAGATTTTAGGATGGGAGTGATATGAGATAACCTTGTTGGCCCGAATTCACAAAGGAGGTTTGGTTTAAACCATGGTTTAAACCCCCACCTGGGGTTTTTAAGCGTACATGCGCACGGAATCTGATCCAATTATATATTTTCTTTGAGCGTGTGCATGGGCAATGCGCGCTTATTTACGCCTATTTCAGTACACTTATGGAGGTTTAAACCTCCTTTGTGAATTTGGGCCGTTGAGTTTGTCACAAGGCGAGCAACAGCACTTTGATCTTTTCTAAACACCCTCCATAAAGTGAACTCCCTGTATTTTATAAATTAGTTGATATGGTTGTTGGGTAATCTAAGGAGTAAAGATTTTATGTGGCACATTCACAGGGACTAGCAAGTGGTCAGGGGAAGTTTAATATGTCACATGGTTTGTCCAGATCGGTTTTTATTCTTAACATTTGTTTAAGAAATAAAGGTTATTGTTATGATATGGTTGATGTTGTAGATTGTCTCTGACATTATGCTTGTGATAAAATGCAGAGAGTTCCCTTAATGAAGGGTTATTAGAAATGCATGGTCATTAACCCCAAAACCCCAAAATGTATTTGATGCAAGTTGCTAGCACATGTATAAAGAAAACAATTTTGTAAATTGATCACATAACGTTCTTGTACTTCATAAAGGGAAAGATGTAAGGCTTTCGGTAACATCATGTGGTAGCCTATGTGAAAGGCTGTCGATATATTCTATCGTCAAGAGAACCCACTTACGGGGCATTTAGAGGAATTTAAGAAAAGGAAAGAGATGATAATGAAATGATATGAATATATCAGCAGCTTTTTCTTAGAGGCTACCACGTGGTGTTACCTTGAATTGTGAATACATGCCAGGGATAGTTGAGCATCAGTACTCTAAACCCAGGTATATAATTTTTTGTGTATGTACATGTAATGAAAGAAGACACATAAACCTCTCTGTCACCAGGCTTTTGGTATATCTATTAATGCAGAATATTTCTTCCGTCCCTACAGGAAAGATGACATGGAGAAGAAGGATACCAAAGAGAAGGAGATTCTGGAAGAAGCAGACTTCTCGGGTTTAGACTGGAAATTACATGGACAGTATGTGAACCCACCTTTGAAGAGTCTTCTGTACATGCTGTGAGCAGTCTTCAAGAACCTCTAAACTGGAATATATCCTGATTAAGTGGATTGTTTCTGTTTGTGAACCACCCTCATGAGAGTCTTCTTTACAGGCTATGACTAAAATTGTGTCTTCAGGGACAGAGGTACAGGTACATCTCTAAGCCAGAATATATCCTAGTTGAAGCAGATTATTCTGGTTTGCACTGGAAACTGCTTTCTTGGCAGTTTGTGAACCCACCTCTGAAGAGTCTCATCTACATGCTTTCGACACAACTTTATTGTCTGGGGCAAAGTAACTGTTGCATCTGTAAACCGGAATATGCCCTGGTTCCGGTTTTGACTGGAAACTGCTTTCTTGGCAGTTTGTAAACCCACCTCTGAAGAGTCTTCTCTACATTCTTTGGGCACAGCTGTATTGTCTGGGAGAAAATTGCATCTATAAAACAGAATATATCCTGGTTGAAGTGGATTATTCCGGTTCGGACTGGAAACTGGCAGTATGTGAACCTACCTCCTAAGAGTCTATTCTATATGATGTGAATGCAGTTGCGTCTGTATAAACCCTAGACATTGCGAACAGTGTTGATTTGAGGACAAGAAGAAGACTGCACAGTCTCAAAGATCAAATTAGTCTTGTAGAATCTTGGTATACTTCCAGGTCAGGGTTTATACAGGAATGTCACAAAATATATCTTGCCTTTATTGATGGTTTGTATGCTCGTGTGTATGTGTAAATCAATGCCTTAATAGTGCTTGTATGTGTGCAGGGGGTAGCTGTGTGCTTGGGACATCAGGTAGTTATTTAATATTGGGGTACAAGGGTATATGAAGATATTTCTGGTTGGCTCAAAATGCTTCATACATGTAATGATTCTCTCTAATTTTAGTTTGAATGAATTGTCAACTCTTTTGCAAATGGAAATAATATGCATTTAGTACTCTTCTATTGTGATACCTTATATTCACTTATTTTATTACACTCATATTCCCTTACTATCATGATACATCAAAACTTCTTGGTAATGCCTTGTGATTGTCTGTTCTCTTTAAGATTTATCAATTTTTCAACAACAAAAAAAAGTCTTATTGTTTACGATTCTTGTATGAAAAACTACTTTTTCCTGATAAAAATGACAGATTGTCACAAAAAGTACATAAACATTTTGGCTTGATATTTGGCCACCAATTCACAAAGTTTTGTTTGATTTTCAAATACACTTATGGGGGTGTTGCAAGAAAGTTGCGATTGATTGCAAGTTGCAACTGATCGGTACTGACCAATCAAAATCAAGCGCGTCTTCTTGAAAGGGCAGACCCTTAACCATTCAGAATGGTTGTTCTAATTTGCTTTACAATTTGCAATTGATTGCAACTTTCTTGCAACACCCCATTAGACTGAAAATAAAGTCATCATGCACAGTGGCATAAAATTCTTCCATTGAGATTTGTTCGGTTGCAACCCTCCTTCCCCTTATTATGGGGTCTTTAATGAGATTCTAAAGCATAAATATGTGGCAATATCACCCCCATGCAATCTCTTATTCTACAGTTCAGTGTGCTATAACTTAAGATTACATGTACTTTATTCATTTTGAAATATTTCTGGCTGTGACTTCTTTTGACTAACTCTATTGTAAAGCAACTCGTGTTTTAACCATTATAAAGTGTGTGCTTTCAGATGGGTGTTTATTGTGTGTATATTAGAATACAGTACTAGTCGGGTAATAGGATCTAGCAGAACAGGTCAAACGTGGGACCATATTCTGAAAACTATGTTATTTTTGTGTAAGGGAGAATGATGTCATTACAAATTGAAATTGCAGGGAATAAACACTTATTGGTGCTTGCATTGATGTCTCTATAACTATACCCAAGCAGTCAGCGTTTCACAGACATTCACCAATGAATAATTTTGATTTGTTATGACAATTATCTTTTTACCACATGGAAAATAAGCTGGTTTTCAGAATACCACCCATGGTGTTTTCAGTGTATTTTTTTTTGTTTGTGATTCAAAGGTAATGGGAAGTGCTGGTAGTAGAATAGAAATTTTAATAGCCTAATCTAGAAAAGAAATGTGCAAAATAATGTTATATTCCTGTATTGTATTTGAGGGAATTATGTCTTCCCTCTCATGTCAGTTGAATTATTAAGAATATCAAGATTACCCAGTATAGTTTTATTTGTAGATTTAATTTATGAAATTTATCATCACAAGAATGTGCTGTTTTCAAATGAAAACAAAATTTAGTTCAACCTAAAAGTTCACAAATTTGTTGAAGTAATGTCATCAGTTCAAAATTGATTTTTTTTTTCAGATGGATGGAGTCATGCAATTGTGAATTCATGAATATGTACCTCTAGAATAAATGATTCTTATTTGTAGACTGGAGAATGTCAGTGATGAATGTAGAAGTCTTCTCACAGGCAATAAATAAAGTGATTAAAGTGCACAAGACAGACAGACAGAGACAGAGAGTGGCATAGATTCGAACACATTTTCTATTGTTAGTGGGGGATGATGAATAGATCATCCCCCACTAACAATGGATACTTATGCGTGTCTACGCCCATGGAGACAGAGACGAAGAGAGAGAGACAAAGACAGAGACAGAAGAAAAAGGAGAGGGAGAGTGATAAAAAAAAGTAGAGAGACAAGGAGAAATAAAAGAGAGGGAAGAGACAGAGTAGAAAGAGAGTGTATTTGATTTTAAAAAAATATGGAGAACCTCTGTCTGAAGATATGCTCAATCTGTCAATCATAATTATGCAATAATGCAGCCCATGTTATATTGTTTGAAAGTCCTCTGGAATGCGAAGCTTCAATACTAAAAAAAAACCGCCAAATTTTCTCGTTCGGTTGCTATGATCTTTTGCAAAGTGCATTTAGCTTAAAGCTACATAGCACTTTAGGAGCTCTCGCTATACTATAATCTATAAATTGTTTCGTGCAATGTGTAAATTATTGACAGATGTCTGCCAAGTTTGTTTATTTTAAATTGTGTCATCACCGCGAAATAATGGGGGAACGTGATTTATTATGTATTACAGTATAAATTGTAGATTGTTCGAAAGTGGAAATGATTTCAAAGAAACTGCAATGAAATTTCCCCGGCAATGATACCATACACGGAAAATGGCTAGATAGAACATAAAAATCGAGTAATTTGCAATTTAAATCAGTCATAATACTTGCCTCTATGGAGGTTTAGCCTATACTCCATTAATTGCTCAAAAGGCCTATAATATGCTTTAAAGTCAAACAGGACAAAGTATTTCGCCCCCTTCCCGAACGCCCCTTCCACGTTTTCTAGAGTTGACCATGAGACAGACAATATAATTTCAATATCACATAAAATATTATAATACTCCTATTATATGTACAGAGCCCCCACCCCGCTCTGCACCGTGATGGACTACCTTCGGTTCTCCGATTATTCCATCTCCGAATTTTCAAGAATTTTGGTAACATATGCCGTTCATTTTGTGCATATTTTTCATGTTTGCTTCTATTAAGTGTTTCATTCATTTCTTGCATTAAACGCAACTTCATTTTCAACCAATCAGGATCGCGTATTTGGGACTTGCGTTAAATATTTACAAGAGTGCTCTGATGACATATTGTTAAATATTACATTTATTCACAATCATTATTCATCAAGCAATATATATCATTGCAAAGTATAATTGCTTTATCTGGTATATAGATCTTGAAGTATGAAAACGACAGTCATGAGCGGGCCACAAGATTGAAACGCCACGGTCTGTTACATACGTTAGAATGATTTTGATTTTGATATAATTTCTGTGCCAAGCCAGCAGGTTCTGTTGCTTTGTTAAACCTGCTACATTCAGTATATACAGGACCATATTAATGAAACAGATATTGTAATCTTGTTCGAATAACATAGTTTTTATATGTTGTTTCACATGCTTCAAATTCCATCTGAAAAGAAATGCATACATTCGTCTATAATTCTACTCGTATCCTACATAAAATCTATACAGATACGAGAAAGTAGAATTGCAAATGAATACGAATATACACATGTAGAATACTTACCCATAAACACTCTATTTCGAGAAACTACCATATAACATTCATGATCTAAAATCCAAGAAGCGAATGCCATCTGCTTATTTTAGATGAATATCGTGGTTCGTCCTTTAAATAAATTTATATTTTGTTCGGGTAGAGTCTGCTTTGCTTTGCGAGAAAGCTTAATTTACTTGCGAACTTCGAAACGAACATTCTGAAATTGTCTAATTAAGATTTCTTGAGATGTAATTGTATTTGACTATACCTTTTATTCTAGTTCAATATTGTTGTAATACTCCTCTCTTTTAATAATAGATACATAATACAAACCACATCGGGTATATCACCTTTCGTATATCTTTCTCTTCATCCAGCATATCCAAAGGCAGTTGTTCAATGTGGGTTACTTACCCTGCAATGATTACTTACGTCATATGCATTTCTATAGTCGCTGACTATATCAATCAAATTCAATTATACAGCGATCCCTATGATGTACAGAGCCCCACCCCGCTCTGCACCGTGATGGACTACCTTCGGTTTTAGTTACCGATTTTTTTTCCATCTCCGACTATGGGATTTTACCAAGCTACCATTTTGTCAGAGTAGTTGTAGAAAAATAATCCAACAATATTGTTAACATTTTCTATTTTGTTAGATCTAATTATATCACGTGACCGATTTTTTTTTTCACTGAACCTTTTTGATTTAGCTTAATCCAGTATTTGTGTTTGCAAAGACTGCCAAAGATTTGAAATAGACGTCGATATAGTTTGTTTGTCTAAATGATTTCCATTGGTATGCCCGAGGACCTTGTAGGTTATTGTCTTAGGGTAAACGGCTAAGAAAAAACACTTGTCATTGATTCTCAAAATACTTTCAGAAGTATTCCCAAGTTGGTAATAACTTCTTTCTTTTCTTTTTTTCTTTATTTTTTGCATTTTGTTGATTTAACATATACTGTACCAAATTCATGTTTATAAATTTTTTGTAAATATATAGCTTGCTCGATTTGGAAGTTATTTTCTTATTTCATATCTTTATCAAGAAATGTTTGCACGTTGTTCTTCTATATATACTGACATTCTTCAGCCGCAATGCTATATATTTTTAGCATTATCATCAGAATACAGTTTGAAAAACTGGAATGTAAAAATGAATAGAAATATTTACAACACTTACCCTGACACACTGTATTTCGAAAAGATATCAAACAATTCAAATTTCTAATAACTGAAAAACCATATAGGCCTACCGATTGCTTTTGTTTTTCAATATAAACTGGATCATTTTAAGACGAATAGACCAGATAGTTACATTGTTTAATGGAAATCAAGAAATTACCATGTGCTTCGTTTTTGTTTATTTCGATATTTGGAGAGATTTCTTTTCTTCATCTTCTTTTGGATATACCAATTACCGTAATTCCATTTTTGCGTTTGCCGATTATTCTACCATTTATTTTCATTGCATATTGTTTGAATATAATATGAGTTATATTCAGCCTCCAATACAAAAACATTATTCGTTAATACCGAATCTGCTATGATTTGAAATGTGCCAAGAGTAAAATTCAACCTGCAACCTATACAAAAAACATATTGGCATACTGATAGTAGTATCATTTGGTTTCATTGCAAACTATTAATATTATTTTTTAATGTGTTTTTATCGAGTTAACTTCGACTTTCCATCGTCCTGATGGTAAGGTTTCTACAAAAAAAAGTTTGACATGATAACTTTTCGAATACAGTGTTTATCTACATCACCCTCTCCAGCTCGTCAACGACTTCGTCGATGCTAGGTCGACAGAGGTGGGAGTTCTGTCGACAGATGTTGCCGATGGCGGTGAGATCGGCGTTGGTGGTAGCATCTCCCATCAAGGTGAGAAGTCGTCCTAGCTGGAACACGTCACTCGAGACAGATGTGACCATGTCATCGAGGGCGCATTCAGGGGCGATGTGTACATACACCTCCTGTAAAGTAATAAAGCAAACAATGACTTCACTACAATGGCACAAAAGTCAATATAGAATGAAATGAAAATGTTCCAAAAGACCGCCATACCAAGAAAAAAATATCCGGAGAACAATCAAATTGCATGTACTTTATAATCTGATATTGTTGACGTAGCCCAAAAGGGGGATATGAATTAATTGATCCTATTCAAATTGTCGGCTCTTTCGTTTGAGCCGCTGCTGCCCCCCCCCCCCCCAACCACCAAGCACTTAAAAAATATATTCGATAATCAAAATGATCAACATACCCTCCTTCTGTATTTCTCCTTGTCCTCGCTGGAAAAGCAGTAGGAGTAAGGTGCAGTTCGAGAACACGCGAGCCCGAAGTCGACGATAACTGCTTGCCATCGACCAGTTGGAGTTTTGCGGAGCAAGCAGTTGTCCTCCTTGAGATCGTTCATGAGAAATCCTTTCTCATGAATGCGACCGAGGGACTTGGCAATGTCGAGAGCCAGAGAAAACCTGTTTAAAAAGAAAGGACGGTTTTTATAAGAAAAAGATACAAGAACACAGGTATACAAAGACTTATTTCAAGTGTTTAGAAGAAATCTTCTGTACTCACCAGTCATGTTGACTCAGAGCGAGCTCTCGCATGCCACGGCTCAGCGTCCAGGACTCTCCCTTACTCACGTCACCGATGAATTCCATTGCGAGCCCTATGGTTCCCGGGCTGATCTCCAAACACCCAAGGAAAGTAGGGAAACATTCCTCTCTGCCGAGAACATCAAGGATGAAAGCTTCCGCTTCGATGGCGTTCACCTGTCATTTAATACAAGTTACAAAAATCTTAGATTTGATCTTTTTTTTTAATAGAAAACCTGCAAGTTCATATATAATATGATTCTTTCTCATCTTTCATTGTCTAGGTGGCTATGCTGAATGCCAACTCAAGCATGTCATCTGTAAAGAACAACTAATTTGATAATTGCAGAAAAAAGATAAGAAGAGAAAATAAGGTTCTCAGATTGTCAGGTGCATTTTGGGTGGAAAATATGAAAGGGGGCATATTAAATTTTTCCTTTGTGACACAACCTTGGTTTTTAGAAAGGGAGTACGGACTGGTTGTACCTATATATTATAATCCCACAATAAATTGCATAACATGAAACTAACCTTGGATGTCATCCTATCGATGTCGTTCGGGAGAATGAAGGTTTTCAAGGCAATTGGGAGGGAGGTGACGCGATGACGGAAGAGACGAACAGTTCCATGGACCCCGCTTCCCACGACAACGTCGCCACCGCCTTGGTGAAACGACGTCAGATCAGCCATCCCCCAGACGAAGGAGGATGCTGATGTGGCCCGGGCTAGGGCAGCTGCTCTGCTCGATGGCGATGTGGCTCCACCAACAGCAGCGCTCACTGATGGAGATCTAGAAAGAGAGGAGAGAGGGAGAGAAAGAAAAATGGTGAGAGTGAGTGAAAGAGAGAGCTAGGGGGTAAAGAGAAGGAGAGAAGTGAAGGGAAAAATATTACAGAAATGATAATGCTTTAGATAATAAATTGACCATTATCAGGGACAGATAATACTCTTTCACACGCTGTCTTTGCCAGTACATCTGGGATGGTACCGGACCAAATTGCCATCAGGTTTCCAGAGGATGCTCAAATGAGAAGAGAGAGAGAGAGAGAGAGACATAAACAGATAGATAATAATGATAATAATGGTAATCATAATAACAAAGGCTCACATTATTGCATACTAAGTAAAAGGGGGTCTTGTGATTTTCGATTTGCCCACACTAAGGTAAGTCGTTTGATATTTGAATTCGGTGACAAAATGGATTAAGAAACTTATCCTGCTACCCAAAATATAAAAAGGGAAATGTTTGTACCGTGAAGTGCTTGGTGTACGATGTTGAACCACAGGTGCTTGAGCAGACAGGGGAACTGCAGCTCCATCGGAACCACTAGCTTGTGGGCTGGGGTGGGTTGGTCTAATGACAGGGGGGAGAGGGAGGAGAAAATAATGTCCTATATGATCACATATCCATATTTCACTTTACAAAATACATGCATGTTCAATTAAGAGTATAGTGTGATTAAGATAACAGGCTGATCATTTAAATTCACTTTCTGAGCTTTTTCTTTTTTTTTCTTTGTAGCATCTATTTAGAGCAGTGATTCACCTTTCATAAAATGAACAGTTATATTTCCATTTAGATTGAATACCTTAGTTTGGATTTTTTTTATTCTTACATCAATGGCAATGGGATGGTGTCGATGGGGGCTGTGCCTGGTGTAAATGGATGGCACGGTGCTGTCTCTGGTGTAGATGGGTTGTATGGTGCTGTGTCTGGTGTAGATGGGTTGTATGGTGCTGTGTCTGGTGTAGATGGGTTGTATGGTGCTGTGCTTGGTGTAGATGGGTTGTACGGTGCTGTGTCTGGTGTAGATGGGTGGTATGGTGCTGTGTCTGGTGTAGATGGATGGTATGGTGCTGTGTCTGGTGTAGATGGATTGCCTATGGGTGCTGTAGAGGTGGTTTGAGGGTTACTTCCAGAACACCTAATGGACAACACAAACGACAATATAAAAAAATCCTGAGTTATTTGTGTGTGAGAATGTCTATGTGTATTGACATGTTCTTTACAAAGTTGGGAATGTATTTTTAAGAAGAATGTTTAGTTATAATAATTCATTTTCAGTGTAGAATGTCTTTAAATATTTACCAAGAGGCAGGAGGGGAGACAAGGGCTGGCTGCCAAGTCAGGTCCTAAAAAAAAAAAATTATAATAATAATCATTAAGACTGATTGAAAAGAGATTATATTATATTATGGAAGAATAAAAACTAAAATTTCAGAATACAAAGACATTGATATACAGGTTCTATACTTACTACATGTAATTATAGATTTCTTTTCACCGTATCATTGAAAACCCCATCATTATTATCATAAAACATAATACTAAAATAATGAAATAAAATAAAATAATGTGGTTTTACTTGGAGATTTTTCAGAGTGATGTCCCTCTGTTGTCTGGCCTGAGCCAGCTCCAACTCCAAGACCTGGATCTTCATGGCCTGGTCCAAGTACTTGTCTGTGATGTTGTTTGCCCTCCTTTCTGCTGCTTCCCTCTTCCTCTCCGAATCTGCGATCGCCGATCCGATGTTACCGAGGATATCTCCGCTGACCCCATCAGCTCCTACACCGAGCTGGGATGCTAGGCTCTGTCATGAAAACAAAGCAATTGAACATAAATAAAATTATTATCTCATTTTTTATTTTCTTCTTCTTCTTCTGATAACTTACTGCCATATTTCTGCCACTCTCGCGCTCTTTCTCTCTCTCTCTCTCTCTCCCTCTCTTTTGCTCTCTTACGTGTTATATATTGTTTGTTTTTGTTTCTTTTTTATTAGGCCCTATTATTGATATTAGTTATGTGTTGCACTCATCATCATAATCTTAAAAAACTGTTTTGTTTTGTTTGTTGGGAATTATCATGAAATAAAATGTGATAGTTTATTTATTTTGATTATTATTATTTATTTATTATTATTATTACGTGGATAAAAATACATACTGCAAGTTGTTCCCGGAGTTGATCTTTTTCCAGAGAATCTTGCAGGCATTTTAGTAGTAACTTCCCAGACAGGTGGCTAGCTGATGGCGGCGAGATGGTAGATGGGGAGAATGTTGGATCTTGGTAAGACCTACACAGCTCCTGTTTTTATTGGGTTAAGAAAAATTAATATACCGTCTACTTTTCCATATATATATAGGTGAATTTACGTCAGTCGTGTTAGCAATACTTTCCTAGGATTTTGTTTTCACGTAAAAATAAGAGAGAACAATGATAGTCATGTAGGCATATTCAACTTTAAAAATGTGCCATAACTTTTTTCACTGTAATAAGTCTTTAACTTTCCTATATATTCATAATTCTTCCAAATTATAGAAAATGCTCGTAGTTTTTTTTTTATTACTTATATTGTTTTTGATTATTTGTATTGTTTTCGATGATATGTCTGTATTTTGCTTACATCCAAGGAGTTAGCCATTGGTGGTTTGATGGCAACATGAGGATTAGCTGACCCGATGCAGGGTAAAGGTCTTCCCAGGACCCAGGGGTATGGAGATCGAATAAGTCCAACGCAATACATGGGGTATAGAAGCTAAGATCTAATCGAAAGAGGGAGGAGAGGGAGGGAAGAAGACTTATAGAAAGAAAATGAGGCCATACGTTGCAAAGGTAAGAGACCTCTAGTCATGGACCTGGGAGCCGGGTGCTGGGATGCTACTGCTACTAAAAGATGACCTTTTACAAAATACTAGACCCACCTCGTTTCCAAAATATACGGTTGCGAGTGGCCGAATATTATTATTAGGTGACAGATCGAATAATGACAATTTACCCCCCCCCCCCCCCCCCCAGGCCCTTTCCCCCGCCTCGTATATGAGTACCGGTACATAATACGAAGGAAGATCATCCAGTTGAGGACATGTGTGTTTTCAATAGGGGTGTACGTAACGATTATATTTGTTACGGAAAATATCAACACATTTACTCTCATTACTTTTAGAATATTCTTCCATTTGAAATCAAACTTGCTTAACATTATGTAATAATGTTTAAGAATAAGGTACTGACCTGGCGGTTAGAAATGAGAGCTTTAGAATGCAAAGAAAATAGTCAAAAACTGTCAAAAATTTGGCAGTAGGTTCTCAGAATCGCAAAGTTGCAAAGAGAATGGGGTTTGTTTACCAAATTGTTACCATGCTAGCTGGGGCGCGGCGGGGCGCGGTCACTAAGCTTGGCTTGGACCCGCGCAGGCGTTTAACGCATTCAAGACGCAGCGCGCCTCATGGAGGCTTCATTGTTCTTCACGTTTAGTGGTCCAATTAGCGTTTAGCGCTTCAACCACGCCCCAACCACGCCCTGTAAGCGTAATACGCAGACCCATGCGCAGACCGCCACTGAGACCGCCCCCCCCCCCCCGATTGTCATTGCACTTTTCAATGTCAACTTTCTTACGTCATCGAGATAAAAACTGAGCAGACCAATAGTGACGCTTGTACCATACCATCTGTTTATGTACGATGGTCCTTCTTTTTTTTCACTATTCCTTTGAAACAAAAATATTCCCTCTCTTGAACTCTGCTATAACTAGGCTTAGGCCTACTGAAAATTAATTTAGTCCCATTACCATGGGCTACACATACCAAATTCTAAACAAAAATACTTCAAAAAAAGAAAAATACCCCCAATAATTGTCCAATCACATCACGTCTTATGTAAACGGGCAAATGGCAATGTATAAACTTTTGACCAATCACACTGCATATGAAACTTCACTTCAATTCATCAATTCATGATATGATTAATTTTGTACGCGTAGGCCTATATATATGCATGGTAGAGATGGTATTGAATATTCGTGTAGTTTTGGCAATAGAATCGGCACTAAAATGCATGGGACTTGGAAGCGGGGCCTGCAGCCCCCCCCCCCCCCCCCAAAAAAAAAAAAGTTCGAAATTGTCATTATTCAAGTGAAATTAAATCAGCCCCCCCCCCCCCACACACACACACAAAAAAATGTTCCGCGGGTCCTTGATCTTGCTTGGGGTGGGGTGGCGGCCGGGGGGGGGGGGGGGGGGGGATTCACTTGCAGACTGAAGTGGTACCCAAGCTCGTCCAAGCATCCCCAAATTGGACCCTAAATTGGACCCTAAATGGCGTAAATGGCGTATGATTCCTAGAAACGTCGAATGTAAGCCTGAAAAACACCACTTTTCCCCAAAAAACGGCGTCGACGCCTTAGGTCGGTGGGGGGGGGGGGGGGGGGGGGGGGGGGTCTCAGGCCAGTACATCATCCGCGTACACGAAAACGGATAACAAAAGGTACTTTTTTAGAATTAGGCGCGTAACCCGGGTTAAAAGTTTAGGGTATCAAAAACAGCAAAAATCAAGAAAAAGGGTATCAAATTCAGAGGTGATAAGAAGAAAGATCCGCGGAAATAGGG
This sequence comes from Heliocidaris erythrogramma, assembly GCA_025617745.1. Taxonomy (NCBI): domain Eukaryota; kingdom Metazoa; phylum Echinodermata; class Echinoidea; order Camarodonta; family Echinometridae; genus Heliocidaris; species Heliocidaris erythrogramma. Next base: position 17,578,101 of record CM046861.1, read on the forward strand.
GGGAGGGTGGGGATATAGTTCGGTAATGTGTTCCAAATTAGGTTAAATTTCTTTTACGGTTCCTTAGTTTGGCTAAAAGGTGTATGCTGATGATGTAATCCTCAAATAGGATGTAAAATACCACGAAAGATATAAAATCACCGTTAATAAAAATCAGAAATGTTAGATGGGTTTCCCAGTTTAGGGTTTAAAAACTTCTACTGCAATCCCGGTTTAGGGTGCTTTTCAAAAAGTAATTTACGCGGATGATGTACTGGTCTCAATGAGACATACCCCCCCCCCCCCCCCCCCCCCCCCCCCCGCCCCTCCTCCTGCTTTTGGTATTAGTTGAAAATAGCGAGATTGTATAGTGTGAATAGCCTATAGGAGATGACAGAAATGTTTATAGTCGTTTGTCTATAATATGTCTACTTAAGTGCATTAGTGTTTCGTCTGTCTACACCCAGTTCGTCAAGTTTTATGCATGTAGGCCTATATGATTTAATCATCGTTTGGTCCAATTTTCGGAGTTATCAGGAACAGAGAGGAGGTGGAGGGAGAGAGGAGGGGGAGGGAGAGAGACAGAGTGTGGGTGTGTGTTGTGTATGTGTGTGTGTGAGGAAGAACCGGGTTGACCTGAGTGGGAGATGCTTGGGAATTGTGATCCCCCCCCCCAAAAAAAAAAAAAAAAAAAAAAAAAACACCCCTTTCTCTCATCACTAATTAAATCTTTCTTTTTCTCTGATCTTCTCATGTCCAGCTTCTTTCTTTCTCACTCGTCTCTTTCCCTCTCATTAATCGCTCTCTCATCTATCAACATCTTTCCTTCTCTCTTACTACAATACACTCCACTCCTGTCTTTGTTATTCCCTCTCCCTCCCTCCCTCCCTCCCTCTCTCTCTCACTAATTTCTTTCTCACTCATCTCTTTCCGTCTCACTAATGGCTCTCTCATCTATATCTTTCCTTCTCTCTTTTACCACAATACACTCACGAGTATTCCTGTCTTTGTATCCTTCTCCATCCCTCTTCTCTCTCTCTCTCTCTCTCTCACACCAATCATAGCTCACTAATCTCTCCCTATTTCACTAATTGCTCACTCTCATCTTTAACATCTTTCCTTCTCTTTCTCACCGCTATACACTCCACTCCTGTCTTCCCCTCCCTCCCCTTTTTACTCCCTCTCTCTCTCTTTATCACACCAATCATAGCTCACTAATCTCTCCCTATTTCACTAATTGCTCACTCTCATCTTTAACATCTTTCCTTCTCTTTCTCACCACTATACACTCCACTCCTGTCTTCCCCTCCCTCCCCTTTTTACTCTCTCTCTCTCTCTCTCTTTCTTTTTCCCTCTCTTTCTTCCTACCTACCTATCTCCCTATCACTCATCACCTTAAGTCATGTCTTTCTCATGACCCCATAAAAAATAAAAATGCTCAGTGGTATTCTTCACTCTCTTTCATGGCCATAGGCTTGAAAAAAAATACCTTGTAATGACATCTTTCTTTCCCAATTTTTAATTCATACTCTTTAGTACTTTTCATACATATAAAATATATGCCTAAGAGGAGAGGAAGGGTCTTGAAAAATAGACAATAATGAAGGCCTTCTTGAAGGGAAACCCACTGTATGGAACACCAACAAAGCATATATCGAATGGATTGTCCAGAAATGGTGGGCATGAAATTTGCCTTCAACACGTTGGATATTTGGCCTGCAACATGTCTTTGGGTATTTCATCGTAATTAGACGGAGATCAATCTCAGCTCAATACAGAAATCCTTTCACTGGGCAATCATTTTGCAATTATCTCAATAGGCATTTCATATTATAACTAGAATAATTATTGTCCTTTTCAGTGAGGGGAACAAGCAATGCAATTCTCAAAATATTAATAATAATCCTATGTTTCCAAGATCTGTTCAATATATTCCTCAACAGACCAGTCTTAGTATTTATCTCAGGCTCATTATCATGCTTATGAAAATAAGTTGCAAAAGGGGTGGCACCAAAATCCCACTTGTTAAAGATCTGGCTCCTGGGTCTCATGAGGTATCAAGGTCTAGTGGACAGGTCACCAGACAATGAACCACACGCTATGAGGTTCAAATACCTGCCAGGGCACCAATGTCCTTTGGCAGGACATTAATCTGCATTTGACATTCTCCACTGTGGTGATATATTCAATTCAATTCAATTCAATTTATTAAAAACCAGACATAGCAATCATAACGAACAAACATGATGCAAATAAATTGGGACCCAAAAAAGCTACGCTTGTGAGTGGGGCCCCCGAGAAATATGGAGTATATTGGTGTTCGGCGAACAGAATTCCTTGTGCCTTGTCAGGGTAGCTTGGCTACAGCCAGGGTGAAACTCGTATTCGGCACTATGTATCCTCGGGAGAGAACACTCTCAGATTCAAGAAGGTCATTTTAGAGTCTTGTCTGTTGTGATTTTTAGGTGGGATTTCCAAGTAGGATGGCAGATGTGCTTGGTTGTTGGGTGTCCATATAATCCCAGGCTCGTATTGGCACAGCAAATTTATGGGGTACCCTTGACGGCCATTCAATGGACTTGCTGGTTTCATAAAAATTTGGGAAAATGATTGATTAAATTTTGGGAGCAGCGGTTGAGAATGATCCATCATCTAGTGTGGAAAAGCATCTCAGAAGACGGATGGTTCAGCATGATCCCTTGTAAACAGCAGAGAAATGGGGAAAAAAAGATTGACAGTAATATTGCATCCTTGGTTTTGCTTGATCGATCAGTTTTGTTCTTTAAAAGCTGTTCACTATTACAACTTGCAATATCATCTCTTTGTCTCCTCTTGCTCTGTAGAAACTGTAGTGGTATTTTCAGACTTAGGCGTGTCCTTTGAAGAGTCATCTTTCTCTTTTGCAATTTTTAAGTGGGATTTCCTGGTAGGTCTTGAAGGGCGATGTGCTTGGTTGTTGGGTGTCCATGGTCCAAGGCTATCGTTGGCGTAGAAATCCATGGGGTATCTTGACTGCCATTCAATTGACTTGAGAGCTACAGCAGCCTGTTGGGTAAACATGAATATGTGTGAGATTAAGATAACTCAATTCTATTGAATGCTCAAATATGAAGTGATTTTGTATGGATTCTTGTGTAATCGTTCAGGAAATGGTTTGCACAACATCCATAAATGTAGGGGAAAGAGAACTTGAAAAAAATGAAAAGGGATACTAAAGAGGTTATAAAATCAAGAATATGAGCATTACATAGCGCTATGAATCCATAATATTGAAGAGAAACAAATATATAATATATATATATATATATATATATATATATATATATATATATATATTTGAAGACAAATATTTTTAAAAATTAACCAACAGTAAGATAATAATAATAATAATAATACATTTATAAAGCGCAGTAACTATCCAACAATTTGTATATATTCTAATTGTAATGAAATATTGTTGCATTGAGTGGTGGCATACCTCGTATGGTGATAGAAGGGGCTTGGGAAAGGCATATCCCCAGTCAATGGATAGACGAGGACAAGCAACCTGCACCCAACTGTTTGGGAGGAAAGCATTCATATAAAAGTTAGTAATGATGATTTGCAATAGATTCATACAAATAATCTATGTTCATTTGTATGACAAGACAAATTTGGTAAATGCACTTTGAAGACATAGAAGGGCATTTGCATTAACTATAATTTTTTTTTTGCAGTGAGAGCAATATGTAGCTCCCTGTTTATTTTCTTAATCATCCTAAGGACTTGTATCAATTAACTTTCAAGACTTCATATTACATCCCATTAATGATTATCACAACACATGCTAGTAATAAATTGAGCTCAATGTCATAAAATTATAAACAAGATGAATTCGACTGCGTCTCCTATATGCCTCCGCCTAAATTCAGTTGATGGCTCAAACTCTTCTAGAAATATTTGATAACGAGGCTAAAAACCAGTAATTTCATGTAATTTTATGTAAATTGACCTCTGTGACCTCTGACCTTTGACCTACTTACCCCAAAATCTAATCAGTTCATCTTTCTATGGGTATGCATACTGGTACCAAGTTTGAAGTTCTCACCTCAGATAGTTCTTGAGATATCGCGGTAACGGTGCTAAAAACCAGTAATTTCATGTAATTTCATATAAATTGACCTCTGTGACCTCTGACCTTTGACCTCCTTACCCCAAAATCTAATCAGTTCATCTTTCTATGGGGATACATACTGGTACCAAGTTTGAAGTTCTCACCTCAGATAGTTCATGAGATATCGTGGTAACGGTGCTAAAAACCAGTAATTCCATGTAATTTCATGTAAATTGACCTCTGTGACCTCTGAACTTTGACCTACCTACCCCAAAATCTAATCAGTTCATCTTTCTATGGGGATACATACTGGTACCAAGTTTGAAGTTCTCACCTCAAACAGTTCTTGAGATATCGCGGTAACGGTGCTAAAAACCAAGAATTTCATGTAATTTCATGTAAATTGACCTCTGTGACCTCTGACCTTTGACCTACTTACCCCAAAATCTAATCAGTTCATCTTCGTATAGGGAAACATACTAGTACCAAGTTTGAAGTTCTTACCTCAAATGATTCTTCAGATATCGTGGTAACGGTGCTAAAAACCAAGAATTTTTATGTAATTTCATGTAAATTGACCTCTGTGACCTCTGACCTTTGACCTACTTACCCCAAAATCTAATCAGTTCATCTTCGTACGGGGATACATACTAGTAACAAGTGGGACGAGAAGTGGGACGGACGGACGGACGGACGGACGGACGGACGGACGGACAGACGGACAACCCGAAAACATAATGCCTCCGGCACCCACCTTCGGTGGGCGGAGGCATAAAAAATACTGAGTCCAAGGCATATGCTTTTAGTATTATTATCATAAAATGGGTTATCTGCTAAATTGAGATAATCGAAATGGCAAGTATTTGTGATAAAATAACATGTAGAAGGAAATGAATACTCACGCATCTATGTCTGCAAACAAGCCAAGCTTGTCAGGGAAGATTTCAGATAATAGTACAACTATGTAGTCCTTCCCTGCCTGAGTTACTTGCTCTTTCAGACTCTGTGTATTGAAGTAACATACACAAGGGATATAAACTGTGAACATACTATTTGAAAACCCTGTTTGAAGAATAACACTCTCAAAACACAAAAAGATCTCAATAGATTTCAAACAGAATAATAACAGAAATAGTCAAAATGTGTTAGATTTCTTGATAAATTCTCAATACATCTAAGAAATCTTGAAATGTGACATACTCTTGAAAATGAGAAACCCTTTAGAAATACTTTAGAGCTGCGGTTGAAGAAATAGATGATGCTCTTTCACAGTTCTCATTTCAACAAAAAATACATGGTATTATCCTTAACACTCATAAAAGCTGTAATATCACCTGTCAGATCATGATTTCATCCCATGATTTTCAGGCAAACATTAGTTTTGAGCATATACTGGAACAGCCTGAAGACTGAACATCTTTCTGAAAGTATAGTTTGTAAAGAAAGCATAATTAATGTCTTCCTCATGATTTTTTCCTAGGTTTTAAAGTCAGAGGTGACCAGCTTACCTCCAGAACATTAGGAGATCCTTGTCTACCAAGTGTCCCTAAGATGAGTCCAATCTTCTTGGCTTGCCTAGCCTTGTCGATGGCTTCTTGACGTAATCCATGCATACGCTCTGTCTCGTAGTACTCCCTTGAGAAGATCTTGCTGTATGGGTCATACCTGATCACAAAGTTAGAATATTACAGATAAATCTAAGTACTGGTTTTGCAGTGGAAACTAGATGGGAAGAAAGGCCCAACTCCACTCCATAACAATAATTTTTTAGTTATTACGAAAAACTTTATAATATCGTAAGTTCGTGAGACAGAATGTTTACATAACAAATCGTCTGCTGAAAGCCAGAGGGGCATTAACTCATACCCTTTGTTTGACTGTATCTACCTACATGTAAGTTGCTTCTGATTATGTCAGTCATAGTACATAAAGTTTCCAAAAGTAAAAAAATAGAAAACAAATTTGTTAAAGTTTTTTCAATTGTACTGGATGATGGAGATCAGTTTATAAACCCACTTGCATGCTTCTCCAGGTAACCCAATTTGCTGATCTGGGTATCTATTGCCAAAACTGCTCATGCCTTATTGAGGATGTACTACTGGCATTCAGACAAGAACTATAGCAGGTTGGCTTACCCAATGGAAATGGTTAAAAAAAGATATATGATGTGAAGAATAGATATTTAGGTAAACCATGAGACAACTTACTTGTAAGCTTCAATAGATGGATTAGCTATCATGATGGATTCAAGATGGAACCTGCCATCACCAAGGTATCTATGGGCAATAGACATTATAAACAAACAAACAAAATAAACATCTGTAATACTGCACTGCATTAGAGCAACAGCATTTTCTTCACATCCAAGTGACAAATGGTACAGCCCACTGAATGGTAGGAACGAATAAACTGTTTACAAACTACTTGAATTTGAGGGGAGGATCACCGCTGCATTATAAATAAAACCCTGTTGTTTTCATAACTAAAGGGTACACACTGCAATTATTTGGATTCATAAAGTGTGAAAATAATATACAACAAGTTCATTATAATCATAAAACTAGAAATATCACTGAAGATGATGATTAATACCCCGCCCCGTGAGAACAGCCTTTCTTGACTTTTGGTCGAAAACTGAGGAAGTAGTTCGATCCGCAAGATTTTTCCCTGATTTACTGCCATAGATATGCCGTTTCCATGGCAACGCAGCTTCCGACACATCAAAAAAATATGTTGTACACATCTTTCCAGTAAGACCAATGTGTGTACCAAATTTCATGACTTTCGGTCAAAAACTGAGGAAGTAGTTCGATCCGCAAGGCGTTTCCTTGATTTTCTGCCATAAATATGCCGTTACCATGGCAACGCAGATTCCGACTCATCCGAAAAATATGTCTTGCACATCTTCCCACCAAGACCAATGTGTGTACCAAATTTCATGACTTTCGGTCAAAAACTGAGGAAGTAGTTTGATCCGCAAGATCTGCAACGGACCGACCGACCGCCCGACCGACCGCCCAACCATCGACGGCTTGTCTCGAATGGGTGGGGTGCGGGAGCGGGAACGGGCACACCCTTTCGAGACAAGCCCCCCCGGTTATCTCGAATGGACGCGTTCCCAGCGAGAAGTTCAATGAACGCGCCACTTCGAGACAACCGGGGGGGCTTTCCTCGAATGAGTGTGTTGAGTAGACTTTTGTAATAGACGTTTTAGAATTTTTTTTGAAAAATGTACTCTTGCTGGTTTTTTCGTTTTTCTTTTGTCTAAGATGTAGAAAATATAACCGGCAGTGGCGGCACCAGGATTTTTAAAGTGGGGTGGGGGGGGGGGCAAATGGGGGGCAAAAGAAATTGTTGGGGGCAAGGGCGGACAAACAAAATTTTCCACCCTTTTATTTTTTTCACTCCGAAAATTATTGGGGGCAACTGGGGGGCAAAGCTTCTGACTGGGGGGCAAATGCCCCCCATGCCCCCCGGTGCCGTCACTGATAACCGGGGGTTGTCAAATGAATGTATGAGGTTGCATGAATTCATAATGGAATGTTCATTTAAAATTCAAAGGTCTGGTCGGGCAGACAGTCCAGAATAGAATGTTAATTTCACTGCGGCGTATTTTTTTACGGGGGGGGGGGAGGCACAAGATGGCCATGCCCCACCCCTTATTGGTGGGTGAGTAAGAAAATAGGAAGATGAATGAGGAAGATGAAAAAATATTCCCGGGAAAATGTAAATAGGGGTCAATTTTCGCAGACTCTGGTGGTTTCCTCCCCGGGGATAGGTGGGGGGGGGGGGGGTTAATTTCCTAAATTGCCTGGATAGGGGGTCCAATATCTCAGAAAATTTCCCGGGATAGGGGGTAAAACAAATTCCAACTTCTCCGGAATAGGGGGTCACTTTTGAAAAGGAGTTACGAGCATAGGCCTACCCCTGGTATGGGGAGTTGGGGGCCGGGTACAAACGACCTTTTGATATGAGTTTTGACTTTTGATAGTGGGTATTGATAGAATGATAGTGGCATTAAAAGGTGTTTCTAACTTTGGAAAGATGATAAACACACCTTGGCTTATGTCAGCACATGTCTGTAACACAATTTCACAATATTTAACAGGTCACGCCAAAAAAATAAAAATAAATTAACAATCCTAGCTACGCCACTTGCCCTTTCTTCCCCGTGTGTTTTAATGCATAATAATTATTCAATTCTCCGATTTATTTTGCACAAATAATGATTTCCTTGTCAAAAGCATTTTTAGATACTGTTTTTTTATATTTTCTACATCTTAGACAAAAGAAAAACGAAAAAAACCAGCAAGAGTACATTTTTCAAAAAAAATTCTAAAACGTCTGTTACAAAAGTCTACTCAACACACTCATTCGAGGAAAGCCCCCCCGGTTGTCTCGAAGTGGCGCGTTCATTGAACTTCTCGCTGGGAACGCGTCCATTCGAGATAACCGGGGGGGCTTGTCTCGAAAGGGTGTGCCCGTTCCCGCTCCCATCCCGCTCCCATCCCGCTCCCGCACCCCACCCATTCGAGACAAGCCACCATCGACTGATTCCAGTATACCCCCTTCAAACTTCATTTGGCGGGGGTATAATAAATATGCTTGGAAGAAAAATAGACAAGATGTAAAAGGAGAAAGAGAGAGGGAGAGAGAGGGAGAGAGAGAGGGAGAGAGCTGCAAGGGCAAAGACATCAATGTCAAATAACTGATAACCTACCAATCAAGATAATATAACAAGATGATATATAACGTACATGATGTTGTCTACTTTACTGAGCTGAGGTGCAGTGCAACCTAATATCTCTCCCTTAGACAGTGGTCTAGCTTGGGGTAATACCACTGTGTAGTCTGATTGTAACTCTCCTGCAGAAGCCTGTAACAAAATAACAGGAGTCAGGTGATACATTAATACAAACATTTCTTTCTATATTTCTTCAATATCACTCAAATGATCATTCATGAGTTCAAAATAGATACAGGTAAAATTCTATGCAAGAAGAGTGTGTCAAGATTTATCCAAATGTCTTAACGGCTTAAGGCAAGTTTAGAGAAGTATCTTGAAATCCTCTGGATGGAGACTTACTGTAAAAGTGGAAATTTTCACACGGTTAATTTTTCGTGCTCAGCCAAGAAAGGTGAATTTCACGTTTTTAATTTCGCTGACGCACTAAGCTCATGGGCCAAAGAATACAAAAACAAATTTAAAATAAATATTTGCGTGTTTTTATTTTCGCGCAAATTGCATGCTGAGCAAAATGCGCAAAAGTTTCCACACTGCGAAATATTCCATGTTTACAGTGACCATAAAAGGGCCAGGGGAGGGGGACATTATTTCGATCCAACCCCCCCCCCCCTCCAGCTGAGAGAGGGGCAAAATAACCAGGCCTTTTTAGGGTTAAAGCTCACCTTCCATTTTTTATTTCCTTACTACATGTACTTCACTCTTAGAAATAAAATAATAATAAAAATACAGGTACAGTTATATGACTGTATCTTGCCATTTATCATCTACATTAAAACCAAAGAAAAAAAATCATATACAGTGCGTCCCAGAAAAAAGTTAAGAGTAGGAAAAAGTCTACCCAAATAAATATTTCAAACTATTCAAATGAAATTTTTAATACCTGTGGATAGCTTAGTATCTCTTCTATCAAATGACACCAAAATATCAACCAATATTCTATGTTTGAGTGAGCATAAGCTAATTTTGTGAAGGGTGAAAAATCCAAACTTGAAAACAAAATTGATATTGGCTCTGGCTGGTACCAGCCAAGCCATGTCATGAAAAGGCTTAGAAATTTCCATATTCTGGGCCCGTTACATAAACTTAATATTAATGGTAACGCTGCTATCAATGGTAACTACCATCGCTCAACAGCCAATCAAAATCAAGGTTTCCATTGGAGTTACCATTGATGGCAAAGTTACCTTTAATGGTAAACTTTATGAAACGGGGGCCCTGGTCAATAAAAGGCAATTTATGAAATAACAGGCTTTGTTCTATGTATGTCTTTACACATCCCATCAACATTCTATGCCTGAGTGAGCAATTAACTAATTTGAGTATTTCAAAATAGTGAGTAATTTAATTTCACATGGCTTGCTCACTCAACCATACATAAATTTTTGATGGGATATATCAGGACATACATGTACAATGAACATTTGCTGAAAATATTTTTAAATATTTAAATAGGAAGACTTTTTTCAACTGCCAATCTTAAATGGTTCTTAACTTCATTCATACAAGCCAGGACAAATACCAATTCTTGTCAAGATTGAATTTTGCACCCTTTCACAAAAGTGGTTTTCATCACTGAAGCTTAATAACAAGTCATATATTTTTTTTTCTTATTGCATAGGGAGAGACCCTAAGATATCAACAGGAATGGAAATTTATGGAAAATATTCTGAAATACTGATTTGGGGAGACTTTTTCCAACTGTTAACTTTTGGGGGGATGCACTGTATAGTGGCATATGCATGAAGTTATGTGATACAACAAACACTGAAAAAGGAGAAATGGATAATACATAAATGGGGTACCAATGCACACAAGTACACCATGAAGAACACAGTGATACAATAATGAAACAGAAAGAGATATTGCTTACGTGCAATGCTCCAACAAACTGGATGGTGCTGACGAGAGCTAGAGATGATCCAGGATCAAAGTTGTGCCTGATTGTATCTACAAAGTGAGCCGTGTCTATCTGGATATCCACAAACACATAGAGCATGTTGATGTCTGATGTTATGTTGATTGGAACTGCAATATGGAAAAGGAGAAGGACAAGCAGGAATGAAAAAGGAAAACTGAAAAATCAAAAGTTGAAATACACAATCAAACTCATCATCATAGGGCTAGTCAAAAGATATACATGCATACATGTATATTGTACTATACATCTATTGATGATTTCAACAAGTTGATAGTCCTACAGGTGCATGGACTTGCCCAAATTTTAAGTAAAATATTTTTTATTTCAATTCTTGTTCATGAATCCATTACAACATGTTACCTATGGAACACAAATTAACATATGCTGTAGATTTGCTCCATATCTTTGACCGATTTCTCTGTTTTATTTCTTAAAACTAAACAGCCTTTTATAAGAATGCTGTCAACAGTTCTCCATATCTACCACAAGGTTCTAAAACGATATTTCTGACTAATCAAACTGGTTACATGGGGTTCTGAAAAACAAACTAGTGTTCTTCTCTGAACCTGAACAGAGAATCAGAACAGTGTTGTTTTTTCTACGTATCCAGATGCACATTTTCGTTGCCCAAGGCAATCAGATACCCAAGCTATCACACTGACATATCACTCAATCTCAGTATGGCTTACCCAGGCAGCTGTGTCCATAGTGAACCATGAGGTCTGCCCCAAGAGCTCTGGCTGTAAAGTCATCGACACAACACGCCCCGTATGTCACATCTCCCATAATCAGCGTGTCTGCATCAGTGAACCTAGTCAACAAAAGAAAAATCTATCTCCTCTAATGAAACATGAATTATTGCTAAAGATCATTGAACTACATGTAAATCAAATTCTTACATATATATACATGCGTTATGATTGAATTGATCAATGTAAGGAAGTAAATTTCAAATTCAAATATTTGAATGGAATCAGAAAAAAAGGAATACTCTCTGCCACTTGACACCTTGTACAGAATAAAATAAAGTCAAACCCACTCTAGCAACCTCATAGAGACAATCTGTCTATAAGACATTTTTTTTTAATTTCAATTACTCAGTATTTCTCATTAAAATCTGAATTAGAGGAGTCTATGATGAAGACAACTTTTCTTTTCTCCATTGAGTGGTCTTTAAATATGTGTTTGACAGTATAATCTTTTGAAATAAAAATACATGGATATAGCTTATTATACAACAGATTCCACGTTCAAAATCATAACTATGAAACTGAATACGAGATGAAGATACCTCTCAATTATATCCGCAATTGCACAGGCAAATAGAAGCAAGCCCTCTGGAAACTGTAGAGCAACTAGGTCCATGTAAGAAAGAAATATACAATATTTTTTTACATAAGCTACAACTACTGTGATATAAGTGACGTCATAATATATTCAAAATAAGTGTAAAATACAGGAGCTCTTTACAGATTCGCTTTCAGATAAGGGAGCTTTTCTTAACTGTAATTTTTAAAGTTTTTCTTTTATTTCTCCATAGCGCATATTTTGTTTTCCAGGGCCCCCGTTTCATAAAACTTGATATCTATAACAAGTTACAATAACAGTTACAAGCTACTGAAATTCTTGCATATGATTGGCTGAGATCAAATTTGTCAAGATATGTGGCAGTTGTTATTGATAATAAGTTTTATGAAACAGGGCCCAGATCTACATCGCTCTGCACTCCTGTGTATTTTGATTTTCACCGCCCAAAGGAGATCATCTCTTGGAGCTGCGAAAGGGTTTCAAATTGAAAATAACTTCGCATATAACGTGAAAGAAAGAATTATCAGAAGAAAGAAAGCATATTTCTAGCATGTATACATGTATAAAATGTTTACAATATCAGAAAGTATGCATCAGTGCCTTGTCAACATGGTAAATAATCTAGCACTTCAAAACCAGACATAATTATAATTTTTTTTTCTCAAGAGCCTTTTTCACAGAGATTGATACCTAAACAAATCGGGAGAAAACCATATCTCAATGATCAAAGCCGATTGTTAAAAATCAGTCACCTCTTTTCGCTCCAATAGATCTTGCCCGCCATATTGTCTTTGGAATCTCAAAGTTGTAGTTTTGTGGAAGCTGAAATAAACAATAAACATTGCACTTTCATATCTAAAATAGGAAGTACCAGTTTGATCGGACATATACTACATGCATCACTTATTATTACTACTACATCATTTGCTTCAAAGAAAAAAGAAATGTAATTGGTGAAATACCAATTTCATAAGCATAGACAGTTATTCGCATCCGTATCCTCTTCCTCTTCATCTCTACATTCTGACTGCTGTTATACTACTTCTTCTCCTGGGGAGCGTTTCATCAAGCGTTTTGTCAGTGATTTTTTACCGACAACTGTTATAAGCTACTGAAATCCTTGCATCTGATTGGCTGAGAGCATATTTGTCAGTAAAAATCACTGACAAAACGCTTGATGAAACGCTCCCCTGGTCTTAATCTTCAACATAATGTCAGTGCATTAGACCACTGCGGCTTTTAGAAGAAGAAACAATTTCATAACATTCTCATCACCAGAAAAAGGATATACAGTCAAACCTGTCTTAGTGGCCACCTGGCTATAGCGGTCACCTGTCTATAGTGGTCACTTATATTGCCTCCCTGCAGCAAGAAATATGTGCCTTAGAACCTGTCTATAAAGGTCACCTGTCTACAGTGGCCACTTTCTGTTTCCCTTGGGTGGCCTTAATAGACAGGTTTGACTGTACTGTATATATCCTGAATAAATCTGGGTTTGTCTTTTTTTGTTCTTTTTTTTTTTTTTAATAAATCAGATTCATTCACAAAATCAAATCAATATCTTCTACTCAGTCAGTAAGGCATTTATTTGAATCACAAATTTAATGCCCTTCTGGCTCTCATCAGACAATTTATTCTTACACTCTTCATAGCATCTTGGAGTAGACGGTCATTCAGCAGTTCTTCTGGGATCTGTCCAATGGCCTTTCCACCTGAAATCAGATATAAAAGGGGGAAAAGAGACTCTTACATGTAAGAGAAACATGTTCCATAGGATCCAGGAAGTAAAACATGAATACTGTCTTGATATTTTTGTATTCTTGTTAATAATCTGGTGGTTATATGGATATGTTGGGTGCCAGAACATAGTGTAGCAAACTTAAGGTTTTAGTCCAACCCTCTCCCCCAAGAACATGCAAGCAATTGGAATAGCCCAAAAGCCGATTGGTACATTTATTCAAAGGGACAGCCAATGAGCAATACTGGTTGGTTTAGAAGGCCATGTGAATTTCCAGACTGAAGGTGACCACCAAGAATAGCTTGGTTTCAAACAATCTCAAATACCATTGGATACACAAGACTTTGGACAGCGGCTTGGACAAGGCCATCGCTGACATGGTCGACTTCGTCGTATCATATGTTGAGCACAGTCAAACCTTTGGAGATTGCATTGCAAAAGCCATCCGTTTCCGTATTCACAGGTAGCGTTTGCTGTAGCTTGGTCACCTGACTGCATCGACCTCCGCTGCTTCGATTACAAGGCCATCGCTGACATGGTCAACTTCGTCTTCTCCATTACAATGTTAAGCAGACCCACATCTTTGAAGACTGCAAAGGCCAAACTCACCATGTGACCAAAGAACAAAATGTGCTAGGAAATTCCTGAAAAAAATGTCTGAGTCAGATGGTTGCACCATCCCTGAAGTACCATACCATGGTGTGAACAGCAGTGATGCAGCAGGTACTCAGATGCACTATAATGATGCCCTGAAACTCCTGGAAATTAACTCTAAGACAGGCAGAAAATGGAACGCTGACTAAAAAGCACCGTACTATGACTACAGGAATCCCTCAAACTGGTCAGAAGTGCTAGGTTCTGAACGGGATCCTCTGAGCCTCCAACTACCCCATGAATACGCCACGAAGGTGGGCTTGTACAAAGTAGGACTAGGACCTTGGAATGCTTATCTCTAAAGACTAACTGAATGACCCAAGCTGTAGGAATCTGGGCATCGTTTCACCAAACTGTCATAAGTACAAGTTCGCCGACATCCCATTGAAATGCGTGTTAATTTTGATACACACGTTTCAATGGGATGTTGGTGAACTTGTACTTATGACCGTTTGATGAAACGCTGCCCGGACTGCTGCTATTTGGGCAATGGCTAGCTTCCTTGACCAATAAATATATATGTAACTTATGACCAATGATTACTAACCACCTTCGAAGGGTATAGGAATCAGATTGCGGCTATGTCAGCAGCAATGGCTATCTTCTTTGACCAACAATATACATGTTTATATATGGAACTCAGACTTTTGTCTACTAACCTCTTCGGTGTCACTACAGGCATTTGATTTTTTCCGGTTATCATGAATGGACTTCCAAGAGTACAATTTCGGTTTTAATTCCTTGTTCCATTGCTATTTTAGCAGTATTACTGACTGAAGCTGACTCCTGAAGAATAGAAAACTAGAAGTAGACTTTTTTTAAGTAGTAGCTTGTTCTCAACAGTTTCAAATATCATTGGCTATAAGTTAGGTAAAATCAACCTTTATTTACTATAAATCTGACTATAATAGCTTCAATGCCTTTCTGGCTCTCAACAGACACCATTTATTACCTTTCCTAGGTTTACCCACGGTGACTCGTTTTGGTGTACTCTGTTTGGCAGAGATAACCAGCGGTCCTTTACTATCAACACTCATGACTCGGTCAATTGTAGAACTCCTGCAAAACAAAACAAAGCATGGAAGCAGATTCAGGAAAGTAAGAAATTTCAATTATTAATTGAACTTGCATAAAAATAAATTAGCTGGAATATTAATGAAAACTAAGCTTCACATAATTTGTAAATTTTTCTTTTCAGAACTGTTTGCACACCATATTCGATCAAACATTTTTCAAATCAAATCAATATGGATCTCTTATCTTGGACTTATCATACATGTATATCATAATCAATCATGTCACTAAAAAGGTTTCTCAGAGTGTCGGCATTATTAATCATTTGATATATGTTCTTCCTCTCCGCATTTTGTTTATGCTTATAACGCATTTATTTTGCCGTATATAATGTATTGCAATTCTGTGTGGGCAACGAAACATCATTCTAAGTTAATAAAATTACATTTACGTTTACAACCTTTGTTTAGAAGATTTAATACTTAAAACATATTAACAAATTACAAATCGCGTCATTGATGCAATGTTTTTTCTCAAGTTCCCTTCCTCCCAGTCTGATGCAATTATTTACTCTAAATAATGCGGTTCATACCCATTATACAAGAAATGCTGATAAGTCTCATCATTGGAAAGTTTCTTCTCATATGTTAAACACTTCTTGTTATGTTGGCCCCAAAATCTGGAATTCTTTACCTTCTTCTGTACAGTCTGTTCCATTTAATAATTCATTTAAACGACTTTATAAGAAACATCTATCTCTTTATAATGCATATTTTATTTCATATCTCGTCTATCATACTGCATTGCAATTCATTAAAGTTTACTCTGTAATCGATACATGCATCTTTATTATTATCAGTGCACCTGGTGCATCCAACTGTCAAAGCCTTATTGGCTTTCACTTTTGCACCATTTTCCACTTAACTATTACATTTTCATAGTAATTTTAATTCATAAGCATTTTTATATTATTGAACCTCTATTGATATTCCATACTTTTATCTTGTATATATTTAATGTGATGATGATGGAAATAAATGATTTTCAATTCAATCTATCAGCTGCAATATATTTTTTCATTAATCATTTTCACACAGCATCCATTTTTCAGCATTGAGATATTGATATACAAGCCTATGCTCCAGCTAGCAAATACATAACAAATGCGATATAACTAGTCACTTGATTTCAGTAACACTAGGGTCTTTTTCACATTAGAGGGTCTATATTTTGTCATAAAAATCAAAGTATATTGAGGGGATCTTCCAAATATCTTTTCTTAATTATCCGTCGAACGGTTATGTCGGGAGGCAATGTCATTCATGAACTCCCACGTATAGCGGTGCATGCGAGATGGTTTCAACTAGAGTGTGTAGGTGTGTACGACCTACAAGTACCTGCAACACAGACAACTAGCTATAGCAAGGCCAGGAATCATCATGCTGCAGCGACAGCATCTATGGGCAGCGTATACTTTACTTTAAATACTTTAATCCCACAATCGTACATGTAGCTTGTCGTATCATGTGATTATACATTTTCCATCTCTTACCCAGTAGAACATGTGTGGGAAAGGACAAAAATGTGTGTAGATATTCACTCATACAGCCTTTACTGGCTCGTAAACGAGATCACAGTTTTTAGACCAGCATTTACATGTATCTAGTCTATTCTTGAAGCAATAAGCCAGTTCGTAGATGCAATCTGAGCATGAGCAGATAAAGGTTATCTGTACCAAATTCTAAAACTCACTGACACTAATATTTGATATGTGCTCATGAATGTCTTGTAATCATTTTTCAATTATGCACTAATGGTGCATTCCATGATATCCAGGTGGAAGTATTCTTTTTAAAGGGGGAAACAAAAGCTATTCATGAGGCACCTCTATCACTTCCAGAGTTATTTTTCTGAAGTGCACATAAAGGGACCCTCCATGTCTAAAATATCTGTGGATATTTGGGGTCATTTGTACCATGCGCTAACTACGAACTGGTCTATTTACAGAAGCTGCTGAGATAACATATTCAGGGAGATTATTCCACAAATCCACAATTCTGTTGCTGAAGAAATGTTTCCTCAAATCAAGCCGAGAATACTGTTTGTCCAGTTTCATTTTGTGGCCTCTGGACCTCCTGTGTGCCAAGTGAAAAAGATTGTGTTGAGTGTCATGCACTCCCGTCAAATACTTGAAAACATCAATCACATCACCCCTCCTTCACCTGTGGGCAAGAGTTGGTATTTTAAGTTTCATGAGGCATTCGTGATAGGACATATTTCTAAATCCTGGAATCAAACATACAATTCCCTATCATCAGCGAACATACTATTTGATTCAACTACATCTGGGAGATCATTAACAAAGATTAGGAAGAGGGTCGGCCCCAACACACTCCCTTGCGGCACGCCACTCAATACTTTTCCCCCAAGAGGACTGCTTTCCACCAACCACTACCCCTTGCCGCCTACCAGTCAGAAAAGACTTCAGCCATGCAAGAAGATTTCCACAAATACCAAAGGATTCCATCTTTACAAGGAGACGTTGGTGAGGGACCATATCGAATGCTTTCATAAGGTCTGTATATATGGCATCAATTGTGCCACCCTCATCCAACACTTGTGTCCAATCAAGTACTTCTAGCAGGTTTGTGACACAAGATAGGCCAGCAACAAAGCCATGCTGATGCATGGAAATTATATTATGACTTGTAAGGTGTTCACACAACTCTTTACGAATGAGGTTTTCCATGACTTTACAAACAATACATGTTAAACTGGTCTATAGTTTTTACTCTCTGTCTTACTACCTTACTTAAAAATAGGTGACAAATTAGCAGACTTCCAATCTAATGGTAGCTGTCCGCTTTCCATACTCTTTTGATAGAGTAAGGATATTGGCAGTGGTAACACAGGCTAGGCATACGTACGTACACACGAGATCAAGAGTTAACAGGGGGCGTGTCTTGTCAGTGATTGTTACCGACAAATTTGCTCTCAGCCAATCAGATTGCAAGGATTTCAGTAGTTTATAACACTTTACGAGGAGTTAATTGCAATGTAGGGCCGCACCTGACGTTGGATAAATTAGAATGATGTTAACTCAGGTGCAAAAAGTTTGGTCTCATTGTTTTTATGACCTTTTTTCAGTTCCACGTACATACCCAGACATTGTAATTCCAGACAGGTTGTTAATCCAGACAGGTCATTTTTAAACAGTAAATCAAACAACTTTTCATGTAAATTGTTACAAATCTTTCACAGGATAGGTTGAAAATCATGTGAATTGCAAATATATTCACTGGTTGTGTTACTTGATGCATGTTTTTCGTAAAATCTGACAGCAAATTTGACAGACTAATTTTTGTTAAGTGTCCGGAAATGCAACCCCCCATCCTACGTTGCGATCCGAAATCGAATTTTGAGATCGCGATATCTCCAAAATTCTTTGTTGATCAATTTTCTTCTTTGAAGTTTGACCCATCAATTCTAAGTAGATCTAAAGTACTGTAAAATATAAGAATTAAGATATTATGGAACTGTCAAATTTTTAAAATGTGCATTGAATATGGTCACTCCATCATATATGATGGGAATTAAGCCCTATGTCTGCGCACCTAAGATTTTGACCTGAAAATGAACAAGAATTTCTAGTTTAATATTCCTCTAAGTCTAAAGCTTAATTTCTAAGCTTAAGTCCTGATAATCTAAAGAGTAAATTTGCAAACAATGTCATCAAAATGAGAGCAAGAACAATGCCATTTTCAGTCTTAGTTTTCACAAGAAACAGCGGCCGTGTCATTTAACATTGAAAAAAACAATAGTGCCCATGTCTGCGCACTCATTCATTTTATGGTCGGGGGTCCGAAAGCTACGCGGGTCCTAAAGCTACATGTACATACCATACAAATCACATACACGCGCAATGCAACGCGTTCAAATCAGGCTAAAACACACACGCGATACACACAGTCAATTTCAATATCAAGATTTGCATTCATTTATTGCATGTGCGTAGCTTTAGGACCCCTTCATTTTTAAAACAAAATTTGACATGGGCATTGATATCGACCTGAAAACGTGCATTATTGGCATTCACCCATCATGCCCATCGTAATTTTCTCCACAAATCAACTTTAGAATATCCAGAATCAGGATATGGAATGAAATTGGTGACAAGCCAGTGATTTCTGTGACCTTTTAGCTGCTGAAAACAAAGTGCGTAGCTTTAGGTCCCCCCATCATACATGCATTTCGGGAATTTTGACGTGAATGGACCGTGCTCACTACTACTAGTACTAGATTCACTAGATCTAGTAACTTACTAGGCCTATTATTAGTAAAGTACTGTCCAAGTTAATTGTCATCATCATGAATGATCATGCTATAAATTGCTAATAGGCCTACACCTAACTTAGGCCTCATCCGTTTGTTTCTCTCATTTTTCTGCTTTATTAAAATCAACTAAATTCCATGACCATGGTGGACTTTCCCTACTTAAATTAACGTTAAGACTTAAGCAGGTTAAAGTTTATGACCATGACTGTCTTAATTCTTATTAAGTTTGACAACTAAACCGTGAAAAAAGCTAAATAATTCTAATTTTGAATGTCGCGTATGTAGAGATTACTAGTTCTCTTATTGATGATAGTACAATAAAGTACAGTGAGACTTGCTGCTGCAGTTCGATCTCCGATTCTTTATTCAGTGTTAATCCGATGACAACTTGATATGATAGTGCCAATGCATATATGGGAGTGTATCACTTCCCAACTCTATAATATTAGCTGCAGCCTGTAGATGTGTTATTGTAAGACATTCCTACTGTGACCTTGGAGGTCAACCTTGGTCTTGATAGTGGAGTATCGATATATGGACAGCCAAGGGGGCCACTGATTAGTCAGTGTGTACTTCTCAATAGTTATCACTACATCTCCCCTTTCCCAATAAAATGTGGTGTTCATTGTTTTTATATATTCGGCAGAATCATTTTCTGTGTACTTTCTCTGTTAATCAAGCCGTTATTACTTTATACTTCCCAAAGACCCAAACTGAAGGTTTTCAAACACTAATGAAAGGAGAAACTGCATGTCGCAACTCACATCCGTGCGCTTTTCAGGCGCCTGCCCCCGAACGCCTTAATCATTACGCGAAAGGACTTATTTAGACATTAGACGTACATATAATTATGTATTAGGGAACCAGGTGGTAAAGACCTGGAGTCGAGGGTGAAGTTCTAGAACCTCTCCCCTCTAGTTATTGTTGAAAATTTTATTTTTTATTATTATCCTTTGATACATGAAAATCCCTGTAATCCTTTTTTTTTTGCTGTCAATCATGGTTCGAACAAAGAAAAGAAAGATAAAGAAATTCGCATCTTTGGCAGGGAAGGCCCCAATTTATCAATTATTGTATGTGTAGGATATTTGTGTATTTTTTTTTTTTTTGCTGTCAATTTTTTACTACACCGCATATGTGTATGTATTAAGTTGGATCGTATCTATTCATTGTATGTAAGCTCCAGTCAAATATAAGTATTTTATCGCCTCATGAATATACAGAAACCTCAAACAATTTTTTTTGTGATGCAGATAAGATGAATACCGGTAAACCTAGCACGCTCATATCAGGTGTATTTATTTAACTAAAAAAGGGGGAGGAAAAGATATTCCCCAAAATATCATACACTGTATAGTGTATGTAAATACATGGAGGGCCATTTGCATAAAGCTATGTACTCAGTTATTGGACATTATGTATTATTATTATTACTAACAATATGCTACCCATATTATACATGTAAAGGAACATATTAAGCAAGCTATATAGAAGTAAATTGTTTCTAGGTTAAAGTACATGTATTCCGTAGAAAGTAAGCCTATATATTACAGTATGTGCATGCTAATAATTGATAAATTGGGGCCTTCCCTGCCAAAGATGCGAATTTCTTTATGGTGGCAGCGGCGTTGTTCTTTAAAAGCGCACGGATGTGAGTTGCGACATGCAGTTTCTCCTTTCATTCGAGCTTGCACAATAATATAAAACATTAACAAGACTATTAACAAAATTGACGTAGGCTAGTATGGCACAGCAGAGCGAGGGTGCTGCCCAATAAGCTAGGAAACTTGGGATTATTCTGCCCATTGTCATGTTTCCAGCATGTAATAAAACATAATGGGATCCTCTGGTAAAGCGGATATCACACTCATGGCCGTTTGATCCATAACGCGATTGCTCCACGGATTCATATTCATAATAGTTGACTGCGAATATGACGAATAATACTTGCAAAAAAAACTTTCCTTGATCCATATTCCTGAAAATTGAATTTCCATAGTATGCATCTTTCAAATTCACTGAAAAAACTTTAAATTTTTGTTCCAAAAAAAAAATAAATGATACGTCACGCAAAACAAGAAAAAAACAAAAATTGCTTTCTCCTCATTTTAGATAGAATAGCTCGCGAATCCCTGCGTTAAATTCACAATTGGTAATCGTCAAGTCTCTTTGGCCTGTGGATGCTACGTCTTGGGCGAACGGACATTGGTTGTCGATCTGGTGTTTGGGGTGCCCTGGATGTCATATTTTCTTGTCCGTTAGTATCTGGGGCAGCAGATAGTGGCTCAGTCTGCTGGGGAGTATCGGGACTGCTGTCGACGTCTGCGTTGGTCGTCGGTGCTGAGCTGGTTGTTGGAGTTGCCCTTGGGGCCTGGTTGGAGTGATCTGGCCTGATGTGTTGACGATTGCGCCTGAACATCTTCCCATTGGGACTTAGGAGGATGTAAGACCTTGGTTCGGCGGCTCTGGAGTGTACTGTTGCTGGTTCCCAGCATTTAGTGACTGGGTGTTGAACTCTAACCTGTTGCTGTGGATAGAGTGGAGGCAGTTCTGTTGGCCTGGCATGCTTGTCGAAGTATGACTTCTGGAGTTGTTGCCTCTGTTGTAGCTGCTGGAGCACCTCATCGGCGTTGGGGTTAGCATTGACGATTTTTGTGGGAAGGTCACATCTGAGTTTGCGACCCATGAGTAGCTCCGCTGGGCTGGGTAGGCTTTCGTCTACAGGAGTCATTCGCCAGTGCAGAAGGGCGAGGTGCAGATTAGAAGTCTTCTTCATGATGTTCTTCGCAGTTCTGACCTGCCTCTCGATGAAGCCATTCCCCTGTGGGCGTCGTGGGGAAGTGGTGATGTGAGTGAAATTCCATGCTTTCGAGAACTCGTGGAACTGGTGGCTGGAATAGTGTGGTCCGTTGTCACTCACAACAACTCGTGGAATGCCATGCTCTATGAAGACTTGTTTCAATGCTGTTATCACTGCGCTGCTTGGGGCTGGGTCTGGAAGTTTGCGCAGGAAGGGATATTTGCTGTAGTAGTCTGCTATGATCAGCCATTGGGAGTTGTTGAACTCAAAAAGATCAGTTCCTATCACGTCCCATGGTGTGGAAGGGATGTCGTGTGGTAGGAGGGGCTCAGGAGTTTGTGACGGCTGATATTGTTGGCAAATTGAGCATGACCTGATCATCTCGTCAATGTCTCTGTTGATGTTAGTCCAGTACACACAGGTTCTCGCTAGGAGTTTGGTCTTCTGTTGACCTTGGTGGCTTGTGTGTAGTCGCTGCAAAATATCTTGTTGCATTGTTTTCGGTACGACAACCCTCTGGCCTTTCATGATGATGCCATTGCAAACAGAGAGATCATCTCTGTAGCTCCAGAATGGGCGTAGATCTGTTGGGAGATCTCTAATGCTTTCAGGCCATTGTGTTGTGATGAGCTCTGATAGCTGGTTGAGCACAGGGTCTTGTCTGGTGGTTTGTTGAAGTTCTTGGACTCGCTTGGTTGAAAATTGGACCAAGTCGACTCTTATGTCCAAGTCTACTGTTTCCTTGTTGTTGTCGCTGGGGAGTCTTGACAAACTGTCAGCAAGGACATTCTCTTTCCCAGCTTGGTGAGATATGTTGTAGTTATATCCTTGGAGCCGGATGAGCATGCGTTGTAGTCTTGGTGGTGCTGAAATGAGTGGCTTATCGGCTATAGCAAGGAGAGGTTTATGGTCCGTGATGACATGGAATGTTCGTCCATACAGGTAAGTATGGAATCTCTCCACACCGAAGACTATCGCCAGGAGCTCCCTTTCGATACAGGAGTATCTCTGCTCTGTGGGTGAGAGTGTTTTACTGGCAAAGGCAATCGGTCGAAGTTGTTGTTGGTCATTGTGTTGCAGGAGTGCTGCTCCGAGGCCACGGAGACTGGCATCGCACTGGAGATATACAGGAGCCTGTGAATCGTAATACTGCAACACAGATGTTTCAGAGACTTCTTTCTTTAGGTTGTCGAATGCTTCTTGGTGGTGAGGCTCCCACACGAATTCTGCATCTTTGCGTATCAGGTCTCTAAGTACGACTGACTTTGTACTAAAGTCTTTGATGAAACATGATAGGTAAGTCATCAACCCCAAGAACTGCTGGAGTTCTGTCTTGTTGTCTGGTGTTGGGACTGCTTGCAGATCAGCCACCTTCTGTGGGTCTGGCTTGATGCCCTCTCTGGTGTAGACGTTGCCGAAGAAGGTGATGCAGCTTTGTTTGATGTGGCACTTGGCTGAGTTGAGTGTTAGGCCACGTTCCTTGGCTACGTTCAGGAGGTAGATTAAATTCCGATCATGTTCTTGTTCAGTTGCACCATACACTACAATGTCGTCGGCGATGCATACGGTGCCAGTACACCCTTGCAGTATGCGGTCCATCTCAAGTTGGAATATATCCTGGCTGACGCTCAAACCAAATGGTAGACGACAGAACGCATATCTCCCAAATGGCGTCTGGAAGGTTGTGAGCTTTTGACTCTCCTCGTCTAACTTCACTGACCAGTAGCCTGATTTGGCATCTAGTTTCGAGAAGTACCGAGCATTGTGGAATTCGTGGTTCAGCTCTTCAAGGGTGCGCTGCCTGTAGTGTGGTCGGATGAGCGCTTTGTTTAGTCGCCTTGGATCTAGACAGACACGGACTGTCCCGTCTTTCTTTGTCACATAAGTAAGAGAGCTAACCCACTCAGTTGGTTCTGTCATTTTCTTGATGACACCTTGGCTCTCCATCTTGTCTAGCTCGTCTTTGATTTTCTCCCTCAAAGCGATTGGCGTTTTCCTCGGTGGGTCGATATGGGCGGGAACATTGGGGTCCACCACTAGGCGCTGAGCATTGCCAAAGTCCCCAACCTGGTCAAACTGCTCTGGAAACAGTTCCATCAGGGTGGTGATGTTGTTGATTGGTGAATGTTGTTCCAGAGAGCAGTGGAGAGTGACAAGCTTGAATTTGAGGGATGATGGTAGGCCAAGAAGTACAGGACCATTAGTTTTGACCACATAGAAGGTTGTGCCTGCCCATGGCGTTTCCTTGTATTTACATGGGATGACAACGGTACCGAATTGTTGGATCCAGGTCTCGTTATAGCATGACAGCAATGATTCGTTTTGGGTTACGTGCTTTGGGTCTGGTGTTCCATCGCTCTTTACCCTTTCTGGGAACATCTGTCGGTACGTGCGCAGAGGCAGGGTGTTGGCCTGTGCGCCGGTGTCGACTTTTACAGAGAGCTTGTGTACCCCTGGTCGGTTGTCCAATCTGACGTCGATCTGAGCTACAGCCTCAGTTTTATCAGTATGAGAGATGGCGTCAAATGCCAGCTCCTCAAACTCTTGCTGGAGGTGCTTTTCCTCAATGTTGTGCACTGCTGGTTTGGGCCGGTTAGGATATTCGTGGTTGCGGCGTTGCTGCCACCATGTAGAGATTACTAGTTCTCTTATTGATGATAGTACAATAAAGTACAGTGAGACTTGCTGCTGCAGTTCGATCTCCGATTCTTTATTCAGTGTTAATCCGATGACAACTTGATATGATAGTGCCAATGCATATAAGGGAGTGTATCACTTCCCAACTCTATAATATTAGCTGCAGCCTGTAGATGTGTTATTGTAAGACATTCCTACTGTGACCTTGGAGGTCAACCTTGGTCTTGATAGTGGAGTATCGATATATGGACAGCCAAGGGGGCCACTGATTAGTCAGTGTGTACTTCTCAATAGTTATCACTACAGTGTACAGTATAGTACTACTACTACTACTAGATCAATCATGTTTAATTCATTTTTAAAAATCCAGACTCTAACTTACTCAGTCATGTCAGTTACTAATACTGGTCGGCGATCCTGGGTTTTAGCGGTCTAAACTTATTTTAGGTTGCTAACTTCAGCTCATCTATGCCCTAACCCTAACCCTAACCCTAACCCTAGTTAGCAACCTAAAATAATTTAGACCCCTAAAACCTAGGATTGCCTACTGGTCTAACTAAGACTAAGTTCTAAGTCTAACTCTTTAATAATAAAAAAAAGACTAAACAAGACTAAACTAGGCCTAACAAGTTAAGTGCTAACTGACATGACTGACTAACTAGTTTTCATTGATTAATTGTGATGTGAGGGCTAACTTACCAAGTCCGAGAAGGAGAGCTAAGAAAGTAAGATGAGGCAAAGATGAGTTTAAACTTAAAGTTCAGACACACACACGAACAATTGTTGAATTATGTACAAATTGAATGTCATGTAAATTTGTAGATTTGTAGTCATGGTAGTGTGCCGGATTCATGCATCATTCACGGTTCTGTTCTTTTGCATAGTAAGGTACACTTACGGTATAACTAGGCCTACATCACATGCACGGCTACCTTGACTATACACATCATGCTGCCGTGCTGCCACATTGCGTGGGCGAGGTAACGGTAACATGGGCGATATTTTTAATACCTTTGGCTATAAAGTGAGTATCGCCTAGTCTAGATTCATGCTAGATATAACTTTTATTTTTATTTTTCAAATTTTATTTTATCTCATTCACTCGAGAGGCGCAGGCCTGATGGAGTAGGTCTTCTTTTCTTCTTCTCATAAAGTACAATCCACCAAGATCATCTCTTAAAAGTCTTTTGAGAAGCAAAATATTTTCAAAAAGAAAATGATAAAGAAAGAAAAGACAACAATGGTTAGTCAAATATATTTTGAGCTTCTGGATCATAAAGATGCTGTGATGTTATAGATTTAGACGCAGATCACATAATCTGCCTGTAAATAAAAGTATTTGATGCTAGTGTTATTGATGGTATTCATTGTCCCTTATGTACCTATTTGTAAACATATTGGAGATGTATATCATTATATTTTTGTTTGTTCCTTTTTTCATGACTTGAGACATACTTATTTACCAAAGAACTTGTTAAAAGGCAGAGTAAGTGCACTGAGCATGAACAAGCTTTTTAATCTGTCTAATGCTTGCCAGCTGAGAAAATTATCAAAATTTGTAAGTATTATCATGTCATATTTTGATAACTTGAAGAAATCAATCCGAGATTATATCATGTAGATATATAAACTCAGTATTTGTAGGCAGGCGCGGATCCAGGATTGAGTAAAAGAGGGGGCACAAAAATGAAAGTTTGTAAAAAGGTAGACCCGTATTTGTTGGTCTCGCCATGCAGCTTCTCGAAAAGTCGCTCAGTGGGGGGGGGGGGGGGGGGGGGGGGGGGGGGGGGTTAGGAGCAAAAAAAAAAAATTCGCCGAACCATCAAAAATCGCTCAGTAGGGGGTTATGGGGTTCATTTTCCCTCCATAATTCCCTGACAAGCAAAAAAAAAACAAAAAACAAAAAAAGGTTTCCATTCTAAAAGGGGGGGCACAATCGAGGAAATGGGCGATCGTCTATGGTAAAAATTCATACTTCTCTTACAAAAGGGGGGGGGCACGGGCCGGCTGTGCCCCCCCCCCCTGGATCCGCGCCTGTTTGTAGGTCTACCCGGCCGCAGTGGTAGAAGGATTAATTAAATGCCCAGACAGGCTTAACTTGTAAATTTGTAAAATATGTTTGGTGTGTTACTACATGGCCATTATGTTTTTTTTATAACTTTTATATATGTTTAATATTATTCCTTTTTTATATAACTTGCCCATGTTGATTGTATAACTTCAATGTGTTGATTGATTGTACTCTCATACCCCGTAAGGGGGTCTCTATATAGAGTTAATAAACCTTACCAAATCTTACCAAATCTTACCAATCTGATTGCCATATAACACTAATCAACAACAACATCAACAACAATGGGGCAGGGGCTGGTTCGTGCACAGTGTGATTGTTGGTCTGCATATATGCTGCCATCCTGAAAGGAAAGAAAAATCTATATTTCATTTAACAATTATAGGCTAATTGCTATATACAGATAATTTAATTTGCAGGATGAATTAATTGGTGTCACAAGCCTATTTATAGCCCCCCTCCCCCCACTCAGTATTATTTAGGGTACGCGTATGCTTGCATGTTCCCTCCTTTGAAAGCACCCCCCCCCCCCCCATCTCAGGGCTGCCCAAATTTCTGAACCCCCTATCGCGGGCTTTGCGCGGCTTTTCCTGCCTTGGAGACCCCCTTTTTTTAATTGGGAACACTGCTCAATGTAACCCCTATCTCAGGTGAGCTCTCATTCCTATGATCTCAGGACAGACACCAACCCCCTCCCAAGTAAGCTGTCATCACAATACCTTGGAAGAGATTTTTTTATGTTCAAAATGGTATCTCAGAACTCAATGCAGTCATAAGAAACCAAACAAAAATGAAAATCTCATGACATAAAAGTTTCATAACCCCCCTTTTTTAATTTCTCAGGTGTCGAAGAGAGAGAGAGAGAGAGAGAGAGAGAAAGAAAAAACACCCCCTTTTTTTAATGAAATCTCCGGGTGAGAGATAAAAAACACCCCCTTTTTTTACAATTCACGGGCCGGATTATGTCGCCCCAAAAGTACCCCTTTACCGGAGATTTTGGGAACACGCATGCGGTCCCTTCGACCTCCGAGTGGGGGGGGGGGGGGGGGGGGGTTATAGGCCTACTGTCAGCTAGTGCATATCTTCCCATATTGGCACACTTTCTTGTTCAATTCCTTGTCCCTATCCCCTGTTTACATAATAATGTTAATTCTTCATCAAATTTCAGTTTTTCATATATATAGCAAAGCGGCTTTATATAGGCTCCTATAAAATGGCCAACATTGAACTTTCAGACATCTATATATATATTTTCCTTTCGTAAGCTTACTATTTTTTAATTTGTTGTCCAAAATCGACACGGCCTTCTGTGCTTGTTTGTTTTTGTTTTGTTTTATTTGTTTGGTTAATTCTATTTCGTTTGTTAAAAATTGCTCATTCTTGTTTGTTGTGTTTTTAATTTTGATAATGGGGTAAAGACTAGACACATTTCGCGTCCTTCGCTTCTCGCCCAATCAGGCTCTCTTTCTAGCCAATGAACTCTTGACCTTTCTCCTTCGATCGCTTGATTGTTGTTTCTTGAGCTGTCCCGGAGATGAACAGTTTCTGGCTAAATTTATTCAAATTATTCCCTGATTCTTCTACTATTTCCCACTAGTTATGAGTATAATGATAGGGAACAAATCCCTGCCGAACGGCGTCGATCCGGCTCGAGAATATGAATTCAGTGACAGCGAAGATATTCGTGACAAGAGGACAACAGCACAACAAGAATCGGACGAAGGTAAATAAGCCCACGTTTACTGCGCTGTCGAATATCGCCCATTAGCCAGGCCGGTGGTTCCCCGTGTTTGTGCGCTTCACCGACACTCGACTCTCCCGGCGCGGCTTTAGTTTTGTTCATCAGTGCAGCTGCCGTGTGTGTAGCCAGGATTAGCTTCGTGAATGTAGAAAAAAAAAAATGGCTATACATAGTATACGCCTTCTACATCACGAAGCCAGGCGTTATTACCCAGCAATCAGATTCCGCACGGGGTTAGCAGGACATGAAAATGCCCTGAAATCACACTTTCAGACTTTTCTGATAGTTTCCGCGACCCACAGACCCTTCCCCACAGCGTTTCCTCCTAACAAACGTTTGTAATGAAAATTTTTTTTTGATTGACTCTAATTTTGGAAATATATCCATAAAAAGATGATAAAAATTTCAGAAAACTCACCAGCGTTTGCGTATCCATGCCTCCGAGGTCATGCAGATCAAAATGGCGGCACGATCGCCGTAATCGAAATCATGAAAACTATTAGGCGCCGTTTGTAAATTTATTATTTAGCTCAATTATTTACATATAATTCACTATTTAGCTCTTTTC
Source organism: Heliocidaris erythrogramma (assembly GCA_025617745.1). Taxonomy (NCBI): domain Eukaryota; kingdom Metazoa; phylum Echinodermata; class Echinoidea; order Camarodonta; family Echinometridae; genus Heliocidaris; species Heliocidaris erythrogramma. The sequence continues at coordinate 17,607,704 of CM046861.1, forward strand.
TACGATTATTATACGATAAAATGACATAAAGGATACAATGTTTTATAAATAATGAATTTTGCAATTTCCATTTTTTTTAAATAATGATTTTACAATATTCATCATATATAAATAATGAATTTTGCAGTTTCCATTATTTATAAATAATGATTTCACAAATTCATTATATATCAAATATTATGGAAATTGCAAAATTCATTATTTATAAAACATTGTATCCTTTATGTCATTTTATCGTATAATAATCGTAGAAAAGAGCTAAATAGTGAATTATATGTAAATAATTGAGCTAAATAATAAATTTACAAACGGCGCCTAATAGTTTTCATGATTTCGATTACGGCGATCGTGCCGCCATTTTGATCTGCATGACCTCGGAGGCATGGATACGCAAACGCTGGTGAGTTTTCTGAAATTTTTATCATCTTTTTATGGATATATTTCCAAAATTAGAGTCAATCAAAAAAAAATTTTCATTACAAACGTTTCCCTAGGAGGAAACGCTGTGGGGAAGGGTCTGTGGGTCGCGGAAACTATCAGAAAAGTGTGATTTCAGGGCATTTTCATGTCCTGCTAACCCCGTGCGGAATCTGATTGCTGGGTAATAACGCCTGGCTTCGTGATGTAGAAGGCGTATAGCCATTTTTTTTTTTCTACATTCACGAAGCTAATCCTGGCTACGTGTGTGTGCATCATTTGTCATGTTCGTGTAACAATTTTGCCCGTTGTCTGGGGTGTTTTTTCAAATATGTTCTTACCAAATTGGCGAGTGAGAATTGAATATTTTGGCTATATCGTGGAATAAGTCTCTGCTCATTCACTTGCGCGTTATGTCTATGGGAGTGGAATGCTGTCACTTGTCAGTGTCACCAAAGACACCCGGCCCATGGGACTGTCATGACTGACATAAACTTAAGCTGTTCGTAAAGTTACACATGACTTTACAAACGACTTGAAAAAATGAAGTGCCGGATAGGATGCCTAAAGTTTTTCCTGATGTTTTAACAAAGTGTGACTGTATCTCCAATAACCTCGATTAGATTGTGGCAAAAAAGTCTTTGACTTTGTATTAAAATGTTTGTTATAAAGAGAATGTTAATCTACATATGTGCTCAGTTCAACTTTAGCGGATGCGATTAAAAATGATTGAGAATCACATTTTGCTTGCCATATTCAAGTCATTTGTAAAGTCGTGCGTAACTTTACGAACAGTTTTATGAAACACCCCCCAGCACTGACAAAATAAACAGCAGTGAATGGACTTGTGACTTATTTCACGATAATGCCAATATTTGACAAATATGTTGCTGATTGCTGTTGTTAGGTTTTCAGTCTAACTCTTTTTTTTCTCTTTTTTTTTTTGGTCAAACTCAAAGTCAAAGACATCACAAAGTGAGGGATTTTTCTTTCAAATCATGAGTTTTCCCTTCATTTCTTTCTTCCCCCCCCCCCTTCTTTATTTTTTATTTTTTGGGGGGGAGGGTGTGGAGGGATGATGAATGAGTGATGAAAATTGTCTGTGTGGACTGTGTATGTGAGATCAATTTTGGTCTATCTCTTAATTCTGAATGTCTCTGGAGTCTGGGGCAGTTCACCATGTCCATGAACATGAAAATCAGTTGGTTTTAAATTTTAAAAAATAGACAAATGAGAGAAACAGATAAGTGAAACTGAAAAGAGTGAGGAAAATGTGAGGAATTGTAAGAAAGTTATTATACCAATACTGATAAGGGAGGGGGGTAAAAAGCATGAAAATCACGAGAATCTAACTTCAGTGATTTTTTTTCTAATCGCCAAATTTATTGTAGACAATGAAACAGGAAGATATTGTGAAATGACCAATCAAATATAACATGATACATGTAGATCTCAGTTCACTGTAACTTCTTGAAAATGCTAATTATTTTCCAAATTATTTGTAAAAGTACAAGTTACATGTAGGTCTAGATCTAATTTTCATTGAGGAGTTCTGTTTTTGCCAGTGAAACAGAAAGCAAACACATACATGTACGTACATGTACGGAAAGAGACAATTGATACGGCCATGCCACCTGGAGCCAAAGTTAAACTAACTAAGGCTACTCCAAATGCACCACTACCTTAAATGAAGTATTCATGTAAAATATCAATTTGCGCTTTTGTAGATACTGAGGATGCCAGTGAAACAGATGCTGCTAAACTTGAAGAAGAGTACACAGAGATGAAAGAAATGTAAGTTGAACTTACCTGTGTCATCATTTTTGTTATCGTATTATTATTTTTATTAAAGTTAAAAGAAGTTCTTTACTTCATAGTGTTTGACTGTATTTTGCTAATTATTATTATTAATATGTACATTTCATACATGTATGTCTTCTTTAAACTTGAGTGTGGGAATTTTAAACATGAACTTTTATTTTATTAAGCCGGAAATTGTATTTTGTGTTTGTGTGTGTTTATCTTTATAAGTACATAGAGAGACTCTTAATAAATTCATTGTCTACACAGAATTACTGAGCTTTCTTTTAAAAATATATCTTTTCTTTTATTCTTCTCTTTTTATTGGGCCTTGATGCCACCAGGATTTACAAAGAAAAATTGGCGACACTGAAGAAGCAGCTTCAACAAGTGATGGATGGTACACACCCTGAACTCAACCGAAAACTCAAGAAGATGGAACAGCAATTCAAAGAGCGCCTCCGCATGGCAGAGATCGCCAAGCAAGTAGAGGTATGCTACAACGACCAGCTATAGTAGCAAAGCAGGGGCGTATCCAGGATTGGGGGGGGGGATGGGGGTCGGCCGTAATATGGCAAAAGGGTGTATCTGAGCTCCGCAGCAGAATAAACAAAATCGAGAAAAATGGCTTTAAAGTTTGGGTATTTGGATTTGATGTGGAAGTCACAAGAATGGATGTTCGATGATGGAGTTTGTCTTAATTTTTGCTTTATACCTTAAATTATTTTTGTATATGTTTTATTTTTTGAAATTAATTATCACCAGGATTAGAGTCAGTTTTTTCTAGATACACCCTTCCGCCAACAAAACCTGACAAATGGCGCCTTAGTCTCTTTATGGCAAAAGGGTGTATCTGCAGATACAGCATACAAATCCTATCTATAGATACACCCTTTTGCCATATTAAGTGCACGAAATATATCTGTTGGTTAATTTGACGAAGGGCTGTATCTTAAGATACACCTTTCTGCCATCAAAGCATCAGCGTTACTCAATATTCTGAGGGCTGTATCTATAGATACACCCTTTTGCCATCAAATTTACAACCAAAATGTGAAAACGACTCAAGATAGCTCCTATTATCTCAGAAACGAAAATTCTACCACATCTGAGAGTTGGCTAAATGAAAATTTCGACCTCAAAGACCCCCCAAATGGAAAAATCTATAAAACCCACATTTTACCCAGATACACCCTTTTGCCATATTACGGCCGGGGTGTCCAATTCCAAAATAATAAAATCTTTTTAAAAAAAAAAGGTCATCCCATTTGTGGGGTGTTAATTTACACCCAGAAATCTTTTACAAGCAGAAAAAGGAAGGGGGTTCAGACCCCTACCCGATCGGCCCCTGCAAAGTTACTAATGCATGAGAATATGTTATCCGTCATTCATATATCAGTGCAAATTAGGATATTTCTTTATTGAATCTGATTACCTGATGGTTTAAAAAAAGTATTTTTTTAGCTTCTTTTTTTTTTGCTGAGAAGCCAGCAAGTTTGATATGCTTGTTTCCTTGCCATTACACAGTGTAGGATGCGGCTCAGAAAAGGCAAGAATAAATTAACATGAACAATATTGAAGAGAAATTATTGTAAACTATTAATTTTGCAAGTGTGATTGATAATGTTCCTATGAATGATGTCATGACGACCATTGTGTAACTTTCATTTACACTTTTCATTTCATTAAACGCAAAATATGTTCTTCTACCCAAACCCATTCCAAATAGGAAGCAATTTTTTTTTTAATTTGTGATGAATTGTATATTGATTATGCATCAAGTTGATGAAGATGAATGGATCAGAGTATAAGAATCATGTTGAATTTTGTAGCAGGAGAAAAATAAGAGAGCTTTAAAGGGAATCTTGAGTTCTTGGAAAGGTGAAAAATAATTTGTGAGCTTTCTCATTCCGTTTGTCAGTTTGGAAGAACATCACAGTAGAAACATCCCCTGAAAAGGATTTCTCTTCGAATGCTCTCATATTCGAAATATCACTAGAAATAGCTGAAATGTTCGGGCTGAACATTCATGCCACTTGTGTGTGTAGTCCCATATACCCATTTATGTGTGCAGTACATGTGCTTTTCAGTTAGATTGGGTCAATTTCTTTTTTTCTATTTTGATGATTCCAAAACAGTATAAAACAATTCTTATGTACACATGGTCAACCTTTCCCAATTCCTTTCAGACAGTTTCTTTCATAATGTAATCGCGTGACCAGAACTCTACTTTATATTTAATGTGAAAAGCGAGTCTGGAACCTAGAATGTGTTTTGGTTCATTACAGATGGAGCTTGTAGAAAGAGAATATTTGAAAGATCAGAAGAATGCTGGCAAAGAATTTGAGGTATGTACTAAAAATTTGGACTTAATCTATGAAGGGATGTTTCAGTAAGGGATGCCAGTTATCAGGCAATATGTTAGCCTTTTAATAGGCATTCAAATTGGAGAGGTTTCAGCTAGGCTTTTGATCTAAGCCTCCAACAATTTTTGTATATCATTTTTTTCCCTCCTTTGGTATTTAGTACATGGGAATAGCACTTAGAGAATAATCCAACACATTTTATTTTCATGCCAATCTGTTGTGCACCTTTCTATTCATGAATAAGTCTACTTATCCATATATTTTTCCAATTGTGTGCTTCTCAATTAATTTGATCAAATATGAACGATTCTTTATACATTACATCTCAAAGTCAATTTCTAATTCTCTATCTGACCATGTCTCTGTCTCTAGATTAAGAAGGTGGACCTGATGGAGACTTTGTTATTAGATCTGGATGATAGAAGGAGAATGATTGAAATTGAACATCAGTCTATGGAGCTTACTGGAGGTATAATATTATGTACAATGATTATTATAATATTCTGAATTTTATATGTCTCTAAACGCTTAAAGGGAAAGTCCACCCTGATAATAACTTGGTTTAAAAGAAGCAGAAAAATTAAAGATACAGGTCAGTGAAAGTTTGAGCAAATTCCACTAAGAAAAAAGAAAGTTATGCATTTTTAAAGTTGTAATCAAGCAAACACAAATTGGCAACTCTGTGACGTATTTTGCAAGCTCATCTCCCATTTGTCCTGTACTGAAAAAATCATAAATATTTCCATTTTCTTTCTAAATATATTTTATCATACATGCACTCTAGATATAGTCATTTCACTATACCGCAGTTTTAGTGATCTATATAAAAAGTAGTAAAATTTCTTGTTATTACTTGTTTGTATTAAACCAGATTCTATGGAGATCAAGCCTGTAATCACAAGGAAACTGCGAAGGAGACCTAACGACCCTATGCCTCTACCAGAGAAGAGAAGGAAACCTACCCCAGATATCCTTTTTATTCTACAGTTAACCCATTTATAACTAAGCCTTAAACCATCTTTGTTAAAGATAAAGTGGAGTTCAGGGCCCTGTTTCATAAAACTTGTCATTAATGACAAGTTAAAAGCTACTGTTATAAGCTACTGAAATCCTTCCATCTGATTGGCTGAGAGCAAATTTGTTGGTAAAATTACTGACAAGACACTTGATGAAACACCCCCTAGCCATGTAATTGCATTGTGCTAAAAACTGTTTTTAAGCAATTGGGAAAGGCTTATAATTTCTACATAATTTGTGTATATTTGAGGTTTGGGAATTGTCAAAATGATAAGAAATTGGCCCAATCCAAATGGACATAAGAATAAGAAAGCTTACAAATTATTTTTCACCTCTACCAGAACTCAATCTCTTTAAGACCCTAAGGTACATGCATGTTGTCGGCTTCTGGTAAGAAATATTTTTCATAGTTAATGTTCTATTGTAGTATTTTACTTATATGAAATATAAATGAATGAATGGATTGCTTCTCCAGATAATGTTATTGAATAGGAATTTTCCTATTATCAAATTGAGAAAAAATAAAGCTATCACTCCATTTAAAATTGAAAGCAGAAGTATTGTTCGTATCAATTTTAGCTAACCTTGACAGAATTCTAAGTTATTTTTTTTTTACCAAATGATATTGAATACCTAAGGTCTGTTTGTAGATTTGCAATATATTTAAGATGACTCCATATCTCCTTGACTACCTTGTAAGTCAGTTCTGTTACACTCTAAATGATGAAGAGATAGCAGCAGATCTCAAGGCTCTCACAAAGGTATGTTATATTTCAGCAAGGAAAATTGATTTTGTTTTGCATAATTCCTTCTATACTTTCTGAATAAACTGACCCAGTTTGTAGATACTTTTGAAAAATATACATGGGAGCAGAGAGGGATTCAAGCTCTGGTTAACAAAATTGTATATTAAAAAAGATGATGAAATATATAAAATCACTGCTACAAGCAATTTTTTTATTTCTGAGGAAAATTTAAAAAGAACTCCTGTGAACAAAATTTAATTTTTTATTCTGGTAGGTATGTGCTAAAACTAACAGATTTTCAAAGTCGCTGCTTTGCGTAGAATTTCCAAATAATGTTCAACTTCATGAATACATTAAAATGGAATTTGAAAGAAAGAGGACTGGAATTTCACAACTTGAGTGCTGAAGTTAGTTTAAGAATCTTCTGATAATATACTTAAACTTCCTATTCATTTGCCTGTAAACTTCTAGGTCTTTCATAAACCATAATATTTTTATATATTTATTTATTTACTCTGTGTTCTTTATACAGGGTAGTGTCTTCAGAACCTAAAAACTGCTTTGCAAGAGAGCCCTGTATTACATAAAACAATTAAAATACAATGTAGAACAATTTCAGAACACTAAAATATTACAACTAACAGAACAATACCCCCCAAAATGTGTTAAATATATTTACAAGTATAAAATTGAATCACGGCTTAAATACACAACTTGAATATACATTCATTAAAACCAATAAAATACCACAAAGGATCAATGGTTTTTGATCCGTTTCCTTACTGCCCCCCCCCCCCCCATCCCATCATCATGCTCACTACAGCAATATATATAAATTTTTTTTTAAGAGGAAAAAGGGTGTCGCAAGAACATTTCCAGGTTAAAAGTTAAAGCTTAGACATTTACATTGTTTCTTGAAAGATTCAAATATTTTTAGTGATTGTAGTGTACTCATGCTTTTGTTTTCATGTTGCGTTACCTTGATTTTACTGAAAACAATTTTCTTATTCATGTTTATTACATACGATAACATGACCATAAGTAGACATGTGCTTGAATACAGATTATAAAAATGGAAGTGAACCATTTGTGGCCTATTCCTTTCATTTATACAGAACAAAAGTGGGAGCACAAAGAAATCAGGTATGTATATAAATGAGTTGCTAGCTGATTTTTTTTTTTTCAGTTTGCCTTTCTATTTGCATGTGCTGGTAAAGGGTGTATTTTATTCTATGGTCTATACCACTTTGATCATTTTCCAGACCTATCTGCGTGTCTTTCAACTCAACTAACAAATTTGAGAAATAACTTGAAAGGCATTAATTGGCATCTTTACTTGAAAACTGTTAATTGGAAACAAACATGTCATATACTCTTGTCTCAGTCTCTCCCTTTTATTGATATTACTTGTGGCAAATTTATACAATTGTTGCATTTCAATTGATTCTAAACCTTTCTTCTGAGGCTGAATTAATAGAATATGGGGGAGCAAATATTTCAAATTATAATAATTAAAAAGTGTTTTACAATAGATATTTCCTTATGAGGAAATTTAAATTTCCCATATATACATATACTTCCCCATTTTGAAGTTTTCCAATTTTGAAGAGTAAAACATATTTTATGCATATGTGGTTTGGCAACATATACATAGAATATGCAAACATTAAAAGTGGTGTATTATCTCATCATCTTTTGAAACCATTTTGAGTTGTACCCTCATTTTCACTGTTTGCCTATTTATAAAGCTTCCAGCAAGCGAGTGAGCTATTATATTCTTCATTCTATACACTCCACTTCCTCTTCTTTCCCGTGATTAATTAGTGTGCAGTTGATGTGATGGGTCACAGGGATGGTTGATTAACAGAATAAGGTACAGGTAATTAATTTGACTGGGCTTTACAATCAATGCACCGTACATCAGGAGTGCATTTACAAAGGAGATCAACATTTAAATGATAGATGGGAACACTTTGTTTAAAAAAAGGCAACTTCCCTGTCGTTTAAAGACTTGTTCAGATGTGACGTAAATAAACCACCTCCAAAAGGACACCATCGTAGTGCACATCACAACTTTGTATAATGTTTGTTGAGAGCGTGAAGGGTGTTAAAATGTGTTTGAGTTAACACCCTTTTGTTTCTCAGCTGACAATTTTTTAACACACAAATCACAGAGTAGCCATAGTGGTCTTTGTTAATCGCCACTTTTTTTTTAACCCCATTTTCCTTTCATTTACACCTAAAAATCAATTATTTTTAAAAATATTTTTGTTCGTGCAGCAGTTGTTTAGGCAGTTTACTGCTTCATATCTGGACAGGTCTTTTTGAACTGTAGATATTGATAAGATTGAGGCATAATGGTGGGGAAAGAGATTCCTGTAGAAAATGTCCAAAATACTACCCAGGCAAGTGCCCTTTATCTTGGCAGGGTCCATGCGGAAGTCAGCTGAGAAGTCATCGTCGTGGAAACCCAAAGCTTGTAAGTCTTGGCCCACCTCCTTATAACACTTCTGTTACCATGGTTACAACTTGTCAAAAGCATGACAGGAATGTTTTGTATAGTCATATACTAGTTTGGCCTCACATTTAGAGCCAGTGAGTGAACATAGTTTCAGACTAAATACATGTAGATTCACAAAAGGGGTTGTAGTTTTAGTGGTGTTCAAGGGATTTACCAAAAATGACAGAAGAAATTGGTGTGAAGAAATAGCTTTCCTTAATAACAGAATTGTTAACTGCCTGGACTAATACAGCATGGTAGCTAATTACACAAACTCTCAGTTGCTAAGTGATTCAAGACATGCATGGATCTTTCCAAAGAAGAGAAATAAAGATATATGTAACGTGTGGGATGAATATTGAGAAATCTAGTTGAAGGCTTAATAGTCTTCTACTGTATAATAATACTTTGAATCATGCAAATATGTTTTTATAATGCTGCCTGAAATATTTCAAAGCAAGAAAAAATTTTTTAGACTATTATGAGAAAGATTTTTCTCTTTTTATTGGGTTTCTGCAAGGTCACACTGTAGCAGCTATGATATTTTTTACACGTGTTTTCTCTCTAGTGATTTGTTCTCCTTCCTGTAAATCAGAATTCTGTGTGTCATCCATTATAATGCAGTCATTTGAATTTCAGCCTGTTCTTAACCCCTTCCATGCCACCAGATTTTTTAGCAAGTGTTAAATATTAACTTTCAATGAGTTTTTTTCTTGAGCAAACTGGGCAAAGATATATTTCTTAGGAATAAATATTATATTGAAGGCACAGCTTTCTGTATGAGGAAGAATTTCCAAGCCACTCTGAGCCTAAACGAAATTTTCAACAAATTTTTCGGCGGGATTTGCCACCCACAGCCTTGTAGGGGTTAATGTGGTATATATATATATATATATATACATGTATATACTCAAGACTAACCATTTACAATTGAACTAACCAATGTTTGCCAACCAACTCACTGCATGACTGTGAACTCTTCCTGTCTAAATGGGCAACACTTTATCTTTCTTTGAAAAATTCTTCTTACATTGCACAATTGATCTATAATGAAGCTCAATATTGTTGGTGGTGGGGGAGTTAATTTGTTAGAGTAATGATTTTGCCTATTTTTCCCCAATCTGAATATAATAGTGATTATTTTGTTATTAATCTTCAATTCAAAATTTCATATTTTGTAACAAAAGTAGATACAGACTGCACAGTGAAATTACGTGTCCACGCATATATTCTTATTTAGTTCCATATTACACAAAGCACAGAATGTTGCAGCCAATCCTCTTTATAAGTTAAATATGTTATCCTTGATTTGGAAGATTACACATGCAGAAGTTCATTATGGTATCATGCCTTACATCAAGAGGAGTACGATTTCAAATACCTCGTGGAAAGTAACCCAAGGAAATTATTAGGGAGGGAAATATTTTACAATTTTTATCTCAAGTGCATAGAATGGACACATCTCATTGTCAAAATATCAGTTGAATATTGCACTTGTTGACTTCAGATTTCCTTTGGAGCCGGCTTTAGAGAAAAGTGCACCAGAGCTTGTGCATCTCAGCTGATATACTCTGATCAGTGCATTGAAAACAGAAACAACTTTTTAGTTCCTACATGATCAAAGCACTTAGTATGGTTGTTTTAAAAATCCTTGATACATCTTAAAGATCACATTGCAAGAAAATCACAAATATGGCAATTAATGTATCACTAGAAACTGGGAAGCTTACAGATGGCAATCGTATAAGTTTTATGTCAACTGCGTATCTGATGATTATAAAAACAACATAAATAAAAGCTCTTCTGAGCATCTGGAATATCCGAGGATTCGCCAGAAATATAGCAATGTTTTGATGTCGTCACACAAGGGATCGATCCTGCTTAAGCAGACGACGTCCTATAATGAATGAACGTAATTGCAATGCAATTATTTACCAAATTATAAAGAGTTTGGTATATTTAACATGACCTTATTTCACACCATTCTAAAAGGGAAAGTGAACTGATTCTGATAACTAAAACCGTTTGATAGTAAATACACAGGAGAAGGGTCAATGATCAATGAAATAAACCCCACTTTCAAATTGAAAAGCCCTCCGAATAATATCACAGATTGTATTCGTTCCCTCTTGAAACGCCGAACATGCCCCGGTGCAAGCAGCTGAAAATACAATGGCGTCTTATTTTGTTTACAAGTGACTGATTCTTTTATTTTTTTAACGCTGCATTTTTCATCAAAATAATACCATACACGAAATTAAGAGTGAGGCAACAGACTAACATTAAGACTGATGCTAGTCAAGTAAGAGAAATAAGTGAAGAGGAGATGACAAAACAGGCACTGAAAAATGTGTAAGATGTTATGGGACATCGTCTGCTTAGACAGGACTGGTCCTTCGTGTGTCGTCACACATCTCAGCAGCGTTCAAGGAGCTCTTCAGCTGCTATATCGGGGGCTGTATTTTACCGTTTTATAATTGATAATAATCATTAATTCAAATGTTTCCAAGCGTTGAATTTGGATAACCTTGTATAATTTATGCCATCTATGCAATAATAAGTATTAAGCCAATATTTATTTTGATGGAATTTTCTTGCAATGTGCTCTTAAAAAAGAATTATTTACTGCTATGAATCTTAACCACACTACTTGTACTTGACTTCAATAACAAAAAAGAAAAAAAGGAAGAATGAAAACCTATTGCAATGTCTCCTATTCTTACATTTATCACTCCTCTCTAGCTTGGAAACCCAAGACTGGCATGAAATCCCACTCAAACCACAGCAATCACAACCATAGTAGTGGAGCAGGAAGCAACGCTGCCGGGAGCACCACCACCGGCAGCACTACCACTTCAACAGGCAGCACCAACACCACCACTACCTCCAGTGGCAGCCACTCGACAGGGAGCAGTAGCAACCACAAGTACAATGTCAGGATTGAGGATGGGAAGCTGTTCTACGAGAAGCGATGGTTCCATCGGGGCCAGAATGTCTACGTGGAGTCGAAAGACATGGGCAAAGTCAGCGCAATCGTTACCTCTATTGGGCAGATCGAGGTAAAGTGGCTCTCATTATGTTACATATAAATTACATTTAAGCCTTTATACAAAGATCATCAATATTATAGAACAGGTGGACTTTCAGACCAGGGGGGGTGTTTCATAAAGCTGTTCGTAAAGTTACGCATGACTTTACGAACGACTGGACCATGTTCTTGGGTGCTATACTAATCAGATTCTCAATCATTTAGCACAAGAACTGACCACCAGTCGTGCGTAAAGTCGTGCGTAACTTACGAACAGCTTTATGAAACACCCCCCAGGTACAGTAACCTTGAAAGTCTACATTATAGGGTGTAATAACCGACTCTCCTCGATAGGTGATACAGGTACTAGTATTTTCAGAAGTTGCTGACATATCTTGTTTGACTTGAGTGATTTATGTTACAAGACAAATTCCTTATTAATTATAATGTGGAACCTTGTTGTAACATAGTACTTGGAACCAACGAAATTACCTTGTTATATCAGGGTTTTAAAAAAAAAACAATAGAAGTGGAACCAGCAAAATTACCTTGTTATGAGAGTTTGTTATAACAGTGTACATGTATTTTGTCTGTTCATGAACATACAGTTAACCCGACATAACTCAAAGTCGCATAGGTCGAAATGACCCCAAGACTTATCAATTTTTTTTCACCAAACTATGCAAAACGTGTTATTCACATTTCCTCAGTCGAATTTTGCATAAGTCAACCTATTTTCTGTGGTCCCAACAGATTTGACTTATGCAAAGTTAAACGACTTTTACTGTTTGTTTACTGCTGAGAGCAGTACAAACTCAAGGCATTTCATTGACATCTGTTTTAACATCCTTATTTGATGTGACCGCCTAAATGTCTTGTCAAGTTTTGATTTTAAATCACTAGAAATCAGTTAGATAAATGCTGATATTGAAATTAAGCATGATGATCCAACATTTAAAAAATATTCTTGCAGTCCTTCAAATGCTGTATAATGAAATGTAATACCTATTTCTAAGCAACAAACTAATTTTAGACATTATTTCAAGTTCTGATCATGGTTTAGAGTCCAATAATTATATTATTTTTCCAAACAGATCTGGGTGAAGAAAACTTTGGACAACCAGAAGATGAGGATTTACGTCACTCAGATGCAGAAAGGCAAATACAAGATCAGGAAACGATCTACATAGCCAAACAACTTTGTACAATGTGTTTTAGTAGCAGTGTTAATGATGTACTATATTGTAGATATTGTATTTGGTCTATTTTGAAGAGCCTGTTCTTACTGCCTCAGTAATTGATACTGAATATAAAACACAGTCATCCCAGTATTTGGAGCCTGAACGGTGCTAGAAGTTTGGACGCAAAAGAAAAAAACCTTGAAGTAGCTGGAAAAATCTTTTAACCCCAAAAGAAATGCAAGTAATGTGTTCTAACAGTGCCCTTCCAAAAATACTGAATTCAATTTTTAATGAAATGAGTAGAACAACTAGCTCTTCCACTATGCATTTTGGAAAACTGCATAAAGAAAGTTTTCTGTAGAATTTTTATTGTATTTTATGTGTAGGGTTATTTATTTTTAAGATTCATTTGAAAATTATTGATTGAGGCAGTGAGAAAAATATGTGTTCAATAGAGACTGAATGGTAAGTTGAGAATGAATCATGGTTTAAATTAATTTGCATTTTCTACATGTGAGTCAGGGGTTTACCCTGTGTAAGTTTTTTTTATATAGCTCTGGACTGGAATACAGTCAAACCTGTCTTAGCGGCCACCTGTCTATAGCGGCCACCTGCTTATAGCGGCCACCAAAAAATCCCCCGCAGGAAATTACTGTGTTGTAGACCCTGCATATAGCGGTCACCTGCCTAACGCGGCCAGCGGCCACCCATTATGTATCCCTCGGACAATATCTGACCGCGTATAGCGGCCACTAATATCGAGTCGAGCCGTAGCTTCATGCACAAAAAAGTAGTTTTTGCCATAGGCGCGATGTGTTTACCGAGTCCTAGCTCAGTCACACTCTCACACAAACGTCGTGAATAAATTCTACAATGGCCATGAAGATCTAATAGTTTCACCACATTGCCGACTAATTAGAGATTAAAAGTCTTTTTAGTAAGAATTAAGCACTACTATTGTTCGTTTACGTAATCTTCGCACCATCCAGCTGCAATCCCCTGCACTTTAGTTGTATTGTTCTCCTAAGCTATCGCGGTCGGCATTGCATTGATATTGATCGCCATTGCGCAATAGCACAGGCTCGTGCACTTCAATATAATTTTTTATTTGTAAAAGATTTTTTTAAAAAAATTTAAAGCGTTACAACTTTTGAAAAAAAATAATAAAGGAGTCATTTTTTTTAGAAAGTGAAAATAATAAAATACTACCCAAGTATTATTTTTTTAAAAGATCAATAATAACGATTTCATGTACGAGAGATTGTCCTGCTGAAAAACGGCGTGAAAACTCGACTCGGATCGTCCAGGCCACCGGCGATCCAGGCCATTGTCGACGTTCGCACTTTCGACGAATGCAAGCGAGCACCTTCTATCGCCTGTTCTCAAAAACAGTTAAAACTTCTTTTAAACCATTCAAAAGGCAAATGTTTATTGAATGAAAATTGATTGCACGATTTTATTCAAAAGATAAACTTATTATTGTAATTTTTGACAGGAAGCAAAAGCATGATTAACAGTTAGACATCGTTTTTAGGCTAGGGCCTATAAAAATCAAGAACAGCAGTCTCAGCGGGTGGTACGTACGTGGTAATTTGAGGGAAAATTCATTTTACACAGATTGCTCGTATATCTATTGTTTTTCTCATTTATTGACAACAAAGCATATTATTTTAGCATTTATATATCATATGACATGTTATACGTCAAATCTGTTGATCTATAGCTTGTTTTCCTAAGTGATATATATGGATGCATGTACACTAACTTTGTTGCGTGTAACAGTGTATGTGCAAAAAAATAAAAATGGCCGCCGACCTGTCTATAGCGGCCACCTGTCTATAGCGGCCACTTTTTCTGTTTCCCTTCGGTGGCCGCTATAGACAGGTTTGACTGTATTTCATTTTACATACTTCAAGACTAGGGGTGGTATTCTTAAAACTAACCTTTTTCATATTTGGGGAAGGTTTCAGTTGTCATAACAAATTAAAATTGCATCTTTTCATTGGAGAATGCACAAATACTATTATCAACATTGTGTGTATTCAAAGTCATATGACAAGCAATGAGATGTAATAATTTGACATTTTTCAGAATACCACCCTCTGTTGCTTCTGTTCACCCCCCCCCCCCCCCCCCTTCCCCCTCTCTCATCAACTGGCACTGTGCTCATCACATCATCACATTGTTTGCAACTCTGTCACTTTACTAGTCTCATGTCTGAAAATGTTATGCATACATAATTCTTAAGCCATTGAATATCAATCCCCAAATAACTCTGGCTAGAGTCTGTGGAAAGTGTGCTGTGTTGTATCAAAATCAAATTGTATCCAAACAGGTTAATTAAAAGTTGCTTTTAACAACTTGAAAGCATGCTTAAAGTTAGTCCAATACAGCAACAACCAAAGTACACAAAGCGGATTCCATCCTGTGGGATGTGGTTACTATACTACATGAATTAAATACAGTTAACCTTGCATAACTCGAAGTTGCAGAAGTCAAACTTTACCCAAGTTGAATCTATTATTTTGAAAAACGTGCTATTTATATTTCCTAAGTCAAATTTTGCTTAAGTCGAACTACAGATTCGACTTATGCAAAGTTAGCTGTAGTTTGATAACGGGCGATTCCGCATCGCATACGACATTTGATGCTTCTCTATATAGTTAATCAAAAATTTAAAAGTCTTCTTGATATGATTGTTGACTAATGATAGTGATATAGGAAAGAACCATTGGTAATATTTTTATGCCTCCGCCCACCGAAGGTGGGTGCCGGAGGCATTATGTCCGTCCCACTTCTCGTTACCGCGATATCTGAAGAATCATTTGAGGTAGGAACCTCAAACTTGGTACTAGTATGTATCCCCATACGAAGATGAACTGATTAGATTTTGGGGTAAGTAGGTCAAAGGTCAGAGGTCACAGAGGTCAATTTACATGAAATTACATAAAAATTCTTGGTTTTTAGCACCGTTACCACGATATCTCAAGAACTGTTTGAGATAAGAACTTCAAACTTGGTACTAGTATGTTTCCCTATATGAAGATGAACTGATTAGATTTTGGGGTAAGGAGGTCAAAGGTCAGAGGTCACAGAGGTCAATTTACATGAAATTACATAAAAATTCTTGGTTTTTAGCACCGTTACCACAATATCTCAAGAACTGTTTGAGGTAAGAACTTCAAACTTGGTACTAGTATGTTTCCCTATATGAAGATGAACTGATTAGATTTTGGGGTAAGGAGGTCAAAGGTCAGAGGTCACAGAGGTCAATTTACATGAAATTACATGAAATTCTTGGTTTTTAGTACCGTTATCGCGATATCTCAAGAACTGTCTGAGGTGAGAACTTCAAACTTGGTACCAATATGTATCCCCATAGAAAGATGAACTGATTAGATTTTGGGGTAAGTAGGTCAAAGGTCAGAGGTCACAGAGGTCAATTTACATGAAATTACATAAAAATTCTTGGTTTTTAGCACCGTTACCACGATATCTCAAGAACTGTTTGAGGTAAGAACTTCAAACTTGGTACTAGTATGTTTCCCTATATGAAGATGAACTGATTAGATTTTGGGGTAAGGAGGTCAAAGGTCAGAGGTCACAGAGGTCAATTTACATGAAATTACATGAAATTACATGAAATTCTTGGTTTTTAGTACCGTTACCGCGATATCTCAAGAACTGTCTGAGGTGAGAACTTCAAACTTGGTACCAGTATGTATCCCCATAGAAAGATGAACTGATTAGATTTTGGGGTAAGTAGGTCAAAGGTCAGAGGTCAATTTACATAAAATTACATGAAATTACTGGTTTTTAGCCTCGTTATCAAATATTTCTAGTTTATTTATGAAATGAAATAAATTTTCAGTCTCCTGTGCATTTTAAGTGAAAAGATTTGTAATTTTGTTGGACCAATCCTTTTTAGAGTGTACATGTATGCCATACATTTCCAATCTGGTGATGGCGGAGGCATAAATTCCGACCGCGCGCGGTCGAAAATTCATCTAGTTTTTTTTTAATCAATTTTGAATGAAATGCATGGGGAAAAAGACATATGTCGCACAGGACACTGCACGAAATCGCCATACTTGGAATTTTCTCAGAAGGAACGATTATAGAAGATATGTATGTGTTTGATTACAGCTCACCTATTGTTATTCATATCAACCAACTACCAGGGCCCATTACACAGAGGTTTGCAAGCAATTGCATATTTGAAACGACGATGCTGATTGGTTAATGGTCAGCGTTTTGAGCAGTATGAGCATGGAACGATTATCTCAATAGACCCGTTTACTAAGTGATTCAAATTTATGGATGTTTCTTTCCTGGGGTCCTAGTAACGAGGTATTCCATTAACCTGTTATTAATGAATGAACTACAATACTTGGAATCCAGTTTGCATACATTACTTGTTGCTATGTCTGACAAGCCTCTGGCAAGCTTTCAGGTTGTCAAGAACAACCTTTGTTTCAAAAGTATGCATAAAATTTGAATTACTTAGTAAACAGGTCTATTGGCCATTGCAGGACATAAGCTCACTAGTTGGTATTTTTCACGAGTACATCATGTACCATAGGATAATTTCCTATTGCAAATTCATTGTTTTCAATTGAGTATTCTGTTCTACAATACTAACATATTTTGCACACTCTTTGAGGTAGTTACCAATACTCTCACTTTCATGAAATCTATAAATCATAATTTACAACAAAAGTAATGCAATACACTATTTAAAGACTTTTGAGGTTGTTTATTTTATTATTCAAACCCTTCAACATTTATGTATATACATGACATGATACGTTACAGTTTGTGAAAATACGCGTACTGTACACATCTTTGTACAAAACAATTTTCAATAAAATGAAAACAAAACATTACAAAATGGAGAATACTTGTTATTTGTGTACTCCTTTGTTGTTGTGTCAGCTACCTGTCTTCTGTTCTGATCGATTTCAACTCTACATCAATCGTAACTCTGTACTTGTACTACAGAGATAGTTTGTCAGTTTGCAATAAGCCAGTTCGTAATTGGTGCACGGTACACATGACCCCAATTTGTATGCGCATCTGTTTTGGAGGACGCGTTTAATACTTTTTTTGAGTAGACATGAAACATTTCATAAAATCATGGAAAAAAGGTTAGAAAATTGTCATTAATGAGTGAAATCAAATCAGCCCTCCACTTCCAAAAGCGCTCTGCGGCCCGTGAATCATACTTGCATGCGCATCGTGGTCCGCAAACTCTGAAAGCGTATAAAGGTCAGTACAAATGACCATCTGTACAAGCGCAAATTGTAATTATGAGCCAATGCAGATCAATGGCAACTCTTTATAAGACAGGGTCTTGATCTATAAAACGAAACCTTCTTGCCTGTCCAACTTCTCTGCATTCTATTGCTTAGTAGCCTTGATATAACAAGATTTTTTATTATAACATGTATCCAGGTCATTTTCTTGATCCAAAGGAGTTTAATATAACATGGTCCCAGTAGTGTTATAAAAAGTGTGATTTCAGATAAACGCAGACTATTTCTTGCAAGCTGTTATGACCTGGTTTACCAGGAGAAAGGTCCTTGTCTATTTAATGACGGAAAACAATGTGAGAAATTGCATTAAAATGAGGTCTACAGATAATGATTTTAACATTCACTGCCTGAAAAACTAAAATTGATCTAGTGATCAATAATCCGTGGGTAATCTCATGGTTCCTGTCATAGAAGGGAGACAAGTTATGGAGCCACAACTTTTGAACACTAAATGCTCTTTGAAAGGTTTGTGAACTTAAATGTCTACCTGTACTTGGTCAACAAACACCATGGTTTCTGGACCTATCGTGTACATATTTTTCTCTGTTGGAAAACTTACTCTTGGCAATGTACATTTAGATTATTGTAGACTACAGTACCTGAGTAGGTGGTGATATGTTTCAGAGCTAAGTCTGAATACAGGAAATTAAATTCTTTTTGAAACTTTGAACTGAAATTGGTACCCGTTCAAGCACACACCTGGATACAGGGCCTTTTGACCCAGTCTTGAAGTTGGACATGGACTTTAACACATTGGAACCAACACAATACATGTTATGTCCTGCTCAAAACTTGCTCTTGGCAACTACATGTATGTACACAGCCTGACCAAGCAGACAAAGGCAAAAAAATGCAGATTCATAGAGAAAAGATTGCTAAAAGAAATATTCACAGGGTAATGAATATCCATGTTCATATTCTTTATCTTGAATATAATTTTGTTTAAATGTTGGATATCCACCACATGACAACAAATTATATAATATACAAGCAGCACAGTCCAAGCAGAAATGGAATGATGCCATCTTGATGTTAGAGACGTTGCATAAAGTAGCCCTGTAGAGAGTTGTACTTGTAGGGCTTGGATCGATTCCTTCCCCTACAGAAAGAGACAGAAATAGACAGAAATATACCATGTGCATTTTGATTAGCATTTGATAATTGATACAAATTTCTTCAAAACATTAACATTAATGAACAGTTAATGAAAATGAGGGGTAGAGTTTGTACTTCTCACGGAATTAAAATCAAATTTAACAAATTAACAAACAAATTAACTGAATAAATACATAGATTCGGCTCTGGAAATGAAAGAGCTCTTCATTATCAAATTCAGTTTGTTTTTCTTTTTTTTTCTTCCAGCAATTTGAAATCGGGAAAATCTTTGACTTTTGAAAAACAAATTTCACCTTCTAATCCTCTGTTGCAATTGTCTTGGTGTTAAAAGTGTTAAAGAGGATCAAATCACAGAATTTGATGTTCTAATAGACAATGGCTATTCATACAATAACATTGGAAACACTCCTGAAAACTGTTAAACCAAATTGGATGACTTCAATGTCAAATAGTCAACAACAACAAAAAAAAGGGGGGGTAGGAGTATGTGCCCCAAATGGTATTCCCCTAAATAGCAAATGAACTTGAACTACCCACATCCTTTGGGAACAAGACTAAATGACTAAAACAATGATAATCATCTTTTACATTGAGATGCCTAAAAACACCTTTCAGGCATATGAATTAGAGTGTGAAATAATTGACTAAAAGTTTCTCGCTACAAGAGATCAAATACAGATAAATGTGAGCTGACCTTGTGACTCTAGTATACATCTTTTCCATGACAAACTCCGCTGGTCCCTCTGTACCCCCTAACCCCTTTTGGTCTCTCCTACGCCCCTGCTGGGTCTCTAGGTACACATCCAGACACATGAGAACCCTTTGTAGCTGGTTGGTCATCAGATGGTTGACAGTTGTCTTACCGATCAGCTCACCATAGTGGATGTTCAACTCAGCCTCCATGTCCTAATATTAAGATTAGAATAACATTGTCAGTATCATAGTATGAAATTGATATCATTATGAGTTTATGACAATGCAGTTTCATTTAATGGTACATTGACACCTTATATTGGAAAACTTTCTTTAACTCTTCAATATCATCCATGCAGTTTAAAGCACTTTCCATCGAAAAAGCTTATTTACTATATTGAGTGATAATTTAATCCAGCATTTTAAAAACTGAATGGTCATGTACTTGCCTGATTTACATACTTGCTTGCCCACATATGATGACACAACATATTCTAATTACAAACTCACTGAAGCTGTCTTGAAACAAAGTGACAAAATTCAATAATTTGGAGACTGCTTCTAATAGTGTAACTCTTTTTAATACATGATTATTGCTTTAGACTCTGACAAAGTCCTAAAAATATCACTTCAAGATCCTAACCTAAAGCTAAGCTATACAACTACCAGACAAATAGAATTGACATTGTAACAAAATCCTTACTCTGATGTGGACATTGTTGTTGGAATTTCGTTGTCCTTCCCACTGAAGATTGATGATAAAATGAGGAGGCTGGTTAGGGTAGTCTAGACCTAGAAGTATCAATACCTGAAGCTTGGCTGTAAGTTAGATAAAATTTAAAACAAGATTGAGAATACAAGGGAAATGCCCAGGGCAGTCTCGCCTGCATTAATAGCACAATTATTGGGGCAAAATTTCGGTGAAAAATCAAAGGTTAGGAGTACTTAAGGGGTGCTGCCCCTAGCCCTGAGCCCTACCCCCGTGTGGGCCAGGTACCCCATTTGTATAACTCAAATCCCCTTCAACTATTAAAGATTTATTGGACAGGGAAGTTCATTTGAAATCAAGCCATGTGTTTTAAAGAAGCAGAATATGTGAACATGAAATATTTGCCATTGGGACACTTTTGGGATGCTGCCCCTCCATCAGACCCATTGAAGATAATCATCTACTATACTTGAAACATTTTAAAGTAGAACAGTATTGATATGAATAAGGTTAAATTTCATATCATTGTAAAGGTTATGGTTCATAGAACCGTCTTAAACTATTGTTCAGTTTGGAAAAGTAGTTGGGACGCCATAAATTACTTATACAAATTGATAAAATCTCACCGCGATATTGTATCTGAAACACTAATCTGAAATGCGTCGTTCAACAATGTGCTGGCGCGCGCGGGTGGTGAGAAAGCTGTACAAACGCTAGGCATACGCTATTTGGATATATGTGCTCGATCAGTATCACCACAAATATGGACGAGATTCAGTTAGATTTAGACTTTGAAATCGAAAGCGACCAAGAGGAAGAAGGAGATGTTGATAGTGTATCAGACAGTGACAATGATAGTGGTGAATTAGGCGAGGGCGAGGAGATAGAAGGAGAAGAAGTTGCCGAGCATGAGCGTCATCCCGGAGCCTACTTCACTGTCAGACGACCTCGACCGCTCAGCCATATTCCCTTCCCTCTACTTTACCAACGTCCAACAAACTCTTGATTCGATTCACACACTCACAAAATTAAATATATAACTGAAATATGTAAGAATTAGCCACCCTAAATCGCAATTCCGGAGACGAAACAGCAGCACCAGCATTCAGCAATTCCGTCAGTCATGCATGCACGTACGTAAACAACAGGTCATTGCATGCACGCTATCCACGTACGAGCTGAGTGATAGCGAGATCTGCACCTGAGCTGAGACGACATTTATTTTTGTACCGGAAATGTTCACATTTATTTACTATAATTTCACCTTGCGTTCTTTTAAAAATTATATGCAATATAAATATTTTAAAATAGAATCTGACATTGACATTTGCAGTAAATAAGTGCGTTAAAAACACAAATAAATCTCGTTTGCAGGAACAAATCAGTGACGAACAATTCTTCACCGGTACGGTCCCCGTACACGGAACTATATACATAATATGCGCGAAATTCGATTTCTGCTGAAATCAAATAAGTTTCTTCGACACTTCATCCAGAGAGAATGTGAGTTATATCAGTTTTCAGAAGAAGCAATTATAGATGACAATATGCCACCATACATGTAGCTTTATCAAATAAGGGGAATTTAGAAGTAAGGCCCAGTATAACAAAATCAAACTCAGTATCGACACGTCTGGAGCTCGGGCCGTGTCTGGAGATGAAGTCTCAGCTCGTGACTTTGGACGTTCAAACAATTACGCTCCAAAGTCCCACAGCCATTTCCATGAGAACTGAATTATATAAGAAATGTGTGAATCGTTTCTTTTAAGAGTTATGCCATTAGTAGTTTCATAATTAGAGATCTAACAAGCTATCACCCCGATGATCTACACTCTCACGCCCATCCAATATAAGCGCTGGCATGCGCGCCGTCCAAACGACCCAACGATGACGTCATCAATAAACACTCCGTTCGCAAACGCCAATTCGCAATTCGTCGCCGTCTGAGACGGGCTGATAAAATGTGTTTTTACATTGATATAATGATATTTATATTGGCAGTAATGAACACCAACGTATTCAACACACATCCTGCTTTACATTCATATGTAAATCACCATATTTCTTGATCGGCAAGACTGTTCTACTTTAACGCTTACTGAACTGGGCTATTTTGCTCCATGAAAATACTGAGGGGGGGGCCCCCCCCCCCATTGATCTCGGAAACGCAATGTCCAATGAACTTGAAAATTTGCATGTCGATAGATCTTCACAAGCTGAATCTGATGGTGTGATTAATTTTAATCAATTATGCAAATTTTTTGAATTAGCTAATCAATTATTCATAATGCATATTTTATGCATTTTGGGGATATTTTCATAATTTCAGCCTAAACAAGTAGAAAACTACATGAAAATTGTAATAATGAAGAATAATTCCCAAATGTGAAATAAATCAATTCTTATATATTTGTATGTATACAACAGATTTGCATAAACTATTAATATGCAAATTTACAATTTACGATTTTACAATTTTAATGACATGCGCATACTAATTAGCATATAACGCCCCCTAGGTATGCCTGATATGGACAAATGTGGTATCAAAACGTGCGCAAGATTTCAGCGAAAAAAGTCATGAAGCGAGAATCCGAAATTGCCAGCGGTCGCGATGCAATCACCAGTGCATTAATTTAGATCCTCTTTGCCTAAGGATGATTCTTACCTAGTTTGGTTAAAACCCAGCCGTGCATTAAAAAAAATATCTCATTTTCACAACAGGACACTTTAGAGGTGCTGCCCCTAAGCCCCCTTGGGGGCAAGGTACCCTGTTTAAGAAATTGAAGTCTACTTCCTCTAAGGATGATACAGTATCTACCAACTTCGCAAAAAGGCTTGAAGAAGAAGAAGCAAAATTAATCTAATTACTGCCATTATTGGTGCTCTTGGGGTGGTGCCCCCAAGACTTTACCTCCCCCCCCCCCCCCCCCACATTGGTAGGTACCCCATCTGTATTGATTTAGATTCTCCTTGCCAAGGATGATCCCTGCCAAGAAGTCAAATGCATGTGTACATGTGTACAATACATAGTACATGTACATACATACATGTATACTGTATGGAGAGACAAAACTGAATTTTACCAAAAACTTATCCGAGTTAAAAAAGTGTCAGTAGCTGACCTTTAATGTGATGCAAATGTAAGATTGGGGTATTCATTTGAAGAAGAGAACATAAAGACAATTCCTAGTTTCAAAGAACTTGAACAAATACTTTTGAAATAAAGTAAAATTTCAAAAACTTAACCTTAGGTTAAGTTTTTGGAACACAATTTAATTCAATTGACCTTAATTGACCCTTGACCTTAATTGACCCTTGACCATGTATTTTGACCTGAAATTCGTTCCACATTATTTGTGATACTCTACAACCCTTGTGTGCAAGTTTCATGAAATTGAACATATACTTTTGAAATGAGAGCATTTCCAAAATTGTCAACGCCGTCAACGCGCCGTCGGAAAAGCGGCTCCTATGTCTCGCTTACGCAGGCGAGACAAAAATGAGAAGGCTGGTTAGAGTGGTCTAGGCCTAACAGTATCAATACTTGAAGCTTGCCTATGAGGTAGATAGAATGATTACAGTGAAGAACATAAAATGCAAAAGGGCAAATTCTGTGAAATATACACTTTATCTTTATTATAACTCCATAATGAAATAAATAACTTCATGCGGCCATTGAAAAGTGTTCTTTTTTTTTGAGTATCATTATGCAAAGCCCACACAACAACTTTTCATCAGTTATGTAGATAGTCAGTAAGATTGATATACACCATACATGTATATTGACATAATGTCCCTCACAACATACATGTACACTAACTGCCTAAATGGTGATATTTCACAAGCTAATCATATAGGGAAGATAATTTGCTTACAAACTAGTTTGTTTCTAATTGTACTTACCTGAGCCTCGCTCCATCATGGCTTGAAAGATCGTATGTGAGTCATCAAGTCTGTCTGCAGAGGGGTGACCTCTCAAGAATGGAATAACCTGGTTTGATAAGATGAAGGAAGGAAGGAAAATTAGATAAGTGCAAAAAATATGATGAAGTCTATTTTACTATGGTATGAGGTCATCCATTACACAAGGAAAATTAAACACTGTAAAACCATAAACTTTGGCGATAAAACTTTCGCAAACTGTTAATGACAGCCAATTCTACAGCAAGAAACTACATGTATGCGAATTGCAGTTATTTTACGGCATGAAACTTTCACGAAATATGACCATTCGCGAAATTCACGAAAGTTTCATGCATGCAAAAATTTTTGGTTTTAGAGTAACGTGTTGAAGATATTTGTATGATGAATATACGGTAGATATGCCATGCAAATCACTTGGTTTCAGTTGGTACTGAGTAAGTTTTGCTTAGTATAGCTTCTTTTACTTTTCTTACCCCCCCCCCCCCCCAGACTTATATACATGGACATCACATTTACATAACATTACACACTAACTTCAGGTCTATAGTTGTGACACACCTTGAAGTTCAAGTACTTCTAAATATATATCTAAACATCATATTTAGCTAATGCTGTTGGGGGTGATAGGATATACAGTTCTCACTTCACATATGTCACAAAAATTAACCCAGCCTCGTTGAATGACCCTCCTGTTAGTAAATCACCCCATCAAACAGGAAACCCCTAATGTCAACTGGACACTATCACTTACACCAAATATAAACCACTCACTGAGGAAGGATGAACATATCACTAACAAAAACATTAAACATCAAATCACTGCAGTAAGCGTAACACTAACACCAAAACAATACAGTCAAACCTGCATTAGCGACCACCTGTATAGAAAGACCACAAATTCCTTTCCTTTGAAAAGTGTTTCATTTTGAAACATGTAATAAAAGAACCTGTACATGAGGACCACCTGCTCATAAAGACCACTTTTTGTCTCCCTTGAGAAGCGGTCTTTATACACAGGTTTCACTGTACAAAGTCCCATGTGATGATCTCAAAACTAAAACCAACATCTAGCATGAAGCCATCTATTGTGGATTTGGCTACTCTCTAAAGTTACCTGGAAGTCTGCCGCAGTAAGGGTTGTCCACGATGTGAGATATGAACAGATCTTAGTGGGGAACAGGTTGATAGAGGCTGCAGGAACAGCTATTGTCTTTCTTTCTACTCAGGCACAATTATTGAGAAAGAAAAATATAGGAAAAGGAGAGCAAAGGAAAATGAAACATTAAACAATTTATGTAAATATGTTTTTTGTCGTAATTTAAAAGAAATAAATACTTTTACCGCCACAATTCCACTGAAACATATGATTGTGCTTCACCAAAATCTTACACAGTTTATACTTGACTATTATAAACACTCTCCTCAAAGTTCTGAAAGACCTGTCCAGACAAAAAGGACGCAGGTATCCCACACAAGAAGAAATAACAATGATTTACCAAAAATCATATATTACTTAACTTCAACTTGCTTTGAAGATCATACAACGAAAAAAACAAGGGCCAAACTTTTTATTGTATTGACTGTTTGAAGACGATTATTCCCAGATGTCTTTGGTTTTATGTCATTAAGAATTTAAACAGAGGAAGAGAATCTGACGAAGCGTTGTGCTCGCAAACACATATTAACATCTCTGTAGACTAGTACTATGGTACGTGCACAGTCTCCCTACTATCAACCATGAATGCAAATCGAAAATTGAGGCACAATCACAAACGAAATTGGAAAGGAAATGTTTCCACCATTCTAAAATATCGTGAAGAGATATCTTACATGGGTGCATATTCCATCAAAAGTTCCCTAAGTGATTTCCAAAGACAGAAAAATACGTATACCCCATGATGGTTTTGAAGAGAAAAATTTAAAACAACGTCACAACGATTTGCAAACTGACACTGTATGTCCTTGCCATGACCGAAGATCGTAAAAGGGAAGATAGGATACTCTCCCGATTTTACACAGGGTCCGTTTTAACAGCCAGGGGAAAGGCACCCTTCCCCTTGAGGCCACTTCCGTTACATAAAAATAGGGGGAGTGTCCTATCTTCCCCACGCCATGTGCGCGAACCACGTGCGCTATGAAAATCCATTGCGGTGACTGCCTGTTCTTCATGCAAAATACACATATCTCTGCGAAGGATCCTGCGAAGATACGACCGTGCTGAAATAGCGCGGAGATGGAGGGGTGCCATCCATAGACGTATTATATCTCTATGAGGGGTGGGCTAAAACTTACAGAGCGCTTATGTAGTGCTGTAACGTCCACTACAATAGCTCATAGTACAGAAAATACTCTTTGATACTACCATAGAATAGACCCAGGAAAATTTTTTGGTGTTTTTCAAGGCTGATTTCAGCATGTTACTTGATCTCAAACGGGTTTCGTACGAGTACTTGGTCAATGGTCAACCTCGGAAGACCATATGAGGCTGTGTTTGTAATTATATTTATGAGATATTTAGTTAATTAGTTCTGAATGATATATTTATGAATGAATATATTTCAATACTTGAAAGATAATTACATCGATAGAGATTGAGCACAGGCTCACTGTAACTTTGATCTAGTCCCGTCCATTCCAATACGTGTGGTTTTTTGTCTATTGTTGCTTATAAGCAGCACCCAGACGCCAGAAAATATGGTATATACCTTTTGTACATGCAAGGAAAAATATCAATATCAAATAACAGAGACCCCTATTCTTTGTTTTTAAAATATTCAGACATCAAACTATCAAATTATGTAGGAGCAGAAAATAAGAATTGTTGCCAATTTGAGGAGGGAAGACTGATGAATTTAGACCATAAGAAAACTCAAAATGGCTATGGGTTAACTGGCTAACTATGTAGGAGCATGAAATAAGAATTGTTGCCAATTTGAGGAGGGAAGACTGACAAATTTAGACCATAAGAAAACTCAAAATGGCTATGGGTTAACTGGCTTAATATAAAGAGTTTGGAGCTGTTTCAAATGCCTCACCTAGACTGAGAAGCTGTTGGTTGAGTGCTAGCCTGGCCCTGACCCTGGACTTCAGAGCCTTGACCGTCGTCTCCATGTGACTGTTACTAACTGCTGCTGAAGCCTTGACCGTGTCCCCATCCGATAAGAAGTCCAGCCCACCTAACCACTGGGCCCAGCGATAGGGGTGACCAATCTGGTCAATGTACGAGGCTAGATCGTTCATGCTAAGGAATGAAATAGAATCGCATGGTTGAATATAAATGTACTTACTTTAAGTGAGAAATGGAGATATAAAAGATGGATAGGAAATATCACAGGTAGAGGAAGAAGCAAAATTTGAAAAAGAACTTTGGATGAAATTGTATTTCTTCAAAAACAGTCTCTTCTACTGTACGTTCTTCAACTTGGAATTAAATGCAGCTTTGATTCCTTTTTCAAACTTGAAGTCACATAGAAAATGGAGAGTACAGTACATGTGTGTGCTACCTTCACACATAACGCAATAATCTGAATTGATTACATGTGAGAAATCCGAACTACACAACAAAAACGCAGGAGTGAACAGATCTAAATAAATGAACGGATTTAATAATTTTACAGAAACCATTATCAACTGACATTTCCATCTCAAGTAAAAATATATTAATCACCTGCTAGTCATATTAATGGTTATAGTGATTGTTTTATCTGTTATTTTAATTATTGTGACACGATTTTGGTTTCATTGTCAAATATGTTTGTATATTTGTTTGCCAAATAGAATAATAATAACAACTACACACATGTAAACAAACATGAAACTCAGACAATCTAGAGTTTCTTATAAAGTCATCTAAACCTACCCTATCTTGCTCAGCTGATAGGCGTTGGTTGCATTTGGCGATTCCTTCCCTTCGTCTCCTGGGAACAGGAAGCTTAGAAGATTTGAAGGGGACAAGAGACCGCTAAAAGAACAAAACAAAACACAAACAAACAAATAAACATTGTCAAACAGGTGAATCATGCTAAGGGTATCAATTGTGAGCCACTTTCTAAAAACCAACATACTGTAGAAGTGGAACTTTTCACGCGATTAATTTTTCGCGCTCGGCAAAGTAAGGTGAATTTCACATGTTTTTATTTTGCCCACGTGCTATACTCATGGGCAAAATAATACGTAAACATTCATGTGTTTTTATTTTCGCGCACATTTCATCCTGCGCGAAATGCGCTAAAATTCCCACACCGCGAAATTGCAATTCAACGTTTACAGTATCTGTCACTGGAGTAACTGCTGCCAAATTATCCTGCATTTTATTTTTTCTTCATAAAATTTCCAAACATCACTAATTTGACCTGGTCATTACAAAGTTGATTGCAAAAATTCCCTGGCAATGGAAGAGTAAACATACAATGTATTTGCAAACAAGAATGATATATTGATATACCATATTTGTAATGAATTCTTGTGAATAGACGTTTTTTCCGCAAAAAAGCGCATATTACAAATTGATCAATGTCTCTATGCCCTTCCAAAGAGCTTTTGGATTAGTACCTGGTTCAGCCTAGCTACCCTAATGAAGGCGCTGAAGCTTCAAGGAATAAATTCCTACCGGTACCCATTTACTTCACCTGGGTCAAGAGAGGCAAATGTAGATTAATGTCTTGGCAAAGGACCTTAGCATCGGGCTGTGATTAGAACCCCGTACTTTGTGATCTGCAGCCCCGGTGACTTATCCACTAGACCATTTATTGTTTGTACTAACTCCCTATTTGCTATTGATCGTTGTTTAGATTCTATGGCACATATACACTGTAGATGTCAGAAAGGTTGACTTTGGCAGTCCTGGGGAGCGTTTCATCAAGCGTTTTGTCAGTGATTTTTACTGACAAATTTGCTCTCCGCCAATCAGATGCAAGGATTTCAGTAGCTTATAACATTTGTCGGTAAAAATTACTGACAAAACGCTTGATGAAACGCTCCCCTGTTTATTCCATTAGTCAAACGAAGGGGGTGAAGAATTAACCTACCCTGCAGAGTTGGCAACCTGTAGCACAGCGCCACCAAGCTTGATATCCACACTGACAGTAATGATCTGTAGCACCATCATGTAGTTGAATGTGAGCGTCAGTAGAGTACCACCTAGCCAGAAACCAGAAGAAAAATGGTTAGAATTATTTCATTCTTCCTAATCATGTTAAACAATAATGATGCCATGCCAATGGTTGGGGCTTACTTAGATCATAACATTTTATGACACATTTTATGACACATATTGAAATACTATTTTTTTTTATAATGCAATCATTCTGCCTTCATATTTTGATTTTTTTTTTAACTGATCTGAAAATACAGCTGTTAAAAATATCAAATTTTTAAAAATTGAAATCCATTGAAATCAACTTACATTAAAAAAAAATGTAGACTGTAGTACAAAAAATTTAAAAGGAAGTAAACTTCAATGAAACAATAGTTAGCATGCAATCAAATTCGAATGATAACTGAATATTTCATTACTCATATTCAGATGATCAAAAGGACAAACTTTACGCTACCAACTGTGAAAAAAAGAAAATACCCAAAGATCAACAGAAAATAAAGTGAAAGTCATGCTGAAATGAAATTAGTGTAGGAAGCTAGAAAAGAAACTCATTGAAAGTGAATTAATCATACAATCACACACTTCAATACACATGCCAGTTAAAAGAGTGAGTTTAAGTTTCAAAATGATCATTCATAAACAGTTTCCATGTGATTAAGCGTTAAGAAGATATTCCTTAAATCTTTCATGTCATTTTAAATCGTTGGAAACCACAAAACAGCCATTTTTTTAATAAACATGCAAATTTGTTGTCAACACTCAACACTGTTAATTAATATCAAATCAGAAAACTAATAATCTACAAAAGATACTTACAAGCTTTAATAAACAAGAGCAAGCAATGAAAAAAAATAAGAGAAGCAAGATTACTTAATATCACATGATTTTGTTAATGATCTAATCAAATCTGGGCCCCATTTCATTAAACTTGATATTTATGACAAGTTACATTAACAGTTAAAAGGTACTGAAATACTTGTGTCTGATTGGCTGAGAGCAAACTTGTCATAGATATGTGGCAGTTGTTATTGAAAAGTTTTAGGAAACAGGACCCAGGACTCTGTAACTCAAAGGTTTACAATCAATTGCAAACCGGCAATGGCCAATCAAGAACATCGTTGAAGGCACATATTGTTCAAAGTGCTGACCACTTACCAATCAAAATCATTGTTTCAAATTTGCAATTGATTGCAAACCTTTGTGTTAGATGGCCCAGATAATGCTGATCTGAAAACTATACTGACTACCGCAGGACTCAGGTAGGCAGATGGATTTAGGAATCATGCATGATATGCAGAATGTCATAACAATTATTAAATTTGATTAAGATGCAACTGGAATGAAGTAAAGCTGGGCATTCAAATAAATTTATATGTATCATTTATGGGATATGTCTACAGACAAGGAACCATTTTCTTATTTTTTTTGTCCTAACAAGGGTCAGAAACTGGCTCCAACTGCGTACATGTTTCCAGTACAGCTGACTAAGTTGTAAAACTTGAATATTTCTATGATTTACAGAAGTTTAAAAATAGAGGGGTAGACATAAGAAGTTGTATGATAAAAACATGCACAAGATTACACAAAATCTCATTCTATAACCTGAGACAAAATGTAGCTTGTATCTGAATAAAAGCAAAATAGCATATGAAACTGATACAAAAAGTAAACATTTGGGAATATATCTACAAATTGATAGTGTTACCTTTGAATCTGAGAGTCATGATGACTTGTAGAGGATGCTTAGCAAGGATCTTCTGCCTCTGTTCCTCAAGCTTGTCTCCCATGGTCTTTCTCCTCCGTTTCTGAGAGAGTAAGGACAAACAAAAGCTTTGATGCAATAATAATAATGATGATAATAATAATAATAGTAATAAAGCTTTGATGCAATAGTCAAAACCTGACTTTTTTTCTGCATGAAAAGTTACATTGTTCAACTGGTAAAAAATATATCTACTCAATTAATATGTACATGAATGTCATTATATTTTGTGCTTTTTCAAGCACACAAATACATGTATGCCCTTATGTTGAGCAAATTGTTAATGCAATAACTCCGTGCTAAGCATTTTGTAAGGCTAGTTAAATTTAATTTGAAGAAAAGATATATTGTTTTGGCTGTATAATCCTTCACAATTCATACATCATCTTCGCAATATATAACTGGAGTTATCACGATGAACATGACGGACAAAGAGAGTGGACAAAATAAACAACCCTTCATTCTACTGTTCACAATGATTCTGGTAGTTAAAAGAACATCCCTTCACTGCTCTTCTGTAAAAATATGTATAACAGGTGTCACA
Organism: Heliocidaris erythrogramma; assembly: GCA_025617745.1. Classification (NCBI taxonomy): domain Eukaryota; kingdom Metazoa; phylum Echinodermata; class Echinoidea; order Camarodonta; family Echinometridae; genus Heliocidaris; species Heliocidaris erythrogramma. Next base: position 17,639,923 of record CM046861.1, read on the forward strand.
TGCATATTCACCTGTTCTACTTATTTTACATAACATAGCAGTGAAGAAATGTTGTTTTGTCTACCTGAGCAATTGTGGAGGGTAGAATGAGGAGTTGTTTATTTTGTCCATTCTCTTTGTCCGTCATGTTCATAGTGTATGTCCACCTATATAAGAAAGATAACAACTTACTGATTCTGACACAGTTTCTTCATTATCTGAGTCACTATCCTCCTCATCTTCATTGGAAGCAGACAGAGTAGAGGATGCGGTTTCTGCATCACCTTCTATCTTCAAAGTCATTGACCCATCTGTAGGATGGAGAAATAAAAATGGTACAATGAAGACATTTTTACCAATGTAGATCTGAGATCTAATGCAACAAAATGTTTCATTTCTTTAAGTAAAAATAATCTCTTCTTGGTTGTGAGGGTTAATACGCAACTCTTATCAGTTACTCATTCGCTAATACGATGCTTCACCAAGGGATGTATCATTGCATCAATGACAATACATACCAGGCAGATCCATGTTACAAGAAAATCCTACACTGACAGGTCTCCATTTCTAAAAAAATAGGGGTAAACTTTGATGGCAAATGGCAGAGAGAGGGTGTGTGTCTTTGATGAATTTCTAATGGAATTTTACAATCAATTCATGAATAAAAACTACATATCTCTCCATCAATAACTGGACTATTTTGCATGTGGTAGAAATTGACATTCATCTTAAGAAAAAAAAAAACATTACTACAATTATATAGGTACCTACAGCTTAATTTAACAATATGTTTTCTCCCAAGAGAAATACTTACCACATGCTTCATGGTATGCACTGGCCTGCACATAGAGGAAGTATAGTGGTCTTGGTAGAAGCTTTGCTAGTTGATGTTGCGAACGGATCTCATTGAAAGGCATTGATAAGTACTGTTGGACTGGCACAGTAGCCTGTAAAATCAAAGCAGTATGAAATATTTTAATTCATTGCTCTGACTTACATACATCAGTGAAAAATTGGTATCACTGTATAACAACATCAACTAGGTTGATTTAAAAATCATCTATACAAGACAATTTACCAGAAAATGACAACTTCTTCACAATACTCTGACAGAGAGGAAGTTCCATATAACTCCTCTCATACTAACATGTAACAGTTGTGTCCTATTACCGGTACCTATTAATTGTTCTACAGGAAATCATACTTGCCCTGAGCACTTAAATATCATCATCAACAAAATAACAAAAGCAAAACTACCAAAAACATTCCCTTTGATTTTCTGCAACAAAAAAAAGGAAAAGATCAACAATCACAAGGTCCATTGTGCTATTAAATTTGGACAAGGGGCAGAACTACACCGCATATTTTACCTCAAGAATGTTACAGAGTCTTGGCTGCAGGCTCTCTAAGTATTCCTTCTTCTGATGTATACTCTTGGCCACTCCATCACGGTTTCCCTGCCTGGCCTTGTACTGCTCTGCCAATCTATAAATATGTATGGAAGTTCAAAGTGAACATTTGTAAATCACATGTTCGAATGTTCAATGGAAGGCATACTTTATTTACTTATTTTGTTAAATACACAACTGACCACATCAAAGAATTAAACATATCTGGGCCCCCGTTTCATAAAACTTGCTATCTATGACAAGTTACAAGAACAGTTATAAGCTACTGAAATACTTGCATATGAGTCAGTTGTTATTGATAAAAAGTTTTATGAAACGGGTCCCTAATGATCTAGAGCATGCATCAGACTAAATACAAAGGAACATAAAATTTTCAGTGTTAATTATGCTCATTATTCCATTATAGTTGGCAGGGTAATAGCCAGCATATTTTTCGTGCAGGGCGGCTTTTGACGAAAATTAACATATTTTTGCTGTTTTCTGTCCTACGATTTCAATTTTGAGATAAATTTGAGATAAATTTAGTGCCATTTTAGTGGTGGGCTCTGGTGTGCCCACCGTTGCCCAGTGTAGCTATAACCCTGATAGTTGGTATCCTTTAATTTCCTCTTTCTTTCTTTCTCCCCTTGCAATGATCCCTGAGTCCAAGCCACGTTGTTTACTTGGGGATGAATGGTTCTGGACAGGTTTGACCAGCTTCAGAAGACCTCCACCCATAGAGTGTTTCAAAATTAGAAGATTTTTGCATCATGCAAAATGAACAATTGCCCTAAACTTGCCCATTTACCATTCATTTTGTTTTTTCCAATAGATCAATTTCTAATCAGCACTCTATCTCACCTTTTCCTCTGCTCCAATTCCCAATCTAGCCTTGCTAGTTGAAGCTTGTGTTCATCATGCTTTGTGGTGGATGGTTTGGAGATGCTGGGAGGAGCTTCCTTGTAGAATGTATCCACATCCACCAACTCTATATCCTCATCTTTGGACCTGACAAAATATAACAATTGCAATTCATGGACTCCAGATGATCTAGTTAGTGTATTTGGGCAAGTCAAAAACATTTTGTCACATAGGTTACCGACATCTAAGATTCTAGTATATCTAAGGACTGTATCAATCTGATAGCCCTGAAAGAGCTTGGATTAGACAAATCATCAAGTACACCAATGTTTTTATGTCAACTTATGTTTGCGATTCCATTATATAATTCCACAATACTTGGTGACCTACAGCATAATTGCCAACATTTGGAATTCAGAAAACTGAATGCACATATTGATATTGGCAGGGGTCCAGGGAGCTCTACCACCATTGCCGCTGCGCCGGCGGCGGGGGTGGAGCTCTCTTTAGTAAGGGGTCCAGCGGCCTGCCTCAGGGCCCCTGGTTGACACTGTTCCGCTCGTGGTTGCTTTTATTTTGACAGATTTTCACCCGAAATGGAACCAAATCACAAATCATGTACGATTACTTACTGTACCGGACTCAATTAATTGGTATTAGACCCTAATACAATTTCCCCAAAATCTGAACCTACAGTTTTTTATGGCTCTAAAAACTTCTAAAAGTGAACGGTTCAGTTAAAAACTGTACGGTTGGCATGTATGCTACAGGAAATACCTTGCACTAGCCCATTCACAACATCCTTTTGTGATGAACATGAATCTAAAAAAATGCACTGACGATACATGGTCAGCTAAATTGACACACAAATGAATGAATGGCATGAAAAATCCGGTACATCAGCTTTCAGCTGATTTATCAATTTATGCACATACAAATCAAATATCACTTCTGAAAGAATGCGAGACTAGAAGCTGATTGCGTATTTCACGTTAGACAGTGACACTTTTGTAAATGATATACCATAATCAGAATTTGTTATTCTTCTCCCTTTTTCATACTTTATTCATATGTATGTTGGCTTCTAAAATTAGCATTACATTGCCTACTACGGTAATTATTCTCTACTTGACTCTTTCGCAGTCTTAAAGGCTCCTTTACTACTTGTTCATATTTCATGGGATGCTCACCAAGGGACGAGGTAATTAATCTTTACTCAAGGTATTCTCAGCTTCAAATCCAATGTTTCTTAGGTTTAAGGACCACTACTCAATCACTGAACTACGGCATCTCCTTTTATCAAATTAAATCCATGCTTACTTGAACTCAAGGCACTTTGTGATCTCCTTCTGTAGATGCATGACCTCATAGAGAAGATTTTGAAGCTGGAGGTGCAAATTATCCACCTTCTGTTTGGCCCCCTGGGTCTCATCCCGTGCCTTCTTACATCGGAGGTGAGACAAGCGGTTTAACTTCTTCAGAGTTACAAACAGGAGGGCAGCTTCCTTCTGCTTCTCATCAATCTCATCCTCCTGAATACAGAGAGAGAGGGGGAGAGAGGGGGAGAGAGAGGGAGAGAGAGAGAGAGAGAGTGAGAGAGTGAGAGTAGGGTGGGGTGAGTGAGAGTGGGAGGGGGAGGGAGAGGGAGAGAGAGAGAGAGAGAGAGAGAGAGAGAGAGAGAGGGGAGAGAGAGAGAGAGAGGGAGAGAGAGAGAGAGAGGGAGAGGGAGGGGGAGAGAGAGAGGGGAGAGAGAGAGGGGGGAGAAAGAGGGGGAGAGAGAGAGGGGGAGAAAGAGGGGGGAGAGAGAGGGGAGAAAGAGAGAGAGGAAGAGAGAGAGAGGGAGAGAGAAGGATGGAGGGAAAGAAAGACAGAGAGAGAAAGAAAAGATATGATCAAAAGTTATATTTTGGCACTAAAGCTATTGTCTCCCGTTTATTCATCTACACACAATATATTTGCTCATTTATTCCAAGTAAGAAAATCAATATTAACTTTTTTATTCATAAATCAGTTTTTTTCATCAATTGAGTCACACATCAATGTTACTTGCATCACAATGTACTTGTCAACTCAATTCTCTATTTTTCTAACATTCATTGCCAAACTACAGACTAGCTGCCTTTTTATCAAGAGAGTGAAGATTTTCAGCACGCTAAGAATTCAGTAATAGTATTTATGTGAAATATGATTTGCTATCCAATATATAACAAGCTGCTAACTTTAACACTCATTTATGGTACAAATAATATTCTATAGAGAGAGAGAGAGAGCTGTTGTAAATAATCTTCTTGCAGACCTTGGTAATGGCATGAGAGAATGTGTCAATTACCAATTAGTTTTACTCCCTGCCATCATGGCTCTGAATGGGATGTTAAAATCATTGAAACGTGATGTACCTTTCCTGACTGCTCCTGAGATTTGTAGGCATGGATGTCACCCATCAAGTTCCTCAGCATGGTAGAGGTCTCATTGTGAAGCTGAAGATCCTTCTCCATGTCTCGGGCAGCTACTTCTTTCTCCTCATCATACGGAGACTGCTCCTGTATGAATGAAGAGTGAAAAAAAGTGATGGTGAGAGAGATGGTGAGAGAGATGGTGTTACAAGAATGGTACATACAATGATACTGTAGTAGGAATTACCCCCACCCCCTATAGGTCTTTACCCTTTAGAGGGCGCCATATACTTCTGGGCTGAAGACTGTGTGGAACTTATGCTGAACCGAACAAGACTGACTGAACTGGGAATTACTGAACCTTTAGTCGCGGTAAGTTCTGCGCTTTTCACCATTTACCGTAAGTTAAGTATATAGCCTATAGCCTAGGCCTAGGGTTAACGTTTGGTACTTATACTGTTGTGTGCATAGCTAGCCTGTTGTGGAGTGTGTATGCGGTTTTTGTGTGTTGTGTGTTGACCACTCGCTGTAGTGGGGAGTCTCAGAAAAACAAGAAAAAAAAAAAAAGAAAAGAAAAAAGAAATTTGTTTGGGTGTGAAGGGTGATTGTCACGGTTGCTTGTTGTTGAGTGGCGGCTAGCTAAGCAGTGAAGGGTGATTACCTGTGTGGTTGTTGATTAAGTAAGTTAACAGGCAGCTTCGAGTATGATATTATTTTGTTCATTATTTTCTTGCCGAATATTTTCCCGTCGGGTAGCCTAAAACCGGAAGGGAATAAGCGGTCAGTTTAAAGAAGTTTATGTATCTTTGCAATGGCGGAGGGGGAGGATAGGCTCCCCATTAATATGTGTTCCTACGAGGAACTTACATCAATGCCGGGGCTAAATCCCGTGCAGGCCGGGATCATTTTAGGGCTCCGGACTGAACATGGGAATATAACCCCCGAATTATTTGTGGCATTTCCAGGGCTTACAGAGTCCAGGGGGCTGGTTGACCAATTCGACTTTGCACCTCGGGACGTAGAGAGCACCTGTGTCACAGAGGGGACGCCCCTTCAGGGTGGGGGCAAAGGGGGTGTTTACACCAGTACCCCCTACGGGGCTAGGGCCCACGTAGGACAAAGGGGGGCAATGGAACATCAGTACCCCTATGATAATTATAATTATCCACCTCCTTCAGGGGATGTGTCGCGCAAGTCCCGGGGCGTAGCCCCGAGCATGTCTCACATTCCTGGGGGGCCCCAATATAGAGCTGGGGAAAACCCAGGGGAGGGCGGACCCTTTGGGTATCAGCTGATGGGGAGGGCAGGTGAGGTTCCCATGGAGTCCGGGGGGTGTTCATGGAGGGGGGCGGGGTACGCCAGCCCCCCTACCCGAGTAGTCCCCCAATAGGGGGGCTCATTTTGGCAAGCCAGCCAGAGGGGCACTGCGGTGGGACGGGACCACCGGGTCCCGTCACACCTGGGGTTTAGTTCCAGGGACATTCGGGAGGAATTCCAACCCCAATTAGGCCGGGAATGCATAAGTGATAGTCATGGAAGGGGCAACCCCCTTTCAGGGTATCCAAGGGGTCCTATAGGGTCCCCCCTCTTTCCTGAAGAGCAAGATTGTAGGTTCTCTGCTCCTAGGAGGGGTAAGCTTGGGGAAAATGCAGGTAGGCCAGCCTACCAGCCGCTTCCCAGAACTATCTCCTTTGACGGGCGGGGAAACTGGAAGGCATTCTTCCATAAATTCACGGCTTTTGCGGACCGGCAGGGATGGGAATCTCCTCAACGACTAGATCAACTGAGTTGGTGCCTGGAAGGAAAAGCGGGAGAGTATTTGAGCTTGGCTCTTGAGCGGGAGCCAGGCTTGGAGTATTTCTCGCTTGTACGCAAATTGTCGGAGCGATTCGGGGAGGGCGGGTTGCCGGAATCCGCCCAACTCGAGTTCGCGGCGGCCAAGCAGGGACCGGAAGAGTCTCTGCCCGATTGGTCCGATCGGGTGCTCGGGTTAGCCCTTCGGGCGTTTCCCGGGGGCCAGGGGTCGTATGTACAACAGCAGGCCATTCTCCGTCTGTGCCAGGGGTGCTCGAATCGGGAGGCGGGGTGTCATACGCTGACTCAACACCCCGCCACCGTAGAAGAAGCCGAAAAAACTATCCAGTGGCACCAGCATGTGCACAGAGCTATGTACGGGCGTGGGCGACCTGTCAAGGCTGTGGCCTTGAAGGACGAGGGGGATTTCGAAGTCCGCAAAATAGACCTACCCCCTCAATCGTCGAGCCGTCCCCTTGGAGACCGGCAGCGTGCCGCATTGGGTGAGCCCCGGGGCCGCCTAGAGGTTCGGGTAACCGATTTGGATGCCCGGGTAGCCGGTTTGGATACCCGGGTAGCCAGTTTGGATACCCGGGTAGCAAATTTAGAGCGGGACCTCCGGAAGGTCCTAGAGGCCCTGCAGTCCAGGCCGGGGGCTTCCCGGGAGCGAGCTAAGTCCCCGGGGGGCGATCGGTGTTATGCCTGCGGGGGGCACGGACATTTCCGGAAGGATTGCCCCACAGCCAGGGGAGACAAAGGGAACGTGCGGGTTTCCTTTGTCAACTGTCCTGAGGAGGAAAACTCCAGCGGGTCGGAGGCAGAGGCCAGCCCCCGGCCCGACCCGAAAGAGGCCAACTAAGGACTGGGTTGCCGGTTTCTGACAAAACCTGGTCAGAAGACGCCTCCAAGGAGCTGGGAGAGGTTTTCACTGCAGGGGATCCAGTAGTGGGGGCATTTTCCCAGTATATAGCGGAAGTCACCACTTGCGAACTTCCAACCAGTCCAAGGGAAACCATTTCTTTGGATCCGATGCCGGATATTCCGGAACCGGAATCCGATGAGATTGAAGAAGTGGTAGTTTGCCGACTTCAGTCTTCTTCTTCGCTCAGTGTCCCTATAGTTATAGGGGGTCACCCCCTTAGAGCAATAGTGGATACGGCGGCTGAAGTCTCTATCATCTCCGATCGGGTGCTGCAACACCTGAAACCGCAGCCGAAAGAGCTCCGGAATGCCATATTACATGCGGCGGGTAGAGACATGAGCATGAAGGGGACAATAGTGGGGCCGGTGAGTATTCAGTTGGGGGAACAAACGTTCTCTGAGCGGCTGTATGTTGCACCTATCACAGATGATATGCTACTGGGAATGGATTTTCTCGGTAAACATAGGGCAATTATACATTTGTTTCACCCTAAGCTCGTGCTAGGGGGAGAAGAGGTTCCCATGCTACATGGGGATAATCCCAGGCAGATGGGTGTAGCAAGGGTACATGTCCGCAAGAGGATTATAGTCCCACCTAATACAGTTAAGAGGATAACCGGGGTTCTAGACCAACGGTTAGGGGAGGAAATTTCTTCCTCCCGGAAGAGGGGTGCAGCAGCGCGCAGACCAAGTCGCGAGGGGCTAGCGAGTTCCCCGGATGCGGGTAACCGACCCAGTTCGGGGAAAAGGCCGTTGGTCGGGTCCGTTAGCGGGCCCGCCGAAAAGCGCTGGTCACGGGGACCTTGTCCCATGTGTCAGGCACGGCCATCGGCAAAACTCCGAAAGCATGTGTACGGGCACATGCCAGTCGCTCTGCGCCTCTGCCAAGGCAAGTATACCCGAAGGACCCACGATTCGTCCAGCAGGTAGCTTGCCCAAGCCCTTACCGGGTCCAACCGCCTGGGTGGGCTGATGGAGCTCGTGGATAGGGAGGGGCCTGCTGAGTGGGAGTTAAACGTCCCGCCATGCATGGAGGAGGAAATGTTTCTCTTCCTTGAGCAGACGGGAGGCGCAATTCCCACTCGGATCTGTGCCCAGCCTCTCAACACGCATGCGGCACTCCTTCACTGGCGGATCCTAGCTTGGCTCGTGTCTAAACTAGATACGGACCAAGTGGAACAGCTGCATTATCTCGGGCGGGTTCCCCTGCCCGAGGGCATTGCAGATGCGTCGGTGAGGAGCGAGGAACCCCAGGCAGAAGATCCTGAGCTGGTGGCTGCGTTGGAACGGCGGAACACTGTTCCGCCGCCCAACAAAGGAACTTATGCTGAACCGAACAAGACTGACTGAACTGGGAATTACTGAACCTTTAGTCGCGGTAAGTTCAGCGCTTTTCACCATTTACCGTAAGTTAAGTATTTACTCGTGTAGTTGAGGTCCTTAAGACCAAAACTACATTAATACACATGAATCATTGCTTCTTTCATGTCTTTTAAAAATCTTCTCTTTCTCTTCTTTTATTCTTCTTTTTCTTACATTTATCCCCTTACCATGCTTACCTTAGTCTTTCTGCAGTTGCTTCTTTTCACCTTTCCTTTTCATTTTCTTATGTATAGGATGCGCGGCCCGGTATTCGGTCATGTTCCAGAATTCGGTCACGCAGCTCTTTGAACAGCTGTGAAGAACTCATGAATAATTTTTGAGGCTCGAAACCTGTACATAACAGACACATGAACAAGGTACCTCTAATGTTGAAAGCAATTCAGGTCGGACGCCCTGGAAAAGATCTCCAAATACCCTCAAAACTGGTCAGTGTTACCCAAGTTTCCGCACTTCCGGGTTCCGTTAGCGCGTGAGTTAACACGCATAGCCATATGTAGACGCCTATGGTGAAATAACTATGTGTGCAATGAATTTAGTATGTGTGTGAAGAGGAGCTTCCGGGTCTTCCCTCTATCGCAGCGAATTTGCAAATGGCGATCTCAGCGATGAGCAAGAGCATATATACCTCACCCCTGCCAGTGAGATGGCGCTCTTCCAGTATTCGGTCAGGCAACATTGAGTGCCTTGCGCCAACGCGCTTTGTGTGCAACTTGTCGCTTTGCGCTTCGCCGACGCGCTTTGCGCTTTGCTGACGCGCTTTGCTCTTTTTAGAAATACATTTTGTGCATTATTTCTGACCCTAGAGCTTCGATTTGTGGATTTTAATGGATAAAAATTCTCATACATTTAAGTATGAATATATAGAAGCCACAGAAAATGCCTAAAAACGCAGAAATGTGACAAAAATGGTTATATAACTCTCCCGAGATGCAGCGCACTATCGCGTGACCGAATTGTGGGCGGCGCCGACCGAATACTGGGCGGAAAACTTCTCCTTCTTCTGTCGGCGATATTTTTTGGGGTAAGCTTCCATGTTTTAAATTATTTTGATAATTATTTAAAGGACAATTTTGCAGTTCTTTTGATGGTAGATTGTCAATTTAAAGAGATAGGTATTCATATCAGCGGCGATTTCTTTTTAAGTGACCGAATACCGGCGCGCGCACCCTACCTAGAATCTAGATGGAAACTGAATGCAAGCTTAAGCCTCTACATTCAGAATTTCAGTTCCAACTTTCCAAGTTGGACTTGTGACTTGTCTTGAGTCTTGAGACTGTTTTGAAAACTGTATGATGGGGGGACCTAAAGCTACGCACTTTGTTTTCAGCAGCTAAAAGGTCACAGAAATCACTGGCTTGTCACCAATTTCATTCCATATCCTGATTCTGGATATTCTAAAGTTGATTTGTGGAGAAAATTACGATGGGTGAATGTCAATAATGCACGTTTTCAGGTCGATATCAATGCCGATGTCAAATTTTGTTCTTAAAAATGAAGGGGTCCTAAAGCTACGCACATGCAATAAATGAATGCAAATCTTGATATTGAAATTGACTGTGTGTATCGCGTGTGTGTTTTAGCCTGATTTGAACGCGTTGCATTGCGCGTGTATGTGATTTGTATGGTGCGTAGCTTTAGGACCCCCGTCGCCCCGACCATATATAGACTTATAGTCTGTACTGTAGACACTGGGTGCACTAACTAAACTAGATAGGCCCTAGGCCTACTGATAAATGTATTTAACAAAAAATGTACACAATAACTCTGACCCCATTTCGCCAGACATGCCAGAACTGACACTAGTAGCCTAGGGCCTAGGGCTAGGCTAAGGACTGTTTATGTTGAGTTGACCGGATTTTATGACCTGGACTTGTCCAATTGAAAAGCCTGAAATAAGGCTGAAAGCCTGGGGGTCGTTTCATCAAATCAACTCCATGACAGTCATAACTGTTGTCGGCGATCTACGGAAATGTCATGGACCTGAAAAACTGTTTCATGAAGACATGATAAACGACAACTCAATGATATCGATACTCATCGGCGAAAAAACATAGTCTATATCACAGTCCATTGGAATTATCGTCAATTACCCAAACAGATTTTGAGGCTCAGTTTTTCCCAAACTATTACAAAATGTCAAAAATGGCAGCGAAGATGAATGCTTGTGATACAAACATCCCGTTTACATGAAAAGATGTGTTACTTATGGGATCTTAGAATTTATAAAATTGAGAAAACTCGAGGAGGCTTTTGCGATGTACGAATCTAGATTTGTAGGTAAGAGGATACCGTAAGTGACTAATTACGGAAAGAAGACCCAAATCGTGTTCATTTTAGAGAAAATGATTAAATTAAGATATCCTATGGCCCAATTTTAAATATTTATTCATTAAAAGATACATATAATATCATTCATATCAAAGCATTGCGTGAAAACGGGAAGAATAGCGAAAATACATACATGATAAATTGTCGTCGTTCACATGCATGACATGGGTCTGTATACAGACTGTTCCGTTTTCAATGTTGATTCTATGGTAGACGGATGTGGGTATTTTTAATATTAATCTCATTTACTTGTTGCGGGGTCAAGAAGCCATAAGAACATATTGTTCGTCTGTACAATATTATAATACGGACATTAGTAATACTATCTGGTAAAGGAATGATAAAGGATACTGGATAGTGCTTGGAGATCAGGAAATAAATGTTCTCTTAGTCTTAATTTACATTTGTTATTTTTTCGCAGCCCATAGACTAACTAAGTAATAGCTGACTTGTGGTGGCGTTCTAAAAAGATATGACAGGTCTGGAGCACCGACAAGTCACTTGTCGGTGAAGTTGTCGCTGGTCTTGGCTAAGACGGCTTTGTGAAACAGTTAGCGGACAAGTTGAGCGACAGCGTCGAGATGTCGCTGATCTTGTCGTTATGACGGTTTGATGAAACGACCCCCTGAAGTCTGAACCTATGGTCTGAACAAGCAACAACTGAACAAGGCAATGAATAATGCCAACCGTCTAAACTCGGCCACTAAATTCATTTTGACATACCCTTTTGACTTTGATGAGTGCTGCTTTTTTCGACTCTCTCTTTGGTGATGAACTACTGCTTTGGTCATCGTCAGTTTTTGATACAATCCTCCTTTTCTTCACAGTAGGAGCCGACATTTTCACCAAATTTTTGGTTACAGATACGGCAAAGGTCAAGGCCAGGCAGGGTTTACCGTACGTACCGTATATTAGTCTGCACTACAGAGGGCAGCATACAGACTGCGAAGTAGACTGCGGATGTGCACCAAAATTACGTTATTTTACCAGTTTTCAAGATGACTTTGTCATATTTCCTGCTATATTTGTTTCTTATTACTCTCTTGCTGGTGGTATTGTCAAGGTAAGCGCTTTTAAAGGCCCTTATAATGTAAAATATTGAAGTATAATTACCTGCTTAAAGTTTTGTCATGGAAGCATTGCCCCACATATTTAAATTTGGGATGTAAAAGCGTCTGGAAAACTTAAAAACGTGATCTGTCATGTCTGCTGTGGAGTCTTGACTTGCTCCCCCCCCCCCCCCCCCCCATACACGGGTGCGTGCGCGTTTTCCCGTATTCCACCATGACGGAGCCAAAAATCACTGTTTTTTCTTGTGTACTCTCATAGAACACAAAATTCTGAGCAATTTGATACCTTTTCTATCTTTCATGTCTTTCTACGACAATAAGGAAATTATCGTCCGTCAAAGTTTGCAGCATGCGCGGGCGCAATCCCTCACTATAGGCCATATATGGGCAAAAACATGCCTATACAAAATTCACTGTAGCTCGTTAGATAGTCTGTTGACCCCAAATTGTTTGTCATCATCAGGTAGGGTATGAATCATAGATGTCATTTCATGTATCATTTGACCCTTATAAACATTATGACGTCATCAAAATGGCGCCAGAAGTCAAAATTTCCATTTTTCATGTTTTGACGTCATCACATTTATGCAAATTTGGCTCTAGATTCGTACTTATTGGCCGTTTTTCACCCAGATTTTAATATGTTGTAGCTGAGGCAATTTCCTACAAATTCAGTCCCCACCATTTTTCATTTTGATGACGTTATCACAGTGAAATTTTCAATTAAAGATGCCATGTCAGAATTTTCCCTATTTGCGTGTTATGTCTATGGAAGATGATTTTTTTTCCAATCATGAATCTACATGACATTGTTCTCTGAGCTGTATCTCAGTTGTTTTTGGTCTATTTTCTTCCAGATTTTGGTATGTTATAGCTGAGACTATAAGCTTTTATAAGTGTGGTCTCCAATAGATGTCGGGATCATGCCCAATTTTTAACTACAAAATGGGATTTGAGAATCCCGTTTTTCGTTTACGTGTTATCTCTATGGGAAATATTTTGGTATATTTATTATAGCACTTGCCTCTCATTCCGGTGACCCAGGTTCGATCCCCGGTGGGTCCATTGAATTTTTTTTTTTTTGCTTCTTTTTTCCTTTCATTTTACCATCTTCTTCGACTATTATATCATATACAATCACAAACCATGTACTAAACTGCCTTATTTTGCGTGTTTTGTCTATTGGAAAGTAGTGTGCAGTAGTTTGTGCACAACCCTATGGAAATTGTGATTCCCTGTCGTGTATTAAAGCTATTGGGTTTATCTCCCAAGTATCCTGCAATGTCAAATAGTGCTATTTGATATCACAATTTCTCAAAATTGGCTTAGCCATTTATCTTCAAATTTTTGTCAGTCATCAGTCCTAATAAGGTCAAGTTCCTGCATCTTTTTCAAGGTCATCAGATTATCGTGATGCCATCCAGGCGCCATTTTGTAAAAATCAACTTATAGTCGTATCTTCATAATGAAATGTGATTTCTCTTTCATATTTGGCATGGTTAAGGTCACTGTCATTGCAGTCATGGTCATCACCATTATCCCCATCATCATCATCATTATCACCATCATCATCATTATATCATCATCTTCATAATCACCATCACCATAATCATCACCATTATCACATCATCAATCATCATCATTATCACCTTCATCATCATGATTATCCTCACCATCATAATCATTACATCATCATCATCATCATTATCATCAAAATCAACATCATCATCATTATTATCATCTCCGTCATGATCATCATAACTATTATTATTATATCATCACCATCATCATTATATCATCATAATCATTATAACCATCAACATTATATCATCTTCATCATCATAATCATCTTCATCATCATAATCATCACCACTATCATCATCACCATAATCATTTTACAATGACCGTAAGAAGCATCTCCATTCATGGCATTCTTGACTTCCTATCTTCAGTTTAGTATTTCCCCATTATTATGATCATCCTGATTACAATCATGATCATACAAATTGAAAGACAGACCACCTAATTCGTCCTCATGACGAATTAAATTTCTAGTTATTTTTCAATCTGTTATGAAATGATATAAATTTGTTATTTCTAATATAGATGTAATGTTCAAGAGAACAATATATCATAATATGCATTTAAAAGAGCTGATTGATAAATTAAATATGCTATTTTTGCATTTGCTGGAAAACATATAGGCCAAGTATTTGGCATATAAAATAATGAAATTAAATCATCTTAACTCCAAATATGACTTCCATAAAATCCCAAGCCAAGTGGTTGATTTTAGTCAGGGTAACTTTGTCATCTAAAATGAAAAGTTGGACGTCCACAATAAACTCTTCTGATAATTGGGCAATCCCAAAATAAGTTTACTATACATGTAATTATTTCTCATACTTATTTATATCACAAAAGAGAGTGAGAGGAGATAAACAGAGCTTCAGAATTTATAAAGAAATCACTCCTCAAATCATATATTTTCCCCACTTGGCCACGATTGCCACAGTGAAAATGTCATGAACTGAAATTTCTTTTATTTTTCCCGAAATGTTTTTAACACTAAATAAAAATATAAATATGAATTGCTTCACAGTATACAGGCATTTGGCCTGGCCCGGGCTCCATCGACCACCCGTTTGGTTGGTTTCTCCTTTATCACGTCTTGCTGGAGATTTCTTTCGAGAAGGAAACTCGTAGAATGACAATTTCTCTCCTCGTTTGAAGTTGTGATTTGTGAAACATACAGCTTCACAGCTTTTAGGCATGATGATCACTCAATTTGGAGTAGTAAAACTCAGACAGAAGCCGCTGTACGTTTGTATGAACTATCGAGTGCAGTGGTAGTTATGCCGATCTATAAGACAATAAGACTCTAACAGTAACACTAACACCAATTGTTACAACTTTAAAATGTTTTTGCTCCAGGAAACAATGTAAATATATTTATTTTTAATTTTAGAAATTTGTTTCAGTGAGATGTTCATGTTATACCATTCACCTTACAAGATCTCAGAAGACTTTGGCCGCTTACTTCGAACCATTGTGTGATCACGTTCACGTCATGTCGTCCTTTTACACAACCTTTCATTAATAGTATACTACCATACGTAAATTCACAAAGAGTAGGGTCCAGTTTACCCGACACTTTATAAAAAAGTATACCAAATCTACGAATACTCACATCTCGAACCTGACACTTCGTCAATAAGATGACGTATTTCACAAATGTTACACCCTACCTGTCGTGAATTTAGGGTTTAGTATTCACGAAAGGTCATGTAACGTAATGACGTGACATGAACGTAATCACACGATGGTTTGAAGTATAAAGCCAACTGTGGTAATATCCCTCATGTGCATGCTAGCGTTGAGCCAGTATATCAAATGCTATACTGATTTATACTTTACAAAGGATTTTATTTTTGTATTATTGTACATGTAGTACCAGTAAAATTTTGTATTTGCAGTAGAATTGCAGTATAATAGGTCATAAATGGTATCATATAATCAAATACCATATAACCTTGTGCATACGTTCACATGTGTTACATTATTTCTGATTCCATACAGCTATTTACAAAATGTATGTAACAGTTTTCTAACAATATTTTTTCATATCGTCTGTAAGGGCGTTAAGTCCCATCATTTGTACAGAGTTAACGCCCTTCTAGCTCCAAACAGACGATATGATGTTTTAGATACATGATTATATGCAAATTAGAGCTTCAAATTTTATTTCCCTCTCTTTTCTGTCTTTCAGATTGAGTGCTATCCTAGTGTCTAAGATTCTGAGCAAGTTTTTGAAGAAGAGTATTTCCATCGAGTACTTTGGTTTCTTCTCCTTGAAGAGCATTGTTGTCCAGCTTCCGAAGAGTAGCATTGTAAGTAGAACCGAAATCGTCATCAGTGTACACAAAGGCAAAAATAAAACTTTTGAAAAGGGGTGTAAGCTCAGCTTTGCAAAAACAAAAGTGCCAACAAAAGAAGTTATAAAACATAGTTTGAATTTGCTTACAAAGGTTAAAGAATTGAAAGAGTGCCAACAGAAATTTGAACATCAGATGAAGTATATATTAAGACCTTTATATAAAGAGAAAAGGCTGGAGGGCCTTGTTAAATAGATTAGATTTCTGTTTCAGTTTTAGGCATTATGTAGGCCTTCTCATTGTAATATTAATACCAAATATATTTTATACTCATCATATTTGCCATATGAGTCGTTGGCATAAAGTTCGTAGGCCTTCTCATTGTAATATTAATACCAAATATATTTTATAAGCCTGAGTCATATCGAATATTTCATAAACCGGGATTCGACGGCTTTGATTCGATCGAATACCGGTTAATCGATAAATGATGTGCGGTGAAAACAGAGTTGCACCGGTGACCGGTCCGCTGGCATCGCGGGCATATGTATGGGCTCTCGCTGCTCGAAATTAACGATAGCCCGCTAGCCAATGGCTAGTAAAAATCACAGCGGACGAGCCAAAATCTTAAGTTTCTAGTCCGTATGGCTAGCCAAAATATCACTAGTGTCGCACGAAGCGATGCTCATTGTCGACACACCCGACAATGATTCAAATTCAAAGAATTAATAATCTTACTTTGTCTTTGGAGAGCTGAATGGAACACGTGTGTTCGATGCCAAAAAAAAAAAACAATACGAAATAAACTTTTCGTCGCTCAATATAGACTTGACTTCATTCAGCTTCAGAGATCATTCAGAAGTAATTGCCAATTTGATGAGAGTGTGATATTAGTTATTGCGAATTAAGTAGGAACACTCGTACTCATGCCCGTATTTATCATGTTCAATTATACAATTGTCAAATTGACAATGCAGAGAGAGTGCAAGAAAATTATCGTAAACTTCAGTTCGTAACGACAAAACGATTTTTCCATAGAGAAAGCACAGGTAAAGCGTGACGTCCTCCGCGAGCGAATTAGCGAAAGTTAGCCAACAGTTTGAACTTTGAAGTCGCCTTCACGTTCTCTGCTAATATATATGCTGTACGTTACGGAGTTTCTTTTTTTATTTGATTTTTTCATGGTGGCTACGGTAGTCAAAAATCTGGCGGACTACAAATCGATGCACCGAATTTGCCAAAACGTATTCGGGATTCGATGTCTTCGATCGAACACCGGCTAACCAATCGATTCGACTCAGGCTTAATATTTTATACTCTTCATATTTGCCATATGAGTCGTTGGCATAAAGTTCTGTAATAAAATTTCTAAGTCCATTTAATTCTCATCATAATACGGCATTCTTTATCTGCAAGTTATGATCTGAGGCAGACAGAGTGGCCAACATTATAAGATATCCATGTTGGTGAGGCAGAGGTGGCAGAACGTTGGGCTCGGACAATGAAAGTGGGGGGGGGGCACCTTTTGTCCATCAAACAAAAGGTCCCCCCCCCCCCACTTCTATTATCCGAGCCTGATGTTCCGCTGCCTCTGTGGTAAGGTAGTGGGGTGCTATATAAATTGGTTTTATTGTAACCTTTTTCTGGTGACGTATGTATAGTATTTCATATATTCTAGAATATCCAACAAATTTCTCTTTTTCCCCCTGCCATAGGAGATAGACTGCATTTGGATATCATGGAGGTTATTCAATTCTCAGCAACAGTAAGTTTAAACGTGACATTTTAATTTTCTTGCACAATTCAGTTTTGTTTTGTGTTTGTTGTTGTTTTTTTTCTTTCCTTTTGAGTTCTTGATATTTTGCTTTATCCTTGCAATCAAAAGTTTGTCAGTAATAGTTATTCTCAAGCTTTCATGTGTTTGGGTTCGCGTTAGATTATCTTTACAGCATACATGTATATTAACATTTCCAGAAGCATATGAATTTTATTTTTAAAAATTATCAAAATCAGACATTTATAATAATTGTAAAATATTATGAAAGCCTGCAAAATGTTAAATAGCACTCCTAATATATCTGCGCTGTTTGTTGATTACATCAGACACCCTATGGCTCTGCACATAGGGGATGTAAGAGTGAGAGCAGAGCTGAGCCAAGAGGAGGGTAGCCTGGAAGATCTACCCCCTGTGAGGCCACCGCCCCACCCTGGCCCTACCCAGCCCAGATCAGGTGACTTAACATTCAACTCTAATCCATTGTGTGCTGTAGGCACCAAATCCTACCCAAGATTTTGAGCGTTGATAATAATAATAATAATAATATTCACATAGCATAGCTACTATAGAAATATACTGTAATGCGCTTTCCAAAATATCATATTATTTCCCCGGCTTTAGCCAAGGAGCCATGATAAGGCACTAATGCATTCAAGGAATTTCTTTCTGTCATGAAGTTCATATCCATGGAAAATAGTTTATGCCAAACTATCCAATGAAACAGTGCAACTTTAAGTAAAAATTTTACCCTCAAAGGTTCATTTTTGACACAAAACGTGGTGTCCCAGAAGGGATTAAGGTTAAGATGCTAGCTTTTGTAGGCCTATATCGTACAACTTTTAAGGCATATAAAAGGTGATGTGAATTATCGTATTATCATAGTATTCCTAATGAAGGGGATCATTTGTAACTATTGAAAGATGCCACGAACAACAGGTTTTGGCCCAAGTTCACAAAGCAGGTTTATCTGTGGTTTTGACCTTTGTACCTGCTGCGCGCATGGCCTCATGTCCAATGAAAGGCCAACAAACGCTTAAATACGCTTATTTTAGCCTATTTTAGCCTATTTTAGTCCATGATAGAGGTTTAAACCGTGGTTTAGACTATGGGTTAATTTTAAACCTCCTTTGTGAATTTGAGCAATTGGGTTTAGGATTCAAATCCTATACAAGGTATCTTAGTCTACCATTTCAAACACTTTATATTAACAATTCATACAAGTCATTTATACAATGATATTACCTATTTGTTGACATTCCACAGTCACAATAAAAAAAAAAAGATGCAAGAGTGAGATAATGATAGTATGTTTCTTTGATTTTTATTTGAATTAGGATTGTCTAAGTTCATCCTGAGTAGCCTGCCCACATTACTTCAATATGGAGCCCAGGTATGTATTGTCACGATGATGTACCTTGCATAAATTAGTTTAAGGACCTTTAACAGCCATACAGAGCTTACTAATATTCTCAAATCGCAACAATGTAGACTTCCCCAGTAAAAAAAAAAAGTTTTTGGTTAAAGTATTAGATACATGTATTTAAAGATAAAAGTTGAGTTCTGGTCATGCAATTACAAAGAAATGCAGAATATAATAATTATTATAGTTCTGCACATATACATTGCACATATACATCCTTTTTATTTTGTCATATTTGTACTATGGTACTTAATTAATGTGGCTTCTGTCCTGACAATACAAGTGTTCTAAATTCTCATATTTCCTGAATCCTGACTCGTGTATAAATCAGTATTTAAAACATCATCTCTTTCTTCCATACAGTTGGCGTCCTTTCACATAGAAGCGGTCAATGTAATGTTACTAGGAGCAATGGGAACAGACTCTCTCCTACATGTAACAGTCAATGATGTATCACTAATAGGACAGGCAGCCAGTGAAAGGTGGGTCATTGAAGCTGAAAATGATGCGTAGATGTACAGTTGTAAGTTTGAATTGTACATTATGCCTCTCCTTCTCTCGCTCTCTCTCTCTCTCTCTTTCTCTCTTTCTCTCTCTTTCTCTCTGTCTCTCTCTCTTTCTCTCTCTCTCTTTCTCTCTCTCTCTCTCTCTTTCTTTATCTCTCTCTCTTCCAAGTAAGGTTGGCTTGTAAAACGTATATTAGTCAAGTTTGCATCATAGGTCATCGGGTAGCTCAAATATGATACCTGACCTGTTTAATATACATTCAGTTTTAGCCTGAAAAAAAATAAATTATCAAGTGAGTTGAATTTCTCTACTTATTTTTAATACACACATTGTATTCCTTGGTGCTGGTGAGAATGGCAACAGAGAGGGTAAAATATAAGATAAATAACAGTAACTAATATTCAAGTGTCTAGAAATATGTAGCTTTATTAAAGTATATCATGAAAAAAAAGTATCATAATTACAATGTATAATGCAATGCCTAAACACTAATGGTGATTTATAGGCAAATAACCCTCTTGTTTTAAATGAATGACTCCCTGTCGTTAAGTTCAGTACCAAGCCATATAGTAGAGTGTAACAATCTTTATTTCAGTCTGAACCTTTTGGAAGTTTAATGACAAAGTTGTCAGATTTATGATTATACTCGTAGAGATTTACCTAGTTGTGAATTTTTCAGAAATATTAATAGTAATAATATTCCGATTTTATATAGTGCCTTATACATCGGTGATGTCTCTAAGCGCTTTACAGATACATTATTACCCCGGTCATCAGATTCTGGCATGCCCGCACACGATAGATTTTAAATGCTCGCTATGCTCGCATCTTTTGGCAAGACATTAATCCACATTTGCCACTCTCCACCCAGGTGTAGTAAATGGGTACCTGGCAGAATTTATTCCTTGAAATGCACTGTGCGCTGATTACGGCTGCCGGAGCTAAAGCCAGGGTAATAATATCCAAAAACCCTTTGGAAGCGCATAGGGACGTTATATCATAATGTGATATGCGCTATACAAGAACAGTGGTATTATTATTATTATTATTATTATATCTTTGGGTTTATAAGGAATATAGATTTTAAATGCTCGCTAAATCTTTTTTTATGTTCCAGACTTGTATCAGCAGACTTCTCATCTCAAAAGCTCTCCCTAAGGATGCTACGCAGTGCAAACCAAGTATGTATTTATTCACACTTTCACATGTATTTTAGATTTTGAACTGATAAGGCATATATTTGGTTCCTAGTATGGCATTTAAGCATAGTTACACAATACGTAAACAAAATAGTGTTCGTATACATGTCAGGGTTTATAAGGAATATAATAATAATAATAATAATACCTGGCATTTATAACATGCTTTTCCCATTATGATATAACGTCCCTTATTAAATAATGCTTTTGGTAGTATTAATTATGCCCGAGATAGATTTTAAAGGGGACCAATCACCTATTCAAAAATATTACTTGCGTACAGCTAGTATGTACATGTACATAATCTATCAAAAAGAAAAATATACCTGGTATTCTATAAGTGAACAGTTCAGAGTTCTGAAGGAATCATTTTTAGTTCAAGGTGTGGAATGAAACACAAGTTTAGACAATGGTTTAAACTTAGACCTCATTCGTGAATTCGGACCAAAGGGCTCATTATATGAAGCATGTAACATGTAGTAAACCGCGCATGATATTTAGCCTTGTAGAATCCAAAGAACCATAAACTTGTTTGGATTTGAATTTCATTCATTGCAGGTCTTATGTGAAGGCATCCTGCTTATCCAGTATTTTCTTATGTGTGATTTAATTTGAATTCTTTGTGACAGAACGCTGGAGACCAGTCACATGTTGCCCAGGCTTCTGTTAGCATAAAGATCTCAACTCAGATTGATCTTGTAGAACGAGTCCTTACGGTAAGCCCTTTAGGACCAACTTATTGATTACTGAATCCTGCAATAATACCCACAGAATAGGTATCGTAGAAAAGGTTTTTTTTTTATTTGTTGTGTTTAACAAGGTACAGTGAAACCTGTCTATAAAGACCGCTCAAAGGAGACAAGAAAAGCAGTCTTTATGAGCAGGTGGTCTTTATGGACAGGTTCCTTTAATACATGTTTCAATGAGAAACATTTTTCAAGGGAAACAAAAACGGTGGTCGCTAAAGCAGGTTTGACTGTATCATGTTCCAGATGTGCTATTGCATGTGATCATTACTGCCAATTCCAGTGTTGTAATACATGTACATGTGTACATGTAGATATTTGTGACCAATTGCCAAATTTGATAGTCAATTGCTAGGCCTTATTTCATTTTGGGCTATCAAACCTACTGTATCAATATTGTTTTGATTTAATGATGGAGATCATTATATCACTCTGATAAACTTCTAGTCCTCTAGTAATACTACTATGCAAAATCTTCAAATTTTCCTTCTTGATTCTACTTTATATTTTGTTTTCGTTGTTCAGACTTTGTTTGTTGAAGTTGGGAGTCCAAATATCACAATTTATGATGGTAAGTACATGTAGCATTCTCTATAGACATTTTGCTGTCCTGCTAACCTTATTTCACAGTGTGCTGTCTTCTTGTGAATGATATTTGCTGTGTATTGATCAAAGTTGCTGTCTCAATATTAGTTTCCACATTTACCTGATTGAATTTAAATTTTAGTCAAATATAAGAGTATTTCCCGAAATCTGAATTTAAATATTTTGGTGTCATTGAATTGTCTTATTTGCAATCAATGAAAAGTAAATAGATGCCCCTTTTGAATGTACATTTTTATTTTGCTCGTTGGGGCAGTAATTGTCAAAATTTTCCCACAGAGTATTTGGGGGAAAGTATTCATTGAGCTACATGTACATGTATATACCATAATAGATTGTGCTTTGATATTCTGGTTTGAGGCTTGATATTTCCCACTTTGTTTTAATTCTCGTTGGAGAATATTAAAGAAAGTGCTAATATGATTATTTGAAATGTGAAAACTCTCACACATTATCCCCTTTGTCATCAAAACAAAACAAAATGTATGACTTTTCCTGATTTCTCACAAGAATACAGCGATAAAGAACAAGCAGTTCACAAATTGACAAAAAAGAAGAAATCATACATTCACGTTTCATTGCAGCTCACTTAAATTCCATCTAACATAATTCTAACATTAATTGAAGGACTCTTTTAGTTTGCATAATCTTCACTTTAAAAGTACTTTCATATTTTCCTATTTCTGAAATTTCCTCTGAGAGTGAAGTAACAGCTACACCTGTATTTCATTGTGTGCCTGGTAGAAGGGCGTTAACTCTTTTAAATGCAATAAAGCAAATTTCTGGTGACTTGCTTCTAACGTTTTGATTGCTCTATATATGTTGTACCATTTTTAAACATGACATGGATTCATTGACTAATAAAATGAAAAGGGTAACTATTGGTATCAAATATATTAAGGACATAATTAATTTGAAGTTCATATTTTAATGCTAGTGGCCTTCTGCTTAATGAATAGTGCATACCCGCATTTAGCAGAATGGCGCAACGGGTTTCCACCCTTCTGCCAGCGGCATACATTTCTCAAACTTTTGTTGGTTAAATACGCAATTTTAGCGATCAGGGAATTCAATTTTCTTCTCATTAACACCACATTTTTCTTCATCTTCAAGGTTTCTTGCCTACTGCTCTGACTAGAGTGTCTAAGGCTGCACCTGTTGTGATGCCAGGTAAATCACATCCTGTGAGTTGTGACCTTTTACCATCAACATGGCACAATTTTTTTTTCTTTGACAAACTTTGTATGAAAATATTTTACCGCTTATATCTCAGGACTTCATGAGATTTGATCTATAAATTAGTCAGGGAAATTGGGAATCTGCTACAAAAGCAAATTTGCTTTCAGAATGCGTCATTCAGGTATCATCATCATAACAAGAGAGACTATGGAAAGAGTTTGTTGATTCCCATATGTTTTAGTTCTGATTGCATTTCATTTTACTTGCAAGTCTTGTGTTAATAGGTTACAAGCACATTTCCAATAAGTTGTTGATTCTATATTTTGTAAAGTTGCCCTGAACCAACAGATTGATGTTTTGTTACTTCCTCATTGAAAACAAGTGCATGTTGTGGTATTTCTGTCCAATATTCTATATGCTGCCTAACAAAAACAAAATTTAATCACACTCGCCTAAATCTTTCTAGCACTGTTTTGAGTGTAGTGTATAATTCATGTTGTGTGATTGTTTTCATCACTCTTCATGAACTATGTAATGTTAATGTTGTTTTATTCCATGTAGTCCAAGACGAATTTGTTGATGCATCCAGCACCATCATGCCAGAAAATCCACTCACTCGGAAGCTGAAAATCATTACCAGAAAATTTCCAGAGGTGAGTGAAACTGTTTGTAATTTACTCTTGTCATCATGTTAAAGTAATAAATTGCCATGTCACTTTATATTGTTATGTGATGCCCCATTTATGAGAATTCATTCTTATACATGTATTAAGTTCATGGGCAAGAAAGCACCTGATATTGAGACACTCATCATGTCATCTTTTAGGTCAATCATGTAATGGATAGTTGTTTTGTTTCATACCAATAATGATACACCTCATTCAAGTTGCTTGAAATGTTGCTACTGCCAGGCATGTTAATATGTTGGGACTATCTAATATGGGCTTGTCCATGATTTTGTGGAAGGGAAGGTGGCAGTTTCCAAAAACAAAATCTCTTGACCCCCCCCCCCCAAACAAGAAGAATATATCACATTTTAGGTGCTGCTTTACCGACAAAAAATCCGCTGGCAAGCAAGCAAACAGGGAGGGGGGCACCTTTTCTTCTTTGTGTACGTACATGTAGAAATGGATGATTTGGTTTCAAAAAAGGGGGAATGGGCCCGTTGTAACCCCTAAATCCACCTGTGCGGAAATGTAATTTGTTTTCTGATCACCGATAACCCCATGCCCTTGTATCCTTCAGGAAGCTTGTTTAGACATCAAAGAAGCCTCTTGGCAGATGGTGTTACAAGGAGGTCAAAGGTCAGTAGATTTCTTGTACTTTTGTAACCCAAATTATCAGCGTACCAAGAGAAAGGTAACAAGATATTGTGCTTGTAAATAGAACTAAATTTTGTGTTAAATTACAGCTGCTTATGTAATACCTCAAGTAAAAACTGTATTCTTTATATACCCCGTTATTTGATGTGCAGATATTGAAATAATCACCATCAAGTTATTCTAATCATTTAGGGTTGATATGGAATTTTTTTTCTTTTCATAATTGTTTGAATATTGACATTTTTTTTTAGAAATGATCATTCATGTCCTCATTTGAATGTATGATTCTGACTGATGTGTGACAAAAGTACCCAACATATTCAGAATAAAATACACATTGCAGATGCATGTAACTTAGCACAGTGGAACCTCGTTATAAAGAACAATTTATAACAAGGTCATTTTATTAGTCCCACTTCTTCGGATTCTTTTGTTTTTAGCCCTGATATAACAAGGTTTTGATATAGCTAGGTAATTTCTGTGGTCCCTAGGAGTTTGTTATAACGAGGTTCCACTGTAGGAAAGATTTTACTTTGTGATGATCATCAGGTCTTTGCAGTTTAACACCAAGAGTGTGATCTTAACAAGTCAGCTAGCCAGTCGGGATGGCATCGTATGTTCACAGAATGGGGACCTTGTGCTTCCTCCAATTACCTGTCATCTCACATGTTCACGTAAGTAAAAGACTTCTACACTGGAGGAAAATGTGCACCTCAATTTTTTGAGGGGGTGGGAAGCTGGACCAATGAAGTTTCATTGATTTTATCCACTTCTGTAGTCCACTGTGAATGTATACACAGCTGTGTATTTCCATCAAGAAGATCGTTCAGCTATGAACAGATAAAGCATAATGGTCCTTAAATGATGATTATGAGATGAAGAGCATACTGCTTTATTAATATCAATATCCAACTTTTGATATCATTTCTTGCCAATTCAACCAAAGATTTGTTGTGTTTATCAGCAATAGATGGATAAACAAATGCCTTATATTGTGAAGAAGAAATGAAAATGGAACCTTCATGTTTGTTTGCTTTTCCAGATGTGGATATTATGAACACTGATTCCACCAAACTTCTGAGAGTGACAAGCTTAAAAACATACCTTTTGGTGAGTATCATTGAGTATATAATGAGACCCCCTGGAACCATTGTTGCTTTTATCAAAGTTTGATCATGCATGCAGATTTATAATTGAGGGGGAATATACATTTCATACAATGTTCCCAGTGCAGTTACATTATATGCTTGTAAAAAAATGATGATGGTTTTAATTACAGGTGAATGAATGATTGTAAATCAATGAGTGCACTTTAAATGGAGGTCAATGAGAGATATGTAGAAGTTGGTGTAGAGTTGCTTTGTGGTCTTTTCACTTGTATGATGAAGAAGAGATCTTATTTGATATGTTTGAATGTGAGATCTTGATAATACAGTGAAACCTGTTTATAAAGACCATTTTATAGGAGACAGTAAATTGGTCTTTACAGGTATGTGGTCTTTATGTACAGGTTTCTTTAATACATATTTCTATGAGAAACACTGCACAAGGGAAACTAAAAATATGGTCGTTATAGACAGGGGATCTTTCTTTACATTTGGTCGCCAGAACAGTTTTGACTATACCTGTACCTGTACAATACCTGTACAATACCTGTACAATGCAGGTCAATATTAAGAAATGTGTATAATTTGGTGTGGAGTTAAATCATGATAAAGAAGAGATCTTGTTCTATGTAGACATTTTTCATTGTAAAACACATACACGTACATGCAGGTCAATGAGAGATGTGTACAAGTTGGTGTGGAATTACAGCGAGGTCACTCACTGTACGATGAAGAGGAGATCTTATTCTGGGCTGGCTGGATCATGGAAACCATCGCCTTGCGGAAGCCACGCTCCACATCCACAGGGTCAACCGGGTCAACGTCGTCATCAAGATCATCATCACCTCCATCGTCAAGGTCATCTTCACCACCCCCTCCTAGGAAGCTGTCACCAACACCATTGTTATCTTCCCCGCAGCAACTGAATAGCGGTGTATCAAGGTATGGTTTAAGGCTGTCATATACAGTGTATTAATGCAATCGTCTGATGATCATTGGATAGACAAAGACAAATCAGTTATTCTGTTAGTTTTACAGTTGTTGATGGGATTTGAAACATGATTAGATTTTGTTCTTTTATTACATTAAACTTATCCAGCATTTTAGGGCTAAGTGAATTTTGGCCTCACTCAACTTGAGCAAACTTTTGTTTACGTAGTTAAATTAACTGTTGTTGACAGTCTTGACACATCTGTTTTCTTCAACTTGAAGGTGTATTAAAATTTATGATCATTTTTGTCTTCACATCCATAGTGAGGAATTAGCAAAACCTGTCATTAGCTACACCTGTCCCATTTCATTGGTCAGAGTTCAGGCTGTCTGCATTTAGCAGTTGCAGTGTTGGTTAAGCAATAAGCAAGCCTTTGTTTCATCAACAGTGGCCTTTACAAAAGAGTTTACAAATTTTCTAGTATTTTATGCAATAGGCCCATGGGAAGTATTTTTGCCACTTTATCTTCTCACTGATTGTTTGCAATTAAAAATTTCCTTTATGTTATTTTTGATTTTTCCCCAGTTCTGATTGGGAGTCATGGCAACACTTCTGCCTGCCTGTTGACCTTGACCTAAACCTGTCTGACCTCTCATGTCAGGTCAGTTGTCAGGAGGTACCTCAGTGTGCTGTGAGATTAGCCACGCTTCACGGAAGTTGGAGCGTTACATCTGATGCCGGGAAGTCGGTCCAAAAACCATTTGCTTACATCAGGTATGATTTTTATAATGGATATAGTGTATTGGCTCCTGGAGATCTGGAAAGGTTCAACTCCCAGGCCAGATTTTGTATCCTGCCAAGGGCCCCGTTTCATAAAACTTGATATCTATGACAAGTTGCAATAACTGTTATAAGCTACTGAAATACTTGCATCTGATTGGCAGAGAGCAAATGGGGCCCAGGACAAGTTATGTGTAGTTGTTAATATTCATCACCCAAATTGACGTTACGAAGCCTTCCACAGTTATGTCAGGCATAAGAAATTTTAAAATAGTGTAGATATTGTCCATGCAAATCAAGCTTTTTTTGATGAGGTTCATAGGCATTGCTAGAATGTTTTTATGGGTGTTGTTCCTAATTTCCACATTTTTTTTTTCAGAGGGAGTATGCACAGTGAACAACTCTACCTGCTGGTTGGTGAGTCCGTGCGCACCCCCTCTGGGGCAATGCTTCCGACGAGGCATGTTTGGGGAACTGTATGTGCAATAGAAGCTCTTGATGCAAAGGTAATTATAGTATTAGTATTTATTGATCTTGAGTTTTCTTACACATATTTCTTTTTGATGTCGCACCACAGTAACCTCACTGTCAAAATACCAAAAAGGATAAGTTAGTAACGTTGTATTCATTGATTCTTGTTGCTCATAAATCAGTGGATAAATTCTGGACTAAACATAGTAGGCCCTTATACGTACCAACCTCTGTTCCAATCTCCAGATGGATCTATCTCCCCTCCTTGTGGATGTGGAGTGCTCCTTGCACTCCCTCCAGCTGGAGAGCTCCCCCTCTCTCCACCTCATCATCCAGCATGTCCTTAAGACCATGGTAGATCTCAGGGCTGCATCACCGCACCCCTCATCCCATCGGAAGAAGGTCAGGGTGGACCCCATCATGGGCAGGGCACATAGGAAGCACAGGTTTGCCTTGAGGCTGGATGATTTCAATGCCTTCGTCTCCAGCTCTATCAAAGGTAAGGACTTTTTTCCCAGGCATCCAAGGTCAAAGGGGTGGTCGTAGGTTGTAGGGTCAAAGAGATGTCAGACTAGAAAATTTGTTCTTCGTCCAATCGCAGAAAATTACATTGACATAGTATCTTAGATTATACAAACAGACGATTGGTACTACAAAACTTAAAGATAACATTTAACAAATTCATAGTGACGAAGCTTTTCGACCTGCACTCATCGGGTCACAACGCAGGAATGAGAGAATACAAGAAAATACAAAAGTCAAGGAAGGGTCAAGGACGGGCACGCTAGAATAATCGAAGCGCTTGTACAAACTCCTTTTGTCGGCACAATAGCGGATCTCTCGACTGAATGAACAACGCTTCTAAGAAGCGAAGATGTTGAAAGCTGCGTGCTCGGGCAACAATAGTGAACTGAGCCGGGTTATACGCCTTGGAACAAGCGTATCTTAGATTATAAAGTATCACAAACAATACAGAACTGAAGATTCCTCATGATATTTGTGCATTATAATATTCATTGTACTTTTTGCTGACTGCCTTAATTGAGCATGAGGTTGGTACATGCAGATACCTGTTTGATTTTAGTTTCAAAATAGGAATGTACAAGACAATCTCAAACATTGTGTTTAAATAGCCTTATATCAAAGTTTATTGTGTTACCATCATTAGACTACTCTGTTTTCTAAGAAGAATATTTGTATTTTTTTCACTGTTGTATTAGAGATAAACTACATGTACATGAGATGTTTATGCTCTGGCCCCGATTAATTATTCAATTTATAATTTCACATGAAATATATCAACTTATATGTTTGGAAACTAGTAGTACAAATATTCATATGACACATACTGATGAGTAAATATGATTCCCTTGTATTGTTTTGTTTTAATTTTGTTTTTGATGCTGTACAGAGAGTCTCTTGTTACATGTGGATATGATAGAGATGACCTCTGGTACGACTGAATCAATGTCAGCGATAGATGGTCTCAAGTTCCTCATCATCAAAAAGGAAACCAAGGTGTGTTATGCCTCTCTTTGCTCCAGTGATCAATACCAATCAATGATTGCACACTGCCCAAGCTGCTTTCTAATTGTATGTAAACATCTTAGAGACATCATAGATGTCTTAACCCATAGCAGTGCTGTGTATCCCTTTAGTGACACTTTTGCTGTATAGTTTGATCCAAAATGCTAGGAATTACACATTATACATGAGCAGAAAGAGAAAAAATTCACTGAAGACTTCAAGTCCATTTTTAATGCAGTACGTTTTGCTGCTCTCGTATAAGAGCAATTTAATTGTGACTAATCATTATAGTGTCTCTAAATTGGCAATGCAGTGTAAAATGTATTATCACAGTGACTGTATTCATGTGCTCACTGGCAATTTTCATTCACATTGGTTTGTTTAATAAAGATTTGTATTTTTTTCAAACTACATGTATGTATGAGTTGGAAAAAGTATAATTGTTGCCAATTTGAGGAAGAAAAGCTGATTAATTTTAGACTTCAAGAAAACTGTGAACTGCTATGGGGTAAGCGCCAAACATAAGTCCAGGGCCCCCGTCTTTAGTGAATGATTGGAGGGCTTCCAATTGAATTGGGTCAGTCACAACTCTTTGTAAGACAGGGTCCATAATATTAATATTCAAAGCAGTCTGAGGTTTCAGTTTTCAACTTTTCTGTTAAAAGAGGGCATCTGTTTAATAAAGAAAGGATATATTTTAAGTCATAATTTCAATTCAAGAATCTGTGAAGCATGAGACAAAATAATTACTGAGTGCTTGATACTGTTTGTTATATATTTAATGGTTTTTGCTTCCCTCTTTTTTTCCTGTGTTCTGTCAGGTTCTGCATTGTCCAAAGTATGCCAAGTTACCAGAGGGTTTGCTACAAGTGAAGGAGGTCTCAACACAATATGCAGCTGCTGAAAAGGTAGTGTATCTAAATACAATCAAACCTGGGCCCCATTTCATAAAACCTGTGGAATGAAATGGAATGAAATTAATTAAATTAAACACTTACACAAGACTATTTTTGGTTTTTGTTTTCGGTGTTTTTTCAGTAACAAGTTACACTAACAGTTATAAGCTACTGAAATCCCTGCATTTGATTGGCTGTGAGCATATTTGTTATAGAAAATGTAGACTTGTCATTGATAAAAGGTTTTATGAAACAGGGCCCAGCTTTAGCGACCACCTGTATAGAAAGACCACCTATTCATAAAGACCACATTTTTGTTTCCCTTGAATTCAGTGATTCATACTGAAGCATGTATTAAAGCAACCTGTACATCTACATTGTAAAGACCACCTGCTCATAAAGACCTCTTTGCTTGTCTCCCTTGAGTGGTCATTATATACAGGTTGCACTGAACATTTACAAATATTTCTAATCTTTGGAAAGGTGGAAATCATACTGGATGAAGTTCTTCACTTTTTTTTTTTTGGGGGGGGGGGTTAACATTGTGCTTCATTATTATTTTGCGTCTTAGCATATGGTCTATGTTAAAGTAATTTGTATCGTTTTTTTAATAGCAATATAGAATTGATTGATGAATAAATAAAGTTGATTCTAAATTAATGCTCCATGCATTATTTTGTAAAATATATATGCAGAATTTGACGGTGCAGCTTCCTGAAGGAATCAGAGCATCATGGGATACATCAAGTCACATGACCATCTTTCATCACATCAAAGAGTTGCTAGCATTTGTAAATGAACTCAAAGGTAACTAAAAAGAAAATATAAAATGATTTATGTTCACTGAATGTAAAGTAATTTGGGGCA
Organism: Heliocidaris erythrogramma; assembly: GCA_025617745.1. Classification (NCBI taxonomy): domain Eukaryota; kingdom Metazoa; phylum Echinodermata; class Echinoidea; order Camarodonta; family Echinometridae; genus Heliocidaris; species Heliocidaris erythrogramma. Next base: position 17,671,246 of record CM046861.1, read on the forward strand.
TTTACCGGTATGTGTCAAATTTTGTAAAATTTGTTATATGTATATAGAGAGAGAGTAAAATGTTTATTAGGCTTTCAGTGATCTGAATACCGTACTGATAATAATTTCTTCTTCTTAAGAGATGTTATGTTTCCTTTTTGTTTTAAATCAGAATTATGAAAACATGTAGTATGGCACAATTAAAACTATAAACACACCCAACTTTGTTTAAATGTATTACAACAGTGTATTTCAGAATTGATTTTGTTTTACTTGGAGTGCAATAAAATTTTATTACTTTTCCAGTTGCTTGATCCAATTTAAATATACCACAAATATCACAATTTTTTTGTATAGGCCTAATTTCAGAATTACCTTGATACCAACTTTAGCTAGATTTATTGTCTGCACTTACCCAGTTTAATAAATCATCATTCTTCATCATTACATTTGCGATTGTCTGTAATCATTGGCAGGGACCTTGCAAGGTGGAGCGGACAGTGGAGCATCTAGCGTAGAGCCTTCGGCATCGACATCCTCCTCAGCTCCCTCATCGCCAGGCATCAACGCTGTGGTCAAAGTCAGACTTGTTGAGTTTCACTACAAGCTCTCCTCCAAGCACAAGTATGTCATGAAGATATAGACTAGTGAAGAATTATCAGAACTCCCCCCTCCCTCAAGAAAAAATAAATAAAAAATAGCTCTCTGAAGAGTTGCACTATGTGCACTAATCCTACTGGTGGTTTTCAAAAGTAGGCTACACTTTCTTGCATTGTGTTTTCCGAGACTGGTATAAATTTCCAAACAACTTTATAGTGTGCCCCTTGTCTGTTGCTTCCTGCGAACCACAGTTCTTAGTATTTTGTGCTTGCGTGGGCATCTGGTAATGAATAACGGGGCTAACACTATGATGCACCCTGTAAACTGCAGGAGAAGGCCATTTTACATGGGCATCTGGTTAAGAATAACTCTACTGCTACAATGTGCACCCTGTAAACTACAAGAGCAGGCCGTTATAGTTCCTGAAGTATTTTGTGCTTGTGGTGGCATCTGGTAAAGAATAAATGGGCTGCTTCTATGATGCAATCTATAAACCACAAGATCAGGCCAAATAGTTCTTGAAGTAATTTATGCTCGTGTAAGTATCTGGTAAAGAGTAACTGGACTACTACCATGGTTAGACGAACCTTGCCCTCCTAGGTGGGCTCTCTTCAGAGGATTGTCTCCAGGATCATAGTTGGGCTCTTTTGTTTTAGTTCTTTGTTGACCACACGCCATGAGTAATTTTCAAAGGATTTCATTTTATTGTTCAGTATCACCTCATCTTATTTCTTTAATTGTCTGCCTATAGTAGCAGGCCAATTAGTTCTTGAAGTATTACATTGTATATGCTTGCATGGGCATGTGGTAGAGAATAACTGGACTGCTCCCATGGTGAGACACACCTCGTCCTCCTTTTTGAGCTCTCTCCCGAGGATTGTCTCCAGATTTGTCATCATTGTATAGTTCTTTGTTGGCCACTCACCATGAATTATTTTCAAAGCATTTCAATTTTTTTTATTAAGAGCACATCATCATCTTTTCTGAGTTCTCTCCTTGGGATTGTGTGTAGGATCTTTGTCACGGTTGGACATGTCTTCTTTAGTCCCTTGTTGGCCACTTACTGCACGTAATCTCGGTAGGATTTCAGTTTCTTGTTTTGTTGCACCTCATCTTATTTCCTTAAATGTCTGCCAATTGTAGCAGGCTAATTATTTCTTGGAAGTATTACACTGTATAGGTAGAGAATAACTGGACTGCTACCATGGTGAGATGCACCTCGTCCTCCTTTTTGGGCTCTCTCCAGAGAACTAATATTTATATGATTTGTTCCTTTTTGCTAGGAACTTTGTGCAAGCCAAGGAGCTGTATCTGGTGAAAGAGGGCTCCAAGGTTCTGAAGGTCACGTCCACAGAGGTCATTCTTGGGTTTGATGATCATCATCTCTTTGTTGTCAAGGTGAGTTAGACTAATTCCAATCAATCAAATACTGCTGCCAGAGGTCTTTATTTCATTTTTAATCACCTCATTATTCATATTACAAAAGAATCTTACTTAGATCTTAAAAATTGAGAAATAATTAAGTTTAGATAAAAGTATTTTATTTAGTTGGCTTGGAAACATTTAAGTATTAAAAGTAATCAAGTATATTTAAGTTATTGAATTTTATTTTTATTTTCATTTTTTGTTTTGTTTCATTTCGTTTGTCAGGCTGCCTGCATAGAAAACCTTGTAGACCATTCACAGTTAATTGAAGACAGAATGAGTTTCAGTCATCTACATTCACCAACCAACAGAGCATGGTAATTTGTATTTTCTTAAAATAGATTTTAAACTTCTCTTTTTTTATTCTTTTACATTTTCTACAAGTTCTACCTTATCTTCTATTTCTTTTTTGATCTTGTTGTTTACTCTATTTATTTCTTTGAAAATTTTCACATTATGCTCCGAATTGATTGTCTTTGATTCAAGTATAGGAATCCTTAAGTTTATTATTTTCATTCTTCTTTATTCGACTTATCTTTATTCACTTTGCCTTTTTGTGTGCTGCTATTTTGTCTCTGGGTCATATAGTTCCATTTCCTGACTTTGTTCTTGAATCCAGTTGTGAATATCAGTGCATTTCTATTAATTTGGGGCATTATGTTCTTATAAGCATTGCTCATTGCAAACGTCGACCATGATACACACCTATCACATTTTCATCAGGTACATTACAGGATGAAATCAACAAAGAAGGTTGTTGACAGGAAATACCAGGCATGCTAGTCAGTTTCATAAATGCCTTGATGGTGAAATCTACACCACAAATATGCATTAATTGCTTTGTCCACCACCACCTGTGCATTCCTTTGTTTGGATATTTACATCTCTAGTTGCTATCAACAGGAAATACCAATCATATCTTGTACATGTACATGCCATGTCATTTTCAAGAGCTGTCAATCATATGAAAACTAAATTAGATGACAAATTTTAAATTCTATTCATGTATCTTCAGCTAAGAGGATATTTGATTTGAAAGTTTGTGTTGCATTTGATGTTGCATGTACTTCAAAGGATATATATTGATCTCTACTTGTCATTTATCAGATCACCTTGGTTCTCATATGTTTGCATGTACATGTATAACAGATATATGCATGCTAGATGTGTATATTCCATAGATCATTGTGAATATTTTCAGGAAATTAATATCACTGTGAAACACTTCTCAAAACATCTTGAGGCAAAAAAGTTATCTATTACATGTATTTTATGCAGTTGTATTTTTCTTTCTTTAATAGGGGAATCTTTATGAGATCTCTTGACATTGAGTTTCCCTATCAATATGACTTTGCAGACAACTACACAGAGGTAGGTACTTGTTTATATCTGACACTCAGTAAAGAATGATCTCTTTCCATTACAATTACATAGACTCAGCCGTGTAGATAGGGGTGGGTGCAGGGAGGGGGGAGTTTCCACCCCTCAATTCTTTCTCTCTTTCTGTCGTTTTCATTTCTTCATTCCTTGTCTGTACCTTTACTCGCTTTTTTCTATCACTTCCCTCCGCTTTTCACTCTTGCTTTTTTATGCCTCCGCCCACCGAAGGTGCTGCCGGAGGCATTATGTTTCGGGTTGTCCGTCCGTCCGTCCCGCTTTGTCGTTCTCGCGATGACTCAAGAACCGCATGAGGTATTAACTTCAAACTTGGTGCTTGTCACACCTAAGTAAACTCAAAAGGACATTAACTTGTGTCTAGTAAAGATTCTCTTATGTACTAGAAAACTAGACAAATGACAATGAATTACAATTCTAATTTCATCAATGAAATAAATGTGTTTTTCTTTATTCCTGGTATCATTTGTCCATTCGAAATACAATCGTGTTTCACAATCAAAACTTATTGAATATCATAACGAAGAAATAATTACAGGAAATATATAATACAATTAAATTCCAAAAAAAGGAGTTCTTTAACACCCTTTCCTGAACAGTAAACCTATCATGTGGTTAATTGTTCAACTTAGTCTTTGAAGATATAAATGAAACAACCCACTTAAATCGTTGATGCAATCACTCCCAAGCTAAAATGATCTTTTAGAGTGATGTAACTGTAGTGCACTGGTACCATTCTTGTAAAAGACGATATCCACGATGACCGTCACGTTAACGGAGTTTGGTCTCTCCTGATAAACAGTATAACTCTCTTAAGTCTCTTCTCTTGGAAGTCCTATCCGGATGGGACAGAAACACTGCTAACAAAAACCAGTACGGGCTTGGAACCTGGAAGCCGCATGGAAACTTGAACCCACATGGAAACTGGAACCCATCTAAAAAAAATTACCCACATTAATTAATCTAAAGAATAATACAAAATACACATATCGCATAGCTTTTGGTACATTTGCACTATATCAACATATTAATTCCCCAGATTAATTCAGGTAACTTTGCTTTCCATGACTGAATAATAGACATGATCAGTCGTCATAATGCATTTCATCAAAATAAACTCTTCAATGTTTAGAAAATAGAAAGGGTTAAAGATTCTAAATTCGTATTCTGAAACATTTCAACTTCTTTATATTTTCAAGAAATAAAATAATCTTGAATACACAACCTTTCAATACACAACATTTCAATACACAACACTGCTTAACTTGGATAGAAAATAAATGTCATTTCAACTTACAGTTTGACTTGAATGCCTAAATGCAAGGACTCGTCAGGAAGGCCTCATTTCGGTTCTGGTGATCTTGATGCTCTGGCATGGGCTAACTGCAACCTAAACTGCCATAAATTTGAGCTAAAACTTCAAATTTCTAACATCACCCTAAACCCATGGACCCATAGGTCCTGCCTATATGACTTCCGTGCAGATAGTGAAGCTGAACTGCTAGATAAGGCAACCCACCCAATACAAAAATGCTTCACCAGTAGAGTGCGGTCAAGCCTAACTACAATGCATTCAATCCCACATTCTAATGTACATAACAATAGTATTGAAGGGGAAGGTTGAATCCCTAACAGTGCTAGTATATATCACCTTAGGAAGACGATCTGATTAGATATTGAGGTACGTAGGTCAAAGGTCATACATGTAGAGGTCAATTTCTGAAATTTCAGGTGTTAGCCTCGTTCTCGTGATAACTCAAGAACCACATGAGGTACGAACTTCAAACATGGTGCTTGTATGAATCACCATAGGAAGATGATCTGATTAGATTTTGGGGTATGTATGTCAAAGGTCAAATATAACGGGTCAATATCTGAAATTTCAGGTGTTAGCCTCGTTCTCGCAATATCTCAAGAACCACATGAGGTATGAACTTCAAACTTGGTGCTAGTATGTATCACCATAGGACAACAATCTGAATAGATTTTGGGGTAAGTAGGTCAAAGTTCACAGGTCAATATCTGAAATTTCAGGTGTTAGCCTTGTTCTTGCGATAACTCAAGAACCATTTGAGGCGTGAACTTTAAACTTGGTGCTTGTATGAATCACCATAGGAAGACGATCTGATTTGGGGTAGGTAGGTCAAAGGCCAAAGGTCACAGAGGTCAATTTTGAAATTGCAGGTTTTAGCCTTGTTAATGCGATATCTCAAGAACCATTTGATCAATTAACTTCAAACTTGGAACTAGCATGCATCACCATAGTGAGACGAACTGATTAGATTTTTGTTTACGTAGGTCAAAGATGACAGGTCATAGAGATCATTATATGTGAAAATAATGGGGTTTTTAGCTTTGTTACCACCATATCTCAACTATTTTGTATTCATGACTAGGAGGAGATAAATTGAACAGACATTGGGGTTACAAAGTGTAAGATCAAATATCAAAGAGGTAAATTAACATGTACTGTAATTGTAGGCTTTTTATTCTGGTTATCACAATATTTCAAGAACAGTTTGAGTCATCATCTGAATTTAGGCGGAGGCATATAGGATACGCAGTCACATTCATATTGTTTTTTGGTGTTTTTTTAGTTGGCATTTTTTTGGGCCCCCCCCCCAGCTACGCACCTGTGTAGACTGGTACAGGTACATGTGCATTTTACAGATGCACCCCACCCCAAAATATAGAAAGTAGAACCTGTGATAATTGATAAACTTGCTTAGCTGAACCAAAAGCCAGTAGTTTAAATATCGCTGGTGAACATTGGTATAAACGTTCCCCTACATACATTAGGTCAAGACATAGAATATGAAGCAAGCATAACCAATGAATAATGAACCATGGAGCAAATTGTTGTTTTCATTATATTTTGTAAAACTAAGAGTGTTTTGGTAAACGAAGAAGCTTGACTGGGGAAGAATTTTTAATTTGTAAACAAATCTTTAGGCATTTTACTCCCAGTGTTAAAGATCGTTCTACCAGTTCTGGCCGATTCTTGCTTGGTTAACGCCCTCCGTGCCGTACGGGATGGAGGAAAACGCATCGAACCAGAAGGGCGTTAACGCAATTTCGAGGGTTAGCGCCCTTTTGGCCCGTAATAACCCTACTTTACGCCCTTCTGGCTCGAAATCATAATATACATAACTGTTAACGCCCTTTAGTTTTTGGAATATATAGTTAGATATATATATGATCCTGCTACATAATATATATCATTAGAAAGAGCAGAACGAGATCTACAAGATGATACCAATAACTCCATAACCCCAAAAATCGAGTTAACGCCCTTCTGGCTCCAAACAGACGATACGATCTTTAACACTGGGAGTAAAATGCCTAAAGATTTGTTTACAAATTAAAAATTCCTCCCCAGTCAAGCTTCTTTGTTTACTAACCATTGTCCACGGCGGACCGTTAAAAATGAATATTAATGAGTCAGAAAGAAGAGGATCTTGGGTATTTGATTCTAGTTTCATCGTGACTTGGCCGTGAACCAGAATAGCCTGGTGGTTAAGTCGCTGCCCGGCAAGCAGTAGATGACAGGTTCGAATCCCGCTGGTTCCAATTTTTTCTGACTTGTGTTTTTCATTACAGATCGAGTATACGATCTTTAACACTGGGAGTAAAATGCCTAAAGATTTGTTTACAAATTAAGAGTGTTTTGTTGATATATATACCATTTCTTGACAGATTATCAACATCAGAAAATGGTTGAAGCTACTACATCAGACAAAGCGTGTTGGTGAGGAGAAGCTGTATGCTGATATCCTGATTAGAGCACAAGTAAGAATACATTCATTCACATGTATCCTAAAACATTGTAAGAACATGCTGGAGGTATTGTGTTTCGATTCAAGGATTTCCATCTCTTACTACAATATTTGTAATATGGTGTACCTGATTTCCTTTATGTCATTGCTTTTGCTGAATGTATGTTTTGTCTTCTTCCCTGGCAACCAAGGCTGCCAGAAAGAGTGCCCCCGCTACTGGGGGAGTCAAGAAACCTCATCGATACAGGCCCGGTACAGTCGCACTGAGAGAGATTCGCCGCTACCAGAAGAGCACCAAGCTTCTAATCTCAAGAACTAGACGCTGGAATGGCAGCTTTCGATTACAAGCTCGGTGCTCTTCTGGTACCTAAACATTGATTACATTACTAATCACAGAGGAGAAAAAAATTTACCATATGAGGGGGAGGGGGGGAATGCTCTTGTCCAATTAGTATAAATATGATGTTGATGCATAATAATTAAATTATTTAATTGTCAGGTAATCAAGATACAGATGAATGATGATCCGTTTGAGGTGAAGCTTGGGGATAACTATGAGGTGAGTGCTTCATTCCTTTCATCTATGATTACTAGTAAGGGGAGTGATAATTTAGAAGAGTTTAAGGTTCATGCTTTATTCCTAGCTTTTGAAATGTGCAGGTTTGTATGCCATTGCTTGTACTGCAATTCTTCAATTATGCAAAAGCCTTAGACTTTTAAAAACTAGCCTGAGATTTGCAAACGAAATCCTTGGAGTAGTCCTAAAAACTCTTGCTTCATTGCATTGATCCACTTTAATGTTCAAGAGTCTTCAAGCCATCTCTTTGTCTGGTAATATTCAAAGATTTTGCTAGAATTTGTGACCATTGCTAGTTTTCTCCAATTTGATATCCGAAATCCTTTGCAAATGCCTGAAAACAATTGCCCTCTGTTTATGCCATGTCTTGTGTAGCTGATTAAAGATGAGAGAGCAGAGAGTGAACACAGGAGAGAACTTCTTGACAACAAGGTAGAAGGACTCAAGAGGAATCACGGACAATTTCTACCAGGTCTGTATTATGTTACTACATTAATGTGTTCCAAATAACATGGTCTGTTTAGCCATTGTTTCACAAGAAAGTGTTGATTTACAGGCTAAGGCTTTCATTTATTGGACATAATGTATGAACATGGATTTTAAAATGTTACCTTTTAAAGAAGTTTGACTGTGTTGGTGGCAATGTTTATTGTTGTGTTTATTGAATTGGGGGATTTTGCCAGTTGATAGAGATCATAGAAAGTAGAATTTTAGGTACTATGACAAAATTAAATTTATTCTTTTGCCTGCTTACTTCTGGAAATAAAATTGCAGTCAGCTTTTTCAGAGTACCTCCAATATTACTAAGCATTTGTTTCTGACGAGGTTGTACCAGCCTTCAAAATTGCCTTTAAATTCTTACCACTCCAAAATCTTCATACTTGCAGCCAAAAAGATGGAGGAGCTCTACATACATGTATCACTGGAGAAAAAAAATATTGAGATTTCTTGAAGAGATCCCAGAGACTGTAAGCACCTCGTTTGCCAGGAAAAGGGTCCTCATTATGATGACCACAAGCGTGTTTTGAAGTTTTACCAGGACCTAGGAATGCCTTTGAATTCTTACTCTGAAATGTGTTTTTCTTTGACAGCCAAGAAGATTGAAGAGCTCTACATCTCACTGGAGAAGAAGAACATTGAGATCTTCCTGAAGCGATCCCAGAGACTATACGCTTCCACTCCTAGGAGGAAAGTCCTCATGACCTTGACCCTTACCGGAGTAGAGATTAGCGCCCTCGCTGACGAATCCATGAACGGGAGAGAGAACATCCTAAAACACATGAAAGAGATTGATGGTGCAAGGTGAGTGTTGGAGAGTTCACAGGTGATGATATCAAAGGGGTGTTTCAAAAGACGAATGGAAAAAGGGTGTTCTCTTTATGCAATAGTTGTTTAAGGAATTGGAAATGCAAGAAAAATATAAAAACATATCTTTGATAGAGAAACTGCAATACCTTAGAAATTAAAGTGATGGTTTTAGGGCCAGGAGGTCCCAGAGTAAACAGTTTATGTGCATAAGTGGAAAAAAGAGAGGTCATTGATACTTCAAATTTATGGTAAATTTGTCTATTCATGACTTCTGTCTATCCCAAAAATTCATACCTAATAGAGCCAATTGAGAGTAAAGTACATCTGTGTAGCTTCCAAAAGATGTACTGTTTACATAATTTACACAAACTGTAATGTTCATACTTTTTCATCTTTACATTGGTTTCAAATTATTATTCTGGACATACATTTTTGATGCTGTAAAGCCTTGTAAAGACTCTTTCTTCGTTATCGTTCTTTTAATGAAACATTTGGGTATTCTTACATTTATTGTTCTTTTTCTGCAGTCCACCACCTTCAGAAGACACAGAGTTCAGCACATTGTGGTGTCGAATGGTGAGAGGCCATGTCAAACAGTTCTCTCTCAAGCTGAGAGATTATCCCTTGAACCTGTGGCAGATTGGTGACTGGCACTGGTGGGGAAAGCTAGTTGGAGCTGAACAGACTGGGCCACCAAGAGGTAGGTATTGGGACAGGTCAAAGGTGAAAAGTGGAGCAGGGCAGGTCAGGTCGAAATGATTCATTCAAAAATTCTTTAAAAATAACCTTCCCCCCCCCCCCCCCATCGCAAGTTGTTATTTATGTCCTTATTTCCAAAATTCTTTGGAAAATCTCTATTTGAATTGCTAAAACAATCGATGTGCTATGAATGCATAAACAATTTGTGCTTGATAAATGTGAGAAAGTAGCAGGACATGAAATAGCAGGCACAGGAACAGAGCAATTAGAAATAGAACTTAAATATGCAGATATCTTGTGAGACTCATTATTGTTGCCATAGCACCTTGAATGTACAATTTGCTACGATAACAGGATGCCTACATGTATATGTATATGCACATTTCATTCGTAGTTCATGTACAACTAAAAAGATTTTTGTTCATGTACAGTGTGAAATCTTTTATTGACTGATCTCCATTTTGTGGTATCTCTTTTGCAGCTAAGCGGGAGGGTGTGGTTGAGATCAGTGAACCGTGGCAAGATGTAAAGGTCACTCGTAGTATGCCTCCTCTCAAGTTCTTCCATGACCTTACCACAGGTGAGCATACCAATGTGCATAGGAATGCCCTGATATTGGTTTGACATGGGAACCTGATGATGATGATAATGATGAAGGTGATGATGATTAGGAACAGGAGGGTGGTGATGATGATGATGGTGATGATGATAATGATGATGATTAGGAACAGGAGGGTGGTGATGATGATGATGATGATGATGATAATGATGATGATGGTGATGATTAGGAACAGGAGGGTGGTGATGATGATGATGGTGAAGATAATAATGATGATGATGATTCTGAAGAAAAGGAGGATGTTTGTGATGATAAGATGATGATAAGATGATGATGATGATGTTGATGATGAGGAGGAGGAGGAGGAGGATATGGATATCTCCCCTTCAGCTACGTGTGAGTGAGTATTTGAGATTAGTGGTGTAAAGGTCATCTGTAGTATGCCTCCTCTCAAATTCTTCCATGACCTAATACTACAGGTGAGCATGCTGTTGATGAATACCCAGAAAACTAATTTGAATAGGTAGTTGTCAAGTTGATCGATATTTCAGATAAAAAGATTATGCATTTCATATTCATATATCTGTTTAGATCACCTACTATTATGCTACTGTTTATATTGAAGTGTTTCTTCTTGGCGTCCCAGCTAATAATTCAAGGAATTCTTCTGTCCTTCAGAGAGCAGTAGCTGGTTGCCTCCGTCCTGACATTCTGTGACAATTTGTGTTGCATGATCTCTGGCATCTGTGTGTAATGCCTACACTTGCACTGCTGCACATAAGTCACTCTTTATGTTTTCTGAAAAATCATATGATTGAGCACTGTTAAGTCTTAAACAGATTATAATAGAAACATGGTTTGTGATTGGCTATGTTTTAATTTTCCACTTTACCATCATAGATGCGACAGAGATGAGCATGGCGTATGGTCCCAGCATGGAACCAGCCTGGGGTCAGGTCAATCTAGCCATGAACCTACTCAACCGACCTTCCATTGACCCCAGCAAGCCCCTCCCCTTTTGGGACAAGGTCCGCCTCCTCTTCCATGGTCGGCTAACCATCTCGCTGGAGCAGTGCAATATGATGTGGCTTACCACCAAAGATCCCTACAACACCACGGAGCAACTCGACTGGGAATGGAGAGACATCTATCTGGATTGGACCAATGGTAATTATTCACATCTGTGGAAAATACAAATTTCATTTTATGTAGTTGGTTCTTCTTGTTTCCGACTACCCTGAAGTACATATAGTATGCATAGAATGGTAGAAATGTACATGTATATGAGGTAACACCCATTTTGCTCAACAAACGATATACATGTAGTATTTTTAATTGTGTGTATATACAGCCCTGGAAAAAATTATTAGACCAGCTCCTTTTAAAGGCTTATTTGGGAAGTGTTGGCTACATTAGTAATTGAACTTTCAAATTGATTTCTACTAGCTAAGTCTTTATGATTTGATGACTACTCCCTAAAACAATTACCCTCTACAATAACTAACCCCTCGGACAATTACCCCCAGGATAATTACCCCTGGGACAATCCCCCCCCCCTCCCCCCGGACAATTATCCCCAAAGGACAATTAGATCTAAAGGCATAAAGGCTTGCAGCCCAAATGGATGGATACTTCACATTATCTAACAGAATGAAAATATTGTAGAGGATAATTGTCCTGAGGATATTCTCAAGGGGTATGAAGGTTTTTGAAAAAGAAATGTTCTGACAGTAATATGGTATCTGGGATAATCGTCCAGATTGTCTTGTTAAGCCATGTTCACTTCTCTAGAGGCAGTTTGTTCAGTTCTTTGTGGAAAATTGCTACATGTACATTTGAAGATAGCAGACATGCCTTGTGGCATGCTGTCCATAATTGGTTTCATTTTTTTTCTCTCCACAGCAGCTCATTCATGCAGCTAGATTTTCTATTGTCTTCAATTTTTATGTCACTTCAAATATTCTCAGTAGAATCATGAGCAAGCCATAGTGCTCAAACCGAGACAAGTAACACTTGAAATTCATCCTCTCAGCCAATTATTGTCTATTATCATGATTAAGTGGTCAAACAACCTTTCTCATGGGAAAATGGGGGAGGGGGTGATTTCTGGGGAAATTTGTCCGGGGCAGGTTGTCCTTGCCGTAGTCTTCCTAGGGGTAATTCTCACAAAGCTAATTGTAATGGGGAGTAGTAGTCCATTAATAATGAATTAGCTGTTAATAATCATTTTCCTAGTCCCATAGACAATGGACTTAACACTACCTGTATGCCTCCAAATGCAGCTGGTCTAATATTTTTTTTCCAGGGCTGTATACATGTATGTATATATATGCCATGGTCAGGAAGAATTATTTTCTTGCAGTGCAAATTATTGAAATATAAAGAGTTCTCCTCTTTTGTAGTACATGATTAATGAATGGTTTAGATGTGGAATCCCCTTTAAATACACAATTACACAATGCTTGTTTATTTTATCTTTGTCATCAGAATGTGATTCTATTTTATAATCATTTTATTAAAATCAAGATGTAATAGTTTTGCATTGTTATCTGAGTGGAAGACCGAGTGACTATAACATTTATACTGCAATTTCTGCTGTTTTTCAACCATTATGTCTCATAATGTTATGATGAAGGGTCTGGAATTTTTCATGTTTCTTATTTCTTTCTTTTGTCAGCTCATTTCTTGATCAAGGGTAACCTGGATATCTTTGTCCGGACTGCATCCAAGTATGATGATGTCAGACTCATCCACCTACCCAATTTCAGATGGGAGTGAGTTTCTTTGTCTTTATCTTCATTATTGTTAACAATACTCATATAGCAAATACAAAAAGAAAAGAAGCAATGAATGTCACTAGAAATTGGAATAACAATGACCTGTAGGTCAGTTTGTTTGTATCCATGTATCTTTCTACCAATAGCTTGTTGCCTCTGATGTCCTGTGTCATTGAGATAGAATTAAATTTGCAATAATTTCTCTTTTAACTTCACTTGAGCTTTTGGATTGTGATGCAAGACAGAAACAGAGATTAATACAAAATTCAAGTGCTTTCAGTTTTTAGTTTACTAAGTGTTTTTAACATGTTTGAAGATGACAAGTTGGTTTTGCAAAGAATTGATAATGAGCATTTGCATGAAAGCATGTTTTTGTTGATTCAGTGAACGATTGAGCTCAGTTTTGAGATTGAATCGTAGAATGTTTCTTTCCCTTTTATATTTTGCAGCATTGGCATTGAATGGTTGACTAATGGAGACTGCAATGATCATCACAGCATCATGCCGTGTGCTCCAGATAAGGTCCCAGCACACTCTATCACTCAGGTTAGTGTGGATAATGTCATCCTCAAAGCACTCCACTTTTGAAAATTTTATTTTTAGTGTAAAATACCCATCAATTGAAGAGAGACCCTAGTAGGGATGATATTGCAATGCCGGGTACACTTTACTTACCTGTTTGATGTGCTTAGCTTTAAAGGGGAGGGAGAAAGAAGGTTAACCCTCAATAGCCCGTCTCACGCACATTTTAAGACCCTATTTGTGAAAATCGGGGGTACGGTTTCAGAGATATAGCACATATTCATGACCAATGTCACAAAAAATGGCGGTTGTGTATACAATGTATGGGCTTTACAAGAAATGTTGTCAGAAGAAAAAATTTGCATATTTGCATAATTAAATAAGAAAAACAATGTATATCATAAATTTGATTATGCATTCTTGCACAATACAATGTAAATGATGAAACACAAACACGCTAAGTTTGGTCGCAATCGGTCTATAAATGGCCGAGATCTGAGGGGGGGGCCAAATTTTCTGTTTTATTTTTATGCTTTTGTTTGGTTGCAGGTTCATGACTCCTATGGGGCTTTCCGCTCACAGAATCTTATTCTCACGATGTCATTAGAACTCAAAGGACCAAAGGTATTTATACTCCATTGGATTATGCTCAACATGTTTTCCTCATTGAACGATGTCATGTGGATTGCACTGAGAGCACCTGTACATGCACAGAATATTATGAAACCTGTTCGTAGGCCTACTTACTTGAATAAAAAAGGAAATTGTGGAATAAAATCATGAAAAAGTGACCTGTCATACTTTTTCATTACTTTTATTTGTAATCTCACTCTCTGTCCCTTTCTCTGTTGCTTAATTCCACATCTCTCTCTCTCTCTTTCTCTCTTTCGTGCATTCAATGTATTTCCTCGTAGTCATTTGTTGCCGTCTAATTCGTTGCTGTCTAATCTTTATTGTTCATTGGGTGAAATCATCTTTTAATATAGCAATGACTTCAATAATGAAATATCATCTCACCTACATGTATCTAATATATGAAATGATTGATATGAACTTTCTCTGCTTAGGATGGTGAGGAAGAGGACCCTCCAGCCTGTCTCTTCTACAGCAGTACAATGAGATGGCTACAGAACTTCCAGGTTTGTGGATTGCATGTTTTAGTTGTCAGATCAAGTGAAATTGACCATACTCTTTTGTACGCTTTATCTGGAGCAGCAAAAGCCTGGTGCCATCTTGTGGGAGTTGTCTTCGGGGACTCCCAAGGTTGATTCTTTATTATTATATCCAACATCGTAAGATTGTTGCATGAGGAGTGTACACAACAAGAAAATGAATAGTTTTACGAGAAAAGCCTTTTCTTGCCGTCTACTTCATTTTTTCTGCTGACGAATAGTTCATTTTTCCCCATCATGAGAGGGAAAAAGTGAACTATTCGAGGACGTCAGCAGGAGAAAATAAACTATTCCTTTTTTCCGGCCCCTCCCCCCAATCGACTTGCGACGTACGCTAAGCCTGAGCGCGTACTACAATGCATACCTGCCAACCATCCCGATTTTCAACTTTCAAAACGGCCAAAAATCAGGACATCCTGATTTTTGAAATTTCGCTTGGAAAAAAAAAAAACGGTAAAAATCGCCACAGACCCTGTCTGGAGAATAAAAAAAGATTGAAAGAGGGCGGAATCATATTAGTCGCCTAAGTGCGTAGTACGTACACCACTTCCTTGCATGCGTGTGCATTGTATTGACTGACCATGCTGCAAGCTGCCGCAGCGCCAGCGATAGCGGCACCATACGCGTATCTATTGTTTAAAGCAGCATGCACCGTACTGGTGGTGATGATGTCATCATTACGCGTTTGATATCCGCGCAAATTCATCACTGTCTTCTTCAAACTGTTAGTGTATGTACGTGTGCGATACAGTGCAGATGATCAAGTAGATGAGTAGAATTAGGCTTTTGTTCATGATGACGGATATAAATCAAATATATACTGCCTATATTCGAGTCTCTGGTTAAAATATGGCACCCTCGGTGACGTGAAGACGACCATTTTCCAAGAAAATAGTCTTGGTTCACATCACCTCGGGGACCATATTTCCAACCAGACCCTCCCATGACAGTATATATTTTTTATTAATATGGAATGCGTTTACTTACTCCTGAGAAAGAGTTTAAAATAGTATGCAATTTATTTCATCTCCCAGTCATCAGATTTCTACGTACATTTGTAAATATTAGGTGAGTCATTGAAAATCCATTCTATTTCTGAGAAGGGCTATGCTATTTTGAACATTTAATGTAAAATCAGAAAATTTCTAAATTGGTCCAGATTTGCAAAAGTTTCATGCTGCAAAATAAATTAATCAAAACACTGAACTTCTGTGCAAGTCACGAAAGTTTCTTTCCGCAAGAATGGCCATCATCAACAGTTAACTATTGTTTGATGTCACGAAAGTTTCTGATTTTGAAGCAGTGGTGTAAGGTAATATACATACCAAATCCATTACAAACCGATTACAATTTTTATTTCTCATCTCCATTAATCATACAGTCGTGTACCCTTGGCAATGTTACAAGACCCACCAGGAGAGGCAGGCTCTTCGACAACACAGTACCAAAGAAGACTCCACTCAGTAGACACTTCAAGTAAGACCGCAATTTTTAGATATTGTTAGATGAAATTTCTTTATCAGTACACAACTCAACTTGTACCCATATAGTGATAGTGGTGAGCTAGAAATGGTTTAATGTAAAAAGAACTATTCTATGTGCATTTACCACTTACTTTTCATACAAGCTTGAATGTTAATGTTTCTGATAATTGTAGCTACTGTTCATTGTGAGTAATTAATAGTTATTTGTCTTCCTTTTTGTTGTTTTTTTTATGTTTAAATCTACA
This sequence comes from Heliocidaris erythrogramma, assembly GCA_025617745.1. Classification (NCBI taxonomy): domain Eukaryota; kingdom Metazoa; phylum Echinodermata; class Echinoidea; order Camarodonta; family Echinometridae; genus Heliocidaris; species Heliocidaris erythrogramma. The sequence goes on from CM046861.1 coordinate 17,687,764, forward strand.
TGTATCTGTTATGAAAAGAAACTTTATAATGCAAAATGGAGATGTATGCAAGTTGAAGCCAGCACTCTTAACTACTCTTTGTAGAAAAGCTTTTCTCATAGAAAAATATATTGACAACTGTATGCAAACTTGATTTTCTATGTAAGAGCTCCTTATTGATTTGTCTCATAGACTGGTTGACTTCCAAGCCAAGTTTCCAGCTCTACGCCTCAACTACTGGGCGTCGTTTGCTCAGCAGAGAGGTATTGAGGTGTGCCTAGGCCCTGGGATGTTCCACTCCCAGAATGGTCTCCGTCTCCTGGAGAACAACGATGGCCTTATCCACAGACCTATAGTAGGTCACCCTTCTTTGGCTCTTTGAATTCTTCTGCTCGTTTTTGTAATAGGGAAATAATTGCTAGGTTCACTTGTTTATGTTTCAGGTATACTATCACAAATTTCAAAGTATTTGTTGTTTATTTACTTGTACCTGAATAGTTAGAGAGCAAGTTAGTTCTGGAGTCCTTTGAAGGACTAGATAATTGGTATTTTCGCTGAGGCCTTTGTTTAGGGTTATTTAATTCTTTCAATGTTGCAAAAAGAAATCATTGATTACTCTTTAAGGCGATAGATTCTTGCCTACATGGCAGGATATCCTCCACCTCATTTTTTTTGCTTTGAAAAGTATTGAATATTTTTCAATTAATACATGTACATGTGCATTGTAGCTACTGAAAATGTTTTTTTGATTTTCAAAGTAGGTTTGTGTGTAAAGCTAATTTTTCATTACAGATAGGTGTTTTAATGTAAACTCATGTACGTTATTGAAAATTAGTGCAAATTATGTTTTGTTTCTTTTTATTCTAGGCTGACTGGAGCTTTGTAGAGCTAGACTATGAAGTAGGAGAGAGTCATGTCTACCTCTACACATCCAATGCAGATGAAGTCAAAGTAAGCAGTTATTATTGAAGAGTGTGGTAAATGAAGATGATAGAGGAGATCATACAGATTTGTATCCTCCTTAGATAGTATTATCGTCATAGTCATGATTACCCAGTATGTTAAATAATGAATTAATGGTATACATGTATGTAGGCAGTGAAGAAAGCATTGCCGATAATTATTGTAATGATGATGATTTTGATGATAGTGGTGATAATGATAATATCAAAATATATTATAGGAAGAGGTGTTATGATGTTGATGGATGCAGTCATGACTTTAATGAATATAAAACAAATTTTCCTTCAAGGATTTGTTTTGTTTTGCTTTGTATAGATCAAATACCTTCCTGTATACATTTTTCAAAGCATTATAACCAAAATCTCATTATAGTAAAAGGTAAAAATATGAAATGAAGATATTTTATATTTTTGAAATGTCTCTCGTTTTGTGTCTATTCTTAGTGTCACATGATCATTAAACCCCCAGCAGAGAAGCATCATCTAGCCAGTGTAACAAAGTGAGTACAGGTATACCAGAGTCTCATTCTTTCCATTTATCCCATTGTATATTACATGTATATCTCTAAAAACAGATGAACATCAATTTTGAAAACTCTGTTTTACTCTCAACACTTCGCTTTTTTATTTGTAGAGTCAGCTACTGTCGTCAGAAATGCAAGAACTTGGAGCCGACGCCCGAGGATATTTCAGACTCTGAAGAAGAAGAAGAGGAAGTCAAGGATGCAAAGAGAATGAACACAGAGAATGAAGAGAGGGTAAAACTTTGTGTTATAAATTGTTTTGATGGTGTATTTGTATATGTGACTGTGAACCAAAGTTCAATCAAAATATGCTTTCTTGATTGATAAAGAGTAAATGTGATTTCATCAAAGATTAGACAAATATTTTTATGTAGAGATTATACATGTACTTCTAATTGCATTTTTTTCTAAATTTCATTCATTTTTTAACATAAGTTAAGAATATGAGGAACAAAGTCGATGGTACTTTTGGTTTGATGAAATATGAGGATAATAGTCTGATTAAATGAATTTGTATAAAGTGTACACATCACCTCCAATGTATAAAATTTCAGGCTGAGATCATGTGTTTGCTAGATTTTCACAAAGTCCATAATGACCCATGGATCCACTTTCAAATCTTTGTTTCATTCCATTGGTTCTTAAATGCTTGATATCATAAGCTTTCTTAAATTTCTGAGTGATTTGATGAGGTAAAATTTTGTTTCAAGATAAAAATACATCTGTGTGTTCATTTTGATTCAGGTCACCTGGTAGCCTAAACATAATTATAGCAACTCAGGTCCAGTCATAGTGTTACTCTATAAAGACCATTTACCATTATCTATTTACATGTATAGGATTTCATTCACAAGATAGTGGTGTATGAGTTCCGAGGATCCTGGACCAGGTTCAACAGAGATGTAGTCTTTGGTCTCTATGACTCCTATAGCAAAGCACAGGTATGGTAATTAAGACATGATCTTAGAAATTGAGTATTCAAAGGGGTAAAATGCTATAAATAAATGTTTCTGAAAAATTTGATTTCATATTTATGGAAGATACAACAAGTAAAGTGAAACCTGTCTATAAAGACCACTCAAGGGAGACAAAAAAGGTGGTCTTTATGAGCAGGTGGTCTTTATGTACAGGTTCCTTTAATACATGTTGCAATGAGAAATGCTGTTCCAGGGAAACAAAAAAATGGTCTTTCTATACAGGTGGTCGCTAAATCAGGTTTGACTGTAGTTTATTTCTGGATATGCATAATGTGATGGAAAATAATTTTCGTAATCTTGTTCACAATCTTTTTATTTCTTCTTCCTTCTCTCCTTCCCTTTTTTTTTTATTCCCCCTTCTTGCATTCATTTGCCATCTCTCCCTCCCTCCCTCTCTTCGGGTTTATCTACATCAATCTTTCTTTCTTGATCTTAATTGATTTCTTTAAAAATGCAAAGCATTGAGTGCACTAAATATAAGAAAACAGAGATCTACTAGTATATCACTTATATATTCAAAACAAGTTTTTCCCCCTGCATAGTAACTTTTATAACACAACTTTTTGATGTAAAGCCCGGCGCACGCTGCATGATCTGACTACAATGCGATTTTGGGAAAAGTTGTTATAACATTTGATATGAACCTTCAAACATGTAAAATCTCTGTGATCAAAGTTCTGAATAGTAGTATGAATACTAAAATCGAAATTCCGGGCTACTGCGAGCCCCCGTGTAGGAATAAAAGCGAATTCAGTTCCAAATCGTAGTGACGTCATACCAATCTTGCGATCGACTAAGATTTGAAGCCGATTTGGCCTTTACTCTAACCAGAAGAATTGCAGTTAACCAAAATTTCGATATTAGTATTCGTATCATTATTCTGAACTTCAAATGTGATAAATTCACTTTTTAAAACTTTCACATTTAATGCAAACTGCAATTTGTTCGAAAATCGGGTCGCAGTCGGATCGTATAGTGTGCGCCGGGCTTAAGTTTAGTATTATTCAAACATATTAATAAACCATACGGTATGTTTCATTTACAAACCGTATTCTCCTTTTCTCCTTAGACTCTGAAGCAGAATCTATCCACAGAGGCTTTGAAAGGTGTTAAGATGGACAGTAGTGCACAAGCAGTAAGTTTGTACTCATAACCTACAAAAATGTTTTCTAGATGCTAGATAACTTGGTTTTTCAGTTAACAATGAAATAAATGTTGTTAGTCAAGAATGTATGACACCAGTGACTGTGATCCTTCAAATGCAATCATTAACCCTGAGGGACTGTTAGATAAAGTTAAGTTAATATTTATGTTATGTTAACCCAAAAAGGGCCGGTTGGAATCCACCCCCCCCTCGACGTTTCCCGCGATATGTTTGAGGATAATTTTTTTTTGCACCACAAGCTTTCATGGCTTTTTGCCTACAGTCTTACTGATCGTTTCTCCATGTGTATTGTAGACAATGCGAAATTTTCAATTCGCGAATATGTAAATAAACAATTAGCGATAATTAAAAAACTGTTTGAGGTATAGAGATGAAACTTTACAGGATTATTCTTTATAAGATACTCCAACTGTGTGCCAAGTTGCAGAAATTTTCATCACTCCATGGCCGAGGTCCGGGGGTTGGTGAATTCCATCCCCCCCCCCCCCCCACCCGGCTGAGAGAGCGCCAAAATAACCTGGCCTTTTTAGGTTAAGCTAACATCAACATCTTCAACTGTAAATCGTTTTAGGAGATATAGTCAGATTAAAGGTCTTGCAGTTGAGGTATAATTGTAAACTGCAACATCGTAGATCTGGCTTAGACTCAAAAGAATATTGTTGTCTCGGTACTCTTTTAGTAATCAACCATGTGAATGAAGAGAGTTTATGTAATCATATTTTTAACTTTATAATGTTTTTACAGTACATGTGTATGCCAAAACTTGTTTCAGTATTATTCTACAATTTTTTTTCTTCTCATTTTTAGCGTCGGCAGACTGGTGGTCTACAGAGTGGTCCTGGCACCCCGTCATCAGCTGGCTCCAGTTCCACAGGAGCGACTGGACACACCCCTAGTCCACTGTCTAAGATGCAGGCTGGTCATGGGGCTAGCATGCTTCAACAGCTCCTGGCTGAAGCCAGCACCAAATTCATGGTTTTCACTGAAGAGGTATGTTCCTCCATAAAAGTGATTTGAAGTTCTTTGTTTATTAGATGTCTTGCATGTACAGTATTGACTAAAACCGACTATTTAGAATTAATGTCACAACACTTCATAATTGATGGAACCTTTCTGTTTATCACATTATATTACATGTTGTGACAAAGAGTTATTTGGTCTTATCAGTACTGTTGTTGTTTGTTTGTTTTTATTTCCATATAAAAATGACACACATGAATACATATTTACAAAACAAAATTAAAAGTGTTCATTGATACAAAATATGAAAATGATATTAGGTAAGTTTGAAGTATATAAATCATACGGCTGGTAGTCCATATTCAGCTGCAATATTAGATTGCTGCTGGTCTGACATGGAGCCACTTTACTAACATAAAAATATAATTACCTTACATATTAAAGCAAGTTGACCAAAAAATAAAACACCCATCCAAACCCAATCTCCTACTACACCCTCACCCCCACCCCCAGGTAAAAAATATAGACTTCTTTCAAATTGAACAAATATATTTCATAAAGATACATTTGAGTGAATTAAAATTGGTTACATTACACAAATATAAGGGTACTTTGTTATATTCAGAGGCAGTTCTATATGAGAAAGACCTTTTACAACAGTTAGTGTTCGGTTTAGGTAAGCATATGTTATTCTACTCTCAATTGCCTTTGTAGGGAAAGGATTGAGTTTATTGAAAGAGTGTATTATTTCAAATGCCCTTCTATGTATTGCTATCAAATCATGTTTGTGCTGAAAACCTAATTGTTTCATGGGTAATTTCTTCATTTTACTACTTGGTGGAATTCATTTTTTTCTTCTCCCCCCCCCCCCCCCCCCCCCCCCCCCCTCCCCCTCCCAGACATCAGGAAGTAATGAACAACTCTCAGGGGTCCTAGCTTGCAACAAAGATGATGTCATGACCAACAACTGGCTTGGTAAGTCCAGCATTTTCTGCTGGTTTATTACATGTCGATGAACATTCTGCAGAGAGACAATGGTAGATGTGAAGAAGCTTTACTGGCTATGGTGCATGTACAAAATCACAAACTTTATCTACAGATACAAGAGTTCAACAGAAGAAAGAGTCACTTTTCCATCAACAGTCTGATGGTATATGCATTGCAGTAGGTGTCAGTACCTAGGATTTTGAACTACTAGTCTATCCAGTTACATGTACATATCTTTGAGCATATGCTTTACTTTCTTACCATCTCAGATAAATTCAACAGTGATCAGTCAAACACAAATTTAATCTCAAGTGTGTGAATCCTGTATGTTTTTAATTGCTTTTTTCTGACTTATTGAGCATGTAATCTCAAACACCCTGAAAGACCTTTTCGAAATATGATATGAAATCGCTAAAACTTTTCAGCTGTCCATTCTGATCCTCTTTTTCTAGTTGAGCTGATCAACAGTCAGGTGATGTTGAGAGGTTCAGACAGCTCTGGCTATGTACTTGTCTGTGCAGCCAATGCCCAGGTCATGCAGAGAGCTCATTGGCCAAAATGGATGGAAAGTAAACTGACCAGTAAGACCACTCTGGTTGGCACGCTTGACAGAATGCAGGTAAGAAAAAAAAAAACACCTTTTATTTCTAGTGTACATGGATTTCATTAAACAGAAGGTTGAGTTCTGGCTGTGTACTAGTCTGTGCTGCCAATCCTCAGGTCATGCTGAGAGGTCATTGGCCAAAGTGGAAGGACAGTAAACTGACCAGTAAAACCACTCAGGTTGGCACGCTGGACAGAATGCAGGTAAGAAAGAAAGCTTTTTATTTCTAGTGTACATGTTTGTATTGCACTGCAAATGTACAATGTAGTTAAGGTCGATGCTTCTAGCTGTTATATCATATCTGTCATATTACATATTCATTTCCCTTTGACAGTACTTTGCTACAGTTGGTTATCCTGCCCCGAGAGCAGACCCAGCCAGCCACCAGGAAGATGTCAAGTGGCTGGCCATCTCCAACATCGAGAAGAACCCCAACCACAACCGCAGCGTGACCGACGTCCCCGCCCTGGTGGGAAGCGGGGACTCTGTGGGTGGGGTCGTTAGCGACACGGTGGGCGGAGCATCGGAAGACGTGGAGAACGATTCAGTGCAGCTCCAGCGCATCATCTCGCGATGTTCGTGCCGCTTCTACTACAATATGTACGGGAGGGACGTGGATCCAGATGTGGCGGCACAAGTTCTAGCAAGAGGAGATGTTGACAAGGTAAGTGGTAGGTGATGGTGACTATAGGGAAGGGATGGTAGTGATGGCTATGGATATGATCATGATGATGATGATGATGGTGATGATGATTATGATGCTAATGGTTAAACTTGATAGTGATGATGATTATGATCAAGACCATTATCATGGCGATGATGGCATAACCCACAGCAAATCAGTATCAGAAGACTGAAATTATAGATGATACTGTTATAGACCATCCATATTCGTCTTTCTGCAGGGAGATGGAGATGATGATGGTGATCCGCTAGGGAAGGAGGAATCTATCAATTCCATCACAGTGGTCCACCATGACCTGGACATCTGCACTAACTCTGCCCAGTACTCCATGATCATGGACATCATCAACAACATTCTGCTCTATGTGGAACCAAAGAGAAAGGTATTTTGTTGTTGATGATGATAATGTTTATGATTACATTCCATTGAGAAAGATGATAAAAATGGTGTTCATAATGGATGAAGGTGATATATGATTATGATGGATAAGAGTAATGACCATAAAAAATATGCTTATTAAAGGGTGATGAAAATTGTGATGATGGTGATGATGATGATTTTGATGATTATAAGGGGAGGAGGAGGAAGAAGAGGAGGAGGAGGAGAAAAATGATGGAAATGATAATCATGAATGATAGTGGATTATTATAAGGGCAAGCATTGTGACTATGACAGTGATGAAGGAGATGAACTCAAGGTATATTTCTCTCCATTCATCTCCCTATCAGGAAGCCATTGCCAGGATGCAGCACATGAGGTTTGCCCTACAACTCAACAACACTGAAGATCAGAAAGAGCCCATCATGCAGCTCCAGAACTCTCTCAGGTAAATATGAAGCGCAGTTATTATCAGTGGTATAACAACCACTTACAAATGTACTTGTAAAGATTCTCAGCAAATGTGACCTTGACCCTAAAAAGGTCAAGCTTTTTGTGATCTCGCAGTTGAGGATAGATCATCTTGTAATGAATATGCCCATGACATTTGCTGTCAGTATAGTTAACATTTTTGGAATTATTTCCTAATGCATTATTTATACAGTATATTTATATATGGCGAATTTCTATTGTGTAATTTTCCCCCAGGAATTACATCTCTCATAATCGAAGGATTGAGAGAGACCTGTACAATGCTCATCGCTCTCTGGAAGATTCAGGCAATGAACAAACGTAAGTAAAATGGGATATCTACCAAGAACATTCTTTGAATATGACTTGTATATCATTCTTATTTTCTGATTCATATCTCTTTTCTTCCTCTTGTATTTCCCCTTCTTCTCACCCCCTCACCCCTTCATTTTGTATTTCATCCAGTCTCATTTTTTGCTTTCATTCTTTTCTCTAGTCCTATTGATTTTGATTCATTCATCCATTATTTACTCACTTTCATTGATAAATTATAAAACATAAACTTTATTCAGCAATGGAAGAAAACGTTGTGAGGTATAAATTATTTGTTTATTTGAATCAATTTCATTATTTCAGTGTTTATTTGAGATAATTGATTTGTTCATTCTTGTTGCATGATTTAATAAATTGTTGGGTTTATTCTTATTTAATGCAATTTGGGGATTATAGAAGGAGTATTGATTTGATTTAGTCATTTTCTTTCTAGGGATGATAGAGGTAATTAATTAATTCAGGCCTATGAGATCTCTGCTTTTTAGCGGAAATCCACTTTTTTTATTATTCTCGCCGATTTCAATTTCTGACTTTTTCCTGTGTGCTATTCGCAGTATTTTATCGGCAACCATTATTTAAATGGTTTTAAATGGCTGGAAACGTAGATTAGCTAAATGGCTACGAGCGCGAACGGAGTCTAGGTCTCTTGCGACCAATGGAAAACAATGTACCATATATGTACTGTATGTGTTCATGCTGCTTGCATTGTATAATACTGGAGAACTGTGGACCACACTGCCGCCTGTGTCGAGCGGCCGCCAGTGGGCTGTTCAATCTGCATTACGTCAGATAAGAAGACAAGTAAATAGATTAAATAAACTAGTTTCAACTTTTTTCCGCCCTTTTTTATAAACCCCACTCACAGGCCTGTTAATTATAATCTATCTGATTTGTTTTTCTTTGCAGGTTGGTAAGGAAGGTATCAGAGTTGGAGAAGCAGTTGTATGAATCCAAGGAATCTCTGTTGAATGCTGCAGAAGACCTTAGGATCATGGTCAGGTGAGTCAGGGTCTTTTATACTCACTATTCTTGCTTTCACACTCAAAGCAAGGAACGTTTTCACCAACCGCTCTGAAATGTTAGTTGTGAATCCTGTTTGTTCTATTAAAAAAAAGGGCTTGACGAATATAGCATTATCTTAAAGCCTGTTGGGCCAGACTCCTTGAACTGGTCACATTCACATACTGAATTTTATAACACTTCCATCAACAGGTTTGAAACATTAGTTTGTAATTCATGTTCAGATCAGACTCCTGTTATTTGTATCAATTTACTATTTAGGATTTGTAGGTGAATTCAAAATTATGGTTGCCTAGAGTTGAATGTATGCCGGTGCGAGTAGAACTCCAATCAATCTGCATTTTTCTATCTATTAATGTTTATGAACTATTTATGTATTTTCATAACAATTTGTGATATGCAGAACACTGTGATTGCATGGAAATGTTTATCTTGTTATCTTGTTCAAAGTGTGATTGCCAGAATTTAGATTTAAAGTGAATATCTCTGCACCTATACTATGCAAGTTTTTACATCATAAACAGATATCTAAATTTCACTCAAAGGGATAAAAATGAGCCTAGTTTAGAAAGAACATAAACTGATTGTTTTTTACCATGATTTACATGCTTATAGTTTTAAGAGTGCATTGTAAATATTGACTTATTTGGAATGTTCTTGTAGAGTATTTTGCCTTCCTTCTTTTGGTACCATATACATGGGATGATCTGTACAGGGTCAAAAATCCCATATAGAATTTTTGTAATGCCGGTATTTGTTTTCTCATAGCTGTTACAAGGAAATCCAGCTACAGATGGCACTGAAGAAGAAAATGCATCAGGGTATGTGAAAAGTCCTAAAATACATTAAGTTATTGAACTTTTTCCCATTCATGTTGATATTTTGTCATTATTGTTTTTAAGCTTCATACACCTATATGTATTAAAGAGCATAAATATTATAGCTCGGAATCTGAAATTTCAGGACCTACATGTTAAATTTATCCATTTTTAATGAAAGAATTGGATCTGAAGTAACCTATTTCTCACTGAAATTTCATGGTGGAGAAAGGATTGCTATGAGAACCTGCCTACATTGGCTAGTTCACCCAATCACCTTAACTATAGCGGACTATCTCCTTTGTGATGTGCACACCAGTACGTGGTGCTCTGTCATATGTTCAGTTGCTCCGGGCTTTATTTCATCAAAGATATAAGGCTGGGTTAGGGTTGCGATTGGGTTATAGGTTATGTTTATAGGGTTAGAGGTAGGGTTGCAATTGGTTTTAGGTTAGGTTTATAGGGTTAGAGGTAGAGTTGCAATTGGTTTTAGGTTAGGTTTATAGGGTTAGAGGTAGAGTTGCAATTGGTTTTAGGTTAGGTTTATGGGGTTAGAGGTACGGTTGCAATGGTTTTAGGTTAGGTTTATAGGGTTAGATGTACTTTTGCAATTGGTTTTAGGTTAGGTTTATAGGGTTAGAGGTAGGGTTGCAATGGTTTTAGGTTAGGTTTATAGGGTTAGAGGTAGGGTTGCAATGGTTTTAGGTTAGGTTTATAGGGTTAGAGGTAGGGTTGCAATGGATTTAGGTTAGGTTTATAGGGTTAGAGGTAGGGTTGCAATGGTTTTAGGTTAGGTTATTAGGCTTAGGGTTAGGTATAGTGGTTGGTCAAGGGTTGAAGTTTAGAATTTGGTTTATAGTGTACAAAATTGATGTGGAGTAATTGTCGTGGGAGTATGTGTTGTACTACCCAGTACATGCAACTTGCTGTTCTTCGTTTTGAAAGTAAAGGTTATATCTGTATTTTGAAAAATACCAACAACAACAAAGAAATGAAAATTACAATCCAGACTATTCCCTCAAGTAGTAAACAATACTCCATTGTGATATACATGTAAAGAATTTTGCATTTGTTCAATACACCCATATGTAAAATTTGTATCGTCTATTGTAACAATTATTTTGACTACCCACCTATAGCTGATAGTGTGCGTGTAGCTTGGAGGGCCGAGGTGTGTTTCAGCTTAGCCAAGTGGAGACTGACAGAAGCTGACGGACAGCTTGGTATCGCAGATCTGGAACTCAGGCATTTCAAGTAAGGACACTTTCTTTGTCCAGTTCCAATCTTTGCTGTTGGTTGCTGTTTATTGTACCATGGATGTTAAGAAAGCAAGTATGCACTTGCACTTGTAAATAGAGACAATTGGGAAACACCCAGTCCTTGTAAGCATAACCATTGCTCTTCATTGATTTGATGTATGCAAATTTACTGATCCATTTTTTTAGAGTACCCAAATTAGGAGTTCTGTTTCCTTCTGTGCATTTCTGTCAATCTCTGATCAACTTTTCTTTACAACTCTCTCTGTCTTTCTCTGTCAATGACTCATTCTTAATATACATGTACGCTCCCTTTTTTCTCACATATTATGTACAGTATATTTCTGTGTCGCTTTTTCTTGTTCTTTATGTGTATTGTATTTTTGTCTTTCTGTCTTTTCCACCTAGTTTGTCTCTCTCTCTCTCTCTCTCTCTCACTCTATCTGTATATCTGTGTCTTCTGGTGTCTCTCTGTCTCGCTTTGTATCTGTGTGTGTCTGGCTCTCTCTTTCCTTCTCTCTTCCTCTCTCACTTAATCATTCTCTCTGTTTTGTCCTCTATTTAGGTATAGCAGGAACATCAAGTCAGATGATTCTACAGAGAACCTGATGGAACTGGCCTATGTGACAATCACCAACCTCCTTCCTAATGATGTCTACAAGGTATGTTAACAATCACCAACCTCCTTCCTAATGATGTCTACAAGGTATGTTAACAATTACCAACCTCCTTCCTAATGATGTCTACAAGGTATGTTAACAATCACCAACCTCCTTCCTAATGATGTCTACAAGGTATGTTAACAATTACCAACCTCCTTCCTAATGATGTCTACAAGGTATGTTAACAATTACCAATCTCCTTCCTAATGATGTCTACAAGGTATGTTAACAATTACCAACCTCCTTCCTAATGATGTCTACAAGGTATGTTAACAATTACCAACCTCCTTCCTAATGATGTCTACAAGGTATGTTAACAATTACCAACCTCCTTCCTAATGATGTCTACAAGGTATGTTAACAATTACCAACCTCCTTCCTAATGATGTCTACAAGGTATGTTAACAATTACCAACCTCCTTCCTAATGATGTCTACAAGGTATGTTAACAATTACCAACCTCCTTCCTAATGATGTCTACAAGGTATGTTAACAATTACCAACCTCCTTCCTAATGATGTCTACAAGGTATGTTAACAATTACCAACCTCCTTCCTAATGATGTCTACAAGGTATGTTAACAATTACCAACCTCCTTCCTAATGATGTCTACAAGGTATGTTAACAATTACCAACCTCCTTCCTAATGATGTCTACAAGGTATGTTAACAATTACCAACCTCCTTCCTAATGATGTCTACAAGGTATGTTAACAATTACCAACCTCCTTCCTAATGATGTCTACAAGGTATGTTAACAATTACCAACCTCCTTCCTAATGATGTCTACAAGGTATGTTAACAATTACCAATCTCCTTCCTAATGATGTCTACAAGGTATGTTAACAATTACCAATCTCCTTCCTAATGATGTCTACAAGGTATGTTAACAATTACCAACCTCCTTCCTAATGATGTCTACAAGGTATGTTAACAATTACCAACCTCCTTCCTAATGATGTCTACAAGGTATGTTAACAATTACCAACCTCCTTCCTAATGATGTCTACAAGGTATGTTAACAATTACCAACCTCCTTCCTAATGATGTCTACAAGGTATGTTAACAATCACCAACCTCCTTCCTAATGATGTCTACAAGGTATGTTAACAATTACTAGTGTTGGGGGTCCTAGACCAGAGGTCCGAGATCAAGATCAAGATCAAGATCCGCAGCTCAAGATCGAGATTAGAACATGTCCGAGATCAAGATCAAGATCGAGGTTACTGATGCCGATCTCGAGACTGGTCTCGAGATCAAGATCGATCTCGAGGTTCCCAACACTGAGTTGTGTTTTTCGCCAATTGGTGAACGATTTTAAAAGCTTTTTTTCGTTTGATAATTTACGTAATAACAATGTTGATCTCGAGCGAAAAATCTGAGAACAGAAGCTCCGAGATCAAGATTAAGATCAAGATCAAGACCAACACCTTCGAGATCAAGAACAAGATTGAAGTTACTGATGCCGATCTCGAGATCAAGATCGATCTCGGGGGGTACCCAACACTTACTGCTAATGATGTTGATTCTGAATCAAGACAAACTTCTTCAGTCCCCATATTAATTTTTGATGATTGTTTAATAGTCCACGCTTTCATTAAGATCATGTTTGGCTTACCATCTTTGTGATTTCCACTTTTTATGCCTCCGCCCACCGAAGGTGGGTGCCGGAGGCATTATGTTTTCGGGTTGTCCGTCCGTCCGTGCGTCCGTCCGTGCGTCCGTCCATCCCACTTCTCGTTACCGCGATATCTGAAGAATCATTTGAGGTAGGAACCTCAAACTTGGTACTAGTATGTATCCCCATACGAAGATGAACTGATTAGATTTTGGGGTAAGTAGGTCAAAGGTCAGAGGTCACAGAGGTCAATTTACATGAAATTACATGGAATTACTGTTTTTTAGCACCGTTACCGCGATATCTCAAGAACTATCTGAGGTGAGAACTTCAAACTTGGTACTAGTATGTTACCGTATACGAAGATGAACTGATTAGATTTTGGGGTAAGGAGGTCAAAGGTCAGAGGTCACAGAGGTCAATTTACCTGAAATTACATAAAAATTCTTGGTTTTTAGCACCGTTACCACGATATCTCGAACTGTTTGAGGTAAGAACTTCAAACTTGGTACTAGTATGTTACCGTATACGAAGATGAACTGATTAGATTTTGGGGTAAGGAGGTCAAAGGTCAGAGGTCACAGAGGTCAATTTACATGAAATTACATAAACATTATTTGGTTTTTAGCACCGTTACCACGATATCTCAAGAACTGTTTGAGGTAAGAACTTCAAACTTGGTACCAGTATGTATCCCCATAGAAAGAGGAAGTGATTAGATTTTGGGGTAGGTAGGTCAAAGTTCAAAGGTCACAGAGGTCAATTTACATGAAATTACATGGAATTAGTGGTTTTTACCACCGTTACCGCGATATCTCAAGAACTATCTGAGGTGAGAACTTCAAACTTGGTACCAGTATGCATACCCATAGAAAGATGAACTGATTAGATTTTGGGGTAAGTAGGTCAAAGGTCAGAGGTCACAGAGGTCAATTTACATAAAATTACATGAAATTACTGGTTTTTAGCCTTGTTATCAAATATTTCTAGTTTTATATGAAAATGAAATGAAATAAATTTTTCTGTCTCCTGTGCATTTTAAGTGAAAAGATTTGTCATTTTGTTGGACCAATCCTTTTTAGAGTGTACATGTATGCCATACATTTCCAATCTGGTGATGGCGGAGGCATAAATTCCGACCGCGCGCGGTCGAATATTCATCTAGTTGTATATTTTTCTGCATCATAGTCGATAAGCTTTTACCATAACAGTTTCACAATAATTGGTGAAAATGTAGGGTAAATGGGCTTTCAATGCCATATTGTGGACTCATTTGTCAGTGTTGAGACAAGAGATTACCAATAGAGGGTATGCCTGTGCATATGATCTGTATCTATTTGTGTCAGCTCCAGAAGTTGAGGGTCGGATATGAGACCTCTGAAGGGGTAATCATTTAATCTTCCATTGTTTTTGTAGGAGGTTTTGAGGCCGCAGGACACCAGTGGTAGATCAGCACAAGTTGCTCTCAGGGTCATTGCCAGAGGCAAACCACCAGGTGAGTATATCTAAACAAGTATTTATGAATATGGTACATGGAGTCCTCCTACTGTTTCGATTCACTCTGCATTTCCATTAAGAAATGAACAGATACATGTATACCCATGTACTTTGTCTCATTTACAGTTGAAAAATACTCAGTGGGGAATGAACTAGCAATTGTTGTTGATAAACACATTGCTTGTCAGGGAAAGAATAGTCTTGTATGGACATCAGTCATCATGAATTGTGTACAAAATATCATGAAAATTCAGCAGATTTCCCCAAGCTCTCTCTTAATCCCTCTTTCTCAATACTACTCAGATTTCTAAATGTTATTCTAAAAGTTATTCTAAATGGTATCTTTCTTTTGATTTATAGTTGGTGGGATATCAGTGCAGGAGAACTTTGAGGTCAATGTAGTACCCCTGACCATCCAGCTGACCAATCGTTTCTTCAAGAAGGTCATGGCTTTCTTCTTCCCTGGACGCTCTGTGGATCATGAAGGTCCACAGTCTGCTTCGGCTATCAGTGATGATACACTCAGGAGTAAGTAGAGATTAAGATCTTTTGGTTTGGTCTTGATATGATATGATATATGGTATTGCTACCTTTGGAAGAAAATCTCTTTGAACAAACAGCTGTGTCTCTTAGGGGGTGTTGCAAGAAAGTTGCAACTGATCGGTACTGACCAATCAAAATCATTGTTGCAAGCGCATCTTCTTGAATGGGCAGACCCTGAACCATTCAGAATGGTTGTTCTAATTTGCTTTACAATTTGCAATTGATTGCAACTTTCTTGCAACACCCCATTAGAGTGTTATTTACTAGTATAATATGCATTATCAGAATAATATAGGTTTTGACTTTAGTTTTGATTTGTTATGAAATATTGATCAGTCTAAAACTGATACATGTTGCAATTCTTACCACTTCATTTTTCATCATTGTTTATAAATTCAACCTTAGATAATGAATAGTAACTGTATTTTTTCTCTGCACCTCACTTAATTCCATTCTTTCTCTCTTGCCCGCTCTGTCTCTCACTCTCTGTCTCTCACTCTCTCTGTCCCCCCCCCCCCTCTCTCTCTCTCTCTCAACACACACACCCACACTCTCTCCCTCTCCCTCTCTCTCTCTCTCTCTTTCTCTCCATTTCTCAACCTCTCCTCTTCGTTTTTTATTCAGGGATGGATTCTGATGAGAATGACACAGGCACCTTCACAAGGGTGAGTTCAATCTCATTGTTTCCATTTAGAAAATTGACACCATTAATTTCATTAATTAGCACATTATTTGCTCTGTACAATAGCTAATACCTAATACTTTCACTTTACATGGGGCTATCAGTTTTTCTATATGTACATCGTAATGCTTCCCTTCTGGTTTACATTCAGTGTTTGAAAGGGTAAGCATGCATCTGTACTTCTTTTCAGACGAGGAATAAGCATTGCTGTGGAAAATTCACTCTTGAACAATGTACGTTCAATGAGGAGATGCATGGGAGTCCTACAAAACCCTCTTGTCCACTTGTTAAGCAGTTGTACCCTCTGTAGTCCTACATGTATGTATTGGTGGTCTTATGAAACCTACATGTACATGTAGCCCTAAGCCTGATGGAATATAGGAGTCCTACCTCCCATTTGTTCATTGAAAACCCTTGTAAACCTTTTAGATATGCAGTTCGTGAAACCTGTCTTTAAAGACCACTCAAGGGAGACAAGAAAAGCGGTCTTCATGAGCAGGTGGTCTTTATTAAAGTAGAGGTTGCTTTAATACACGTTTCAGTGAGAAACACTTTTCAAGGGAAACGGAAATTGTGGTCTTTCTATACAGGTTTGACTGTATATATACACATGGAGGACTATAGACACATTCCTACATAGGGTAATATCAGGATGAAAATATCTTTGTTGCGTGACACATTTCTCCGTGCCAGTGATGTCATATTGTATTTGATGACAATTATTTGTTACAGAGTGGTAGCATGAGATCAACGAGCAGTGATGAATCAAGTGTCAGTGGAACTCTTCAAAGAGATGTCACACCAGCAAAGGTCAGTAACTTTTTGGAGTCAAGTATATGTATGATGATGATGATGATGATGATGATGATGATAAAAAAATAGTGATTGTGGTACTTTAAAGCACTTGATACTAGCAGAAAGATTAAGTTGCAGCAGGTTACATGCAGAGGCGGCGGAACGTCGGGCTCGGATAATGGAAGTGGAGGGGCACCTTTTATCCGCCAAACAAAAGGTGCACCCCCACTTTCATTGTCCGAACCCGACGTTCCGCCGCCTCTGGTTACATGTCCATGTACAAATCTTATTTTCCTGTTCATCAATTTCATTTTCACAAATGTGCTATATGAGCCTCTGCTCATGAGTCACTACATATATTTTCTTCCATATTCCAATCTCGCGGTCTGCACTGATAATTAATTTGTACTCTAGTATTTGCCTTCTCTTTTCACAAAATGGCAATCTTGGAATATTGTCTTGCCAATTTGGTGCTAGGGCTGGGATTTGAATCTAGACCAGTTGATTTAGAGTTCGGTGTGTACTACTAAGCCACTGCACTACATCCATGTTGGTACAGTGAAGAATACAAAAGGAGAATATGCGTAATGATGTAAAGGATGAGTGAATGTTTCCACACCTGTAGGTTACTTGATACTTGTTTCCTCAAATGGGTCATTGTTACTATTAAGGTCCATAGATAACTGATTTGAATTTGATTTGTGATTTAGTCTTGTTTATTTTTCATTTCACCCATACCATAGCCAAAGAGGAAGCAGCTGTTGGCAAAACTCAAGAAAACAGATGACATTGACAAAATGAAGGTGAGTTTATAGTAGATCTTTGACCAAGCTTATTGTTGTTCCAGTATGTTTACAAGTATGTGACAAGTGTGGGGATTGTCTCAATATTTTTTCTTTTACTGAAGTTAAGAATTCAGTGTTTATCACAATCATGAATCGGATCTTACTGGTCTAAAATTTTCAAAGGGGGTAGCTGTTTTCATCGAGCACAAAACATGTTTTATACATGCCTATTGGAATTTATAGGAACAGACATGTACAGATTCTAGAGCCATAAAAAACAGTATTTGCTTTTGCTGCATGGTCAATAAATTATACAAATATGAGATCATATTTACCAATAACAGCTTTACAGAATTTTACAGGATTGGTTTCATAGATATATTATAAACATATATGTTCAACCAGTGATGAATAATTGATAAAGGGGTGTTCATTCTTATTTTCTTCTCTTCTCTTTATGACATCAGGAAAGAGCATTGAATAACATGTTTGTCTACATCAAGATTCCTGCTGTGCCTCTGCTAGTCAGCTACAAGGTATAATAGTTCTTTGCTTTTTTGTTCAATTCTTATTATTGATACTGGCCCGTATTCTAGCAAGGCGCCTAGCTTAAGCCCCTGCCTATTAAAGTGTGTAGATTTAGGCCACTAAATTATAGAAAGCCAAATTTCACCCTCTTTTAATCCTACCCTCTTTTAATCCTACAAAATCACCATATTTTTAGGACTAAATACAAATACAAAAACCGACACGATAGAATTGATTTCTGATGCACGCCTTTTGATTAGGAAACTAGATATTGGCGCTATATAAATACCCTGATTGGATTGGATTGATGCTCATTTCATGCTAGAAAAGAATTTTGTTTCTTTATTTTGTTACAAATATATAATAAATAATGAATAGCCTTCCATAAATCAGTGGCCTAAGTTAAGCCTGGCTTAACTTAGGCGTTGTGGCGTGCGCCTGTAATCCAGCTACCAGTGGAAGTTATAAACTGATTCAGCGGACCCAGGTTCGAGACTGAGTCACGTCTTTCAGATGGTGACGTTAAAGGTCGGTCCCAGACGTAAATAATCATATCTGATTGATACACGTCTGTAAAAACCCAATTACACACACATTAGGCCACTTTCGAGAATACGGGCCATAAAGATTAATGCATGGTATTGCCAAAATAGCAATCCTGGAAGCTAGATTTAAGCAATGAAAGTGTATTAGGACTCATAATAAAGTTTATAAGGTCTTATATAAGTCTTATAAGTGAAACGGTAAAATATTGAGAGAAGTGAAAATTGATGAATGAAGTCTTTTTGTCTGCAATAGTTTGTCATGTAACTTTTTTTTGTAAAGAAATTTGCCGGAACCACATATACATCTACATATACATGTATATGTACATGTAATTATCCTCTTTATCACACAAGACTTGATAATTTTTTACAATCCACTATACAGAATTGCTCCCATACAGTTTCTCTCAGAGCACAGTAATTAGCATGATAAGATTTTCTGATGTGTGACTTTTATTTCTAATGATCCTAACACCATCAGTATAAAGTATAGTAAGATTACTCTATGGCCTTTGACCCCTGACCTTGGACCTTTTTAGGGTGAGAAGGATAAGAACTTGGAGGATGTCCATAACTTCCATCTCTTGCTGCCGTCGTTGGAGTACCACAACAAGACCTGGACCTGGCTGGACTTTCTTATGGGCATGAAGAAAGAGTACAAGAATGCTCTAGTGTCACAGGTGAGTTTTGTGTCAGTATACTGTTAATACATGGTTGGGAGTGCGTTTGTACGATCTACCAACACATAGGTTTTTATCGTGGTGTACTATATGCATGAGGCGCAAGCCAAGTGTGTTGGACACCATGATAAAAACCTGCGTGTTGCCAGATCGCACTAATGCACAAACTCACAACCATGGGCCGTTGGAGACAAATTGAATAAATTTATTTATGACATTATATCACCCGACGGATTAATTCAATACCTTTGACTTGATAGTCCCCATATTGGGATAGTTTGAACCTGATCACTCAGGGCACTCCGGTGGTCTAGTGGTTATGACACTGGTCTAGTAATCCAGAGGTTGCGGGTTCGAATCCCGCCCGGTTCCGCCTGTGATTTTTTTCGCAGCACCCGGGCAACCTATCACACAGCAGTAGCGTGTGTCACCCCCTTGTGGGCCGTTGGAGACAAATTGAATAAATTTATTTATGACCATGTATTAATAGTTCTATAAAACGGGTCGGCAATATGATTATGAAGTCTATAAAAGTGGTTACGAACGCCAAGAGTCGCACAGTCATGGAGGATGCCATTTGCTTTCCTGGATGACATCACAGAAGCACGCGCAGCCAACAAAAGTAAAGCGCGTTTCAGTGCGCGCATGTAATCCCTGCGCTAAAATGACAATTAAACTATGCGATTTCATTGCGTTTTAAGTTTGCACGCACCAGAGGTACACGTACGTGCAACTCAGCCGTGGTTTAGAGCCTTTTTGCCGTATGATATCACTTTTTTTTTTGCACGGTCACAAGGATGGCTACATTCTTGAACCCGTTTTATAAAATAGAATAATGATGAATGTGAGATGGTTCAACAATTTCTCTGCAGTCATTTTCTTATAAAATACCTATCTACAGTCTTGGACCAAACACTATACCTCACACTAACCATAAAGATAAAGTTGAGTTCTAGTCAGGTGATTACATTGTGAAAGGAACTGTCTCAAAGCAATTGGGAAGTGGTATATGCTGTGAAGTTTTGGAATCATCAAAACGATAAGAAATCGGCCCAATCTCGCAGAAAATTACATGCTCTGCATACACATGTGGTATGAATGTTTGGCCCAAACACTTCAGTTATTTCTTGCCATATTACAAATATGAGGGCATTTGAAGAGCAATCATATTCCAGGGACATTTCTACTATGATGTTCTTCCAAACTGGCATACTGTAAAAGGAATGAGAAAGCTTACAACTCATTTTTCACCTTTTCCGGAATTCAGCCTTCTCTTTAACCCTAAACCTAACCTTAAATCCACTTGCAATCCTTGCCGTACATCTTTGACAAAATAAATCCTGCAGCAATTGTCGCCAGAGCATTTAGTGCATTCGTCATAAACAGGGTTCTCCTTATGTTGTAGAATGTGTTCCCAACAGGATGAGTGGAACATGGAGCTTTAGCTAATCTTCACATTTCTGGTGATCAAACTTCATTTCAAAAGATACTACCTTTATGTAATTCTAATGGATCATCATGCAGTAGATGGATTGTTTGCTTGCATCAGTAAAATGGAAACAAAATTATCTTGAGTAATTGCTCTTAATTTGTTTCTCCTTTCATGTAGGCCATCAAAGAGAAGCTATGGTTCAAATCTGGTAAAGATGATGCTGGACCTGTCCCAATTGATGCAAGGTAATTACTTATTTATGAACATATACTTTCTTGACAAACTGTGATTATTCATTTGCTTACTTTTAATACTGACTTACTTATTTGCTCACTCATTTATTCTTACATACTACCAGCTTACTTATTTACTTACATGTACTTATTTATTTACTTACCTGCATGCTTACTTATGTACATTATTTTCCTACATAAGATTATTTTCTCAATTCTTAAATTCTTTCCTTTGATTGTTACTTATTTCCTTTTTTACTTTGATACCTACATGTACTTGGTTCCTCACTTTACTTTTAATCTGCTATTCGTCTAATGTTCCTCTATAGATTTTTGGGGAAAGAGGTTGTAAATGTTATATGAATGCAGATGTGTCATTAGTTACATGTTTAATGTGGGAGTCTTGTATCTTTGGTATATATGGTCATTGAATCTTATATATGTTATTTATTAATTCTTTGTCTATTGCAGGGAGGATGTTGATAAAGCCAGGCTCCTGATGGGACAGAAAGCCACAAACATTGTAAGTCGGTTTAGCAATACCAGAAAATATTTCATGTTAAAGACTTCCTTTTAGACTCCCTACTTTTCGCGTTCATCCTTTCTGTTGTCTTTTATATGAAGTAAATCTTACTAAGTTGTACCAAATCATCCACTAATTCAGTCTGTTCATTCATTTATTTGATGATTGTTCTTTGAAATTTGTGATGTATCTTTCAGGCCACCGAGGAGAAACATTCTAGCAAGAGGATTCTCTTTGGGAAAGGTCAATCTGGACATTGACCTACGGGCCAAACTGTGTCATGAAGGGTTCACTACTGTACACTGCAGTAGGTCCTCAGTTCAAGCCTTCAGCATCTCATCATGTGCTCTAATAGCAAACTTTGTGCCAGTAATGTTCTACAGTGTGCAGTCTAAACTTACTTTTGCAGCCATACATGTACCTTGCTAGCTAAATGTAGTTACATGTAGTATCACATTGAGATATTTATATGAAGTATTCCCAACTACTTGCTAGCAGTTTTTCTCCGGAAGGCACAAGGGTTTTTAGCCAGGTAACAATTATGCCTTAACATATTGATTGCCCTTGTTGGTGCCCTTGTCGGTGAGAATTTACTCTTGGTATTTTCTTTCCAAAATCCCTAAACTTGGTATGAGCACTAAGTGAATCATGCAGTGGCAAGCCTTGTCTTTATGTTAATAAAGGGCTCTAACTTTCTGGCAGCATAGAATGAATTATAGAAATCTGTGATTTTGGCATTACATTGTGTTCTAGCTAGCCCTCTAACTAATGTATTTATAGTAGCCCCATCCTCTGTCAATCTGCGATAGTGTTTTGAATTTGCTTTTAATTACCTGTTTATAAACATGTTAATTAGCAATTAAGTGCTATCTAAAGATTGTTATTATCATTGTTCTAATTCATTTATATTTAGTATTTTGTGTAGTGGATTCCTCCGTCCATTCAAGCCTCATGTGTCACATTATAGGTATTGATCATGTATCTCACAATTATAATCATATCATTGTATAAACAGTGCTATATTTATATCACCTTCCTTGTTGATGACAGCATTACATTGTGTATGGAATTTTACTCAACAGAACATGTACCTTTCATCTTTTTTTATGATTTGATTTGAGTTTCAGCTTGTTGCTACTACAATGTATCTCAAGTTTGAAATCATAGTTATTTTACACAGGTTACAATTGGGTTATGATAAAGTAGTAGTAATTCCTTTGCATGAGATTATGTCAAATACATTAGATTGTAATTGCTTTTGCAAAGTGACATACTCACACATCGACTTGAGCATTGCAATTAGGCGGGGTTGCAAAACAAACAACAAAGTTATTTTCTTCTATGTCTACATTTGTATGTTTAATGAACTTTCCAAAGGTTATATGTCATATTATAGTATGTTATATTTTGAAATAATTTTCCACTATTTTCTTACACTTAAAAAGTATTATTTTATGAGTTTGTACAATATGCTACACTATATAAACTAGAGGCTAATATTTCTAACTTAAAATCAGTTTATATAGTATATTAATTGTATTTAATTATGTGAGCTGGGCATTTACACCTGGAATTATTTAATAACTTCTTTAGGGTGTGGGATTTTTTTTAGCAACTTAAAATTGCAAGAATCATATGTTTTGCCATATGAAGCCATAGCTCAGTATTCATCACTGGTTAGTATGGCAGTCTTCTCAAAATTAAAATCAAAGATGTTAGAGGCTAAGTAACAAGTATTTGAATAAAAGTAACCCCACCCCCAATGTGGTAACAGATTGTTGCATCTGCATCAATTAGTTTACAAATTGTGAGTTACTAATAGGCCAGTTTCATAATGTAGGCACAGACCTTTAAACCCCGATTACGTAATCGCAGGGTTGACAAACAACAGAGACCGGTGGTGCGAAGCTGATATTGTACATCATGTTTCACTGTGCAACTACTACCCTTTGTTCGCTATTGAACTGTTTGTTGCATTATTATTTGAACAGATTATTGATGGATGAGGAGGAGAGAATTTCAAAATAAAAGTTTGGATGTCTTTTTCAACATTATATTAAATATTTTGAGCATACTAACGGTTCAACAAAGGTCAGAAAATGGGAAATCACTGCTGTTATGGGACATGTAACAACGACACCCGCTATGACCAACGGCAACGTCCACATACATGCAAGGGGTTTTTTAATCCCTCTTCCCTAACAGAACACAATGATGGACAAATGCAAAATTTGGTTGAAAGCATGCGGAAGGAAAGACTTTGATGTGGATAACATTAAACAATCTACATACATTTGTTCAAAACATTTTGTTGGGGGAGCAGGCCGGCCTACCCGTTACCCGAGCACCCACATCCACTGCCAACGGAGCTTGAGCAGCAACTGGCTGCTAAAGCCGTCCACCCAAGTCCCTGCGATAGCAGTTGATAGCACCCCGTACAGAAGCGAAACTTGCGCCCGAGGTCAATGGCGTGGTACCAGAAAATGAAGCAAATATTGACAAAAGCGAAGTACCACAAAATGCATTTTGAGAATATGGTAATTAACTTTTAAATCTCTTATTTCTCTTGTCATGAACCCTATAAAATCCAGAGAAAAAAGTCTATTCAAAAGAACTTTCCCTCCCATTCGGGCACTCTCGAAACGGCGTGGATGATAGTTAGAATTATAACAGGTCTCTGCTTGTTGCATCCTACGGTAGAATCTCCTCTTTCTCGAAGAAAATCTTGTAAATTCTTTACACTAAAATTGTCAATAAACAGTAAGGAAGCCATCAAAACAAAATCAAAAGTTGAGGAAGGTAATCGTAGACTAATATTGAAAATACGAATGAAATAAAAATACGAGGTAATGGAAATCGGCGCGGAGCAATACCATTGCCGAAACCCCTAAGTTTCTCAATAATAATAATTTATTCTGTTCTTTAAGAAAATTGTACAGGGCAGTACAGTATGCAGTAAAGAGTGCATTTTTGTGATAAGTTATTTTCACTTTGAAAATTCCTCTTTACCTGCTCTTGTTAATTAAAGGGATACGCCACCAGGGGGCCGTGGGGAAAGTCAGGATTGCGTAAGCCTCATTCACTCGTACACAAAGTTTGTGCTTCTAATGCGTCTGTCAAGACTGCTTAGATTACATTTCCAACTGCATGAAGCCGACTGAATCTCGCACTGTGAGAGCTCGAGCTCAGACGGAGCGTGCATGTTGTGCGGCGACCAGTCTGTCCGAAGTTTGCGCCCCGCGGGGCAACGGCATGATCAGGTAACGATCACGGTGCTGAGTATCCCTTTAACATTTGCTATTGCAACACTTACTTTGGGTTTATTTTGTTAAAGATATAGCGTTAGACTGGAGTTAAGGTTACAATTTGGTTTTAGGTTAGGGTTGGAGTTAGGTAAAGCGTTTGATCCAGAGTTGAAGTTAGGAACTTGTTTATTGTAGGGAATTGGGTGGGGATCAATGGTCACTAGAGCACAAGTCGTAGAACCGAGGAAAGACCTTTGTAGGTCGGTGAATACCTTCTCCTTTTCCTAGCATAAAGCCCATGAAGATGATCATCACCAATGCATTACAGCCTTTCTACATCTTCTGACTAAGCTGTATACAAGTTATATTACCATCATGAAGCTTTGGAAATATTTATCATGACTCGTAACTGTGCTTGATTTGAGAGCTATTGCAATAACAGTTGTGAGCTTACAAAGATAATCTTATAAAGTGCAATGTTTGTTTTCTAATGCATTAAATTATTTTTCCATGTACAGCTGTAGTGATGTAATGTACATCTATGTAGAATGTATAAACATTTGTATCATTTGATTTAAATACAAATACACATTTTGTCACGGATATGTACTTGGGGTATTAATGAACTTATTTATGATTTCTACTACAGAGTCTACCATAAATATATTGTATGATTGTAAACATGTATTTAATAATAATGTGAAGTATGTATATCTATTCTGTACAAATGTACTTTTCTACTTTGTATAGTATAACTACATGTACTTGAGGTTGAATTGATAGATTTTTTTTATATCGATCATTAAATCATGTTTATTTCTTCACATTCATTGTGTGATGTGTGAAAGGGTCTTTAGCATAGTCATTGTATAAAATGTCCATTACATAGCACTGAAAATATACAGGTATGTCTATACTGGGATTATATCATATTGCAAAATTCATATCATATTGCAGCAAACTTTTTATAGAAGAGGTTTTCATTTTCATTTAGCATGGATTGCCAATGGTATAGAAGCTAGAGGCTAGTCTTTAAGATTACTATCCAAGGTGCATATATATGCAGAACATCCCAGTAGACCCACAGGACCAACCCAGTCTCACACTTAAATAGACGAATAGACTCTTTTAGAGTCATAGTACCATCACCGTTAATATGACACTATTGGTCAATTTAAGGGACATTTATAATGGCGCCATCTACGTTTGCAATCGTGGCCGAGTTACACAAGAAAGCTGAATCGATCATAAATATTTGTGTCAATTTTTGCATTAAAAGTATGTCTTGTTTTTCAAGGTTATATGGAAATGTGTAAAACAGTGGCGTTATCGTGAAATAAATCGCCCCTCATTCACTCCTCAGAGTTTGTTTATTCCGTACAACGCTTTAGTGACTTCATTCCACCTCAACTCTGCCGAAACCAATATCACGATTGCAAACGTAGATGGCACCAATATAAATGTCCCTTAAATTTACGAAGTGTCATATTAATGGTGATGGCACTATGACTCTATTCGTCTAATGGGGTGTTGCAAGAAACTTGCAATCAATTGCAAATTGTAAAGCAAATTAGAACAACCATTCTGAATGGTTCAGGGTCTGCCCATTCAAGAAGATGCGCTTGCAACAATGATTTTGATTGGTCAGTACCGATCAGTTGCAACTTGCAATCAATCCCATTAGTGTGAGACTGGGTTGCACAGGACATAAGACTAACCCCGGGACCGCCAGCCCTTGAGACCGATTTCTCAGTCTCGCAGGCTACAGGTCTCATGGCTGTCATTCTCATGGACTATTTATTTGTGCAACTATTTTTTTCTTTACAGGCAAGTTAATAAAATCGTCGCTTAAGTTGTTATAATTAAACATACAAGACTCCCTCATTTGTGTTTTCTGTGGAAGAATTTATTGTATTCACATAAAATATGCAAAAATAGTTTGAATAGAAAGTTACTCATGCCCTTTGCAACTAATGAAAGTAAAGTAAACACATTCTGTTTGATTTTGTGTTATATTTGTAATTCCAAGTCTCATTCATGCATCATGCTTTATTGGAATAGCTTCAGTGCATCTATATGCACTCCACATAATGCTGATAAGGAAAAGAAAGTATCAAAGGATTATTTTAAAAATTATGATTTAGAGAAAACACCACATAAAGTAAAATTAAGTTAAATTCATTTAAAGTCATTCCCCTCCTTCATATGCCTATTAAATACATTTACAAATGATGTTTTTTTAACTCTTTGTCTTGGCACACAATATTTAACTTTTGGGTTTAAACTTCTCACGGTACATACAGTTTAAGACTGTCAGGCACACACATTTCAGTTATAAAAATAAAGCATTTAGAAATAAAATATATCTTTTTCTATTTGGAATAGATGTGATGCCATGGGCTCTTTACCACAGTTCAAGAATTTACAAATGTATGAGTCAAACTTTAAATTTTGGTTCCTTTTTTTCCACTGTTCACTTGATAGAAAAAGAATTATCACAATCTATGGACCCATTTTGAATTCTAAGAAAGACAAAGTTTCTTCATCCAAAAAATATTGGATGGAATATCAAACTTGGGGCAGTTTTAACCCCTTACAGTACTGAAAGAGTTAGTGATATGTTTCACTGAGTTCTAAGAAGAGCTTTCCTAAACTTCAACGAACAGAGTAATTTAGTATCCCTTCAAATACAAAAGAATTCATTTGAATGCCAACCTGTACTTTTAACAGATCTTAGACAAATAAGATTACCTGGGTTAAATAAAAAAATATTATTGTGAGCTACCGTAGCAGTGGCTCATATTTCAGGCAGTATATATACATGTATCTACATGTATATAATAATACATGCTATTTCTAAAGCGCCATTATCCATTTTAGTTAAATGCTCAAGGCGCTTCAGAGCAATGAATTATAACTAGAAATGTGCATTGCTGGGGCCGCGCAATGCTAAATGTATCCCCCGGCACTGGCAGCAATTTGAAGGAGGGACAAAGACCCTCCCCCATCCCCTCCCCTCCCTCAAACAAAAGGATGGTGTAGAAATTAGATGTGTAGGTTTCACTAAGACACATCTTCATATAAAATTTGAAAGAAATGTGTTGAGAGATATACCAAGATACATCTCCATACAAAATTTGAAAGAAATCCATCAAGAAATGTGGCCTGCAGAGTGCACTCATGCCATGCCCTGAAGTATGACCTTTGACCCTATAAAAGACGGAACACTGGTGGCAGCATCACCAAAAACTATAGGTTTTTAGATTACACCAAGAGACACCTTCATGCAAAATTTGAACGAAATCCGTCAAGAAATGCAGAAGTAAGAGTGCAAGAAATGGAAAAATGACCTTTGACCCTATAAAGGACGGAACAATGAGGGCAGCATCACCAAAAATTAAATATGTGTAGATTATACCAAGATACATCTCCATACAAAATTTGAATGAAATCCGTCAAGAAATGCAGAAGTAAGAGTGCACAAAAGGGACAAATGAGCTTTGACCCTATAAAGGACGGAACAATGAGGGCAGCATCACCAAACAGTAAAGATGTGTAGATTATACCAAGATACACCTTCATGCAAAATTTGAACGAAATCTGTCAAGAAATGCAAAAGAGTGCAAGAAATGGAAAAATGACCTTTGACCCTATAAAGGACGGAACAATGAGGGCAGCATCACCAAAAATTAAACATGTGTAGATTATACCAAGATACATCTCCATACAAAATTTGAACAAAATCCGTTGAGAAATGTGGCCTGCAGAGTGCACTCACGCCATGCCCTAAAGTATGACCTTTGACCCTATAAAAGACGGAACACTGGTGGCAGCATCACCAAACACTATAGGTTTTTAAATTACACCAAGAGACACCTTCATGCAAAATTTGAACGAAATCCGTTGAGAAATGTGACCGCCAGAGCGCACACGAGAGTACACACAAGACATCTATCAAAATATGACCTTTGACCCTATAAAAGACGGAACACTGGGGGCAGCATCACCAAAATCTATAGGGTTCCAGATTTTACCAAGAGACACCTTCATACAAAATTTGAAGAAAATCCGTTGAGAAATGTGACCGCTAGAGCGCACACAAACTATCCCAAAAAATATGGCCTTTTACCCTATAAAAGACGGAACACTGGGGGCAGCATCACCAGAAACTATAGGGGTCCAGATTTTACCAAGATACACGTCCACAGGAAGTCTGAAAGAAATTCGTCGAGAAATGTGACCGCTAGAGCGCACACAAGAATGTGACGCGGCGGCGGCGGCGGCGGCGGCGGTGGCGGCGGCGGCGGCGAAACGCTGCTGAATCCAAAGTATCCTCCGGCATACTGCCGGGGGATACAATGATATATAATTATAAAAATGAACACAAGTTATTAGAAATAATAGTCCTCAATTTCATACACTTCTAGAATAGCACATACAATATTGTACACAAAAATAAGTTTTATTGGACTGGGAAGTTAAAAAAATAATCATTTAACATACTTAAGAAATTGTTACACACATGCTTTCTTTGGTGTGTATCTTTTCCTATCAATCTAATCAAACTCCCTTTCTCAACTGTCATCCTGTCGTTTTTACATAAACAATCAAAATAAAAGAAATAATCATGACTTTATATGTTTATATTGATTAAAACTTATGATAACATACATATTTACACATATGATGACACAACAAGGCTGTTTCTTGGTCACAAAAAAAAATCCTGCTCTTTTCCAGAATATTTTTGATCCCTTAAACCCTTTAGAAGACACTATAATCATTCTTTCATGATTATTACCCCAAAATTCGGAAATCCATTTACAGAGACTAATACATCTACACTTTTTCTAAAATAGCAAGCTACATGTACAGCCCTGGAAAAAAATTATTAGACCAAGCTTCTGTAATAAGGGTACTATAATATGCATAAAAAAATTTATTTCATTGAATGAATACCAAATTCCAGCAATTATACCTTGCTTTTATGATATTTCATTTCCTTCTTACAACAATAATAACACTATCAGTAAACCATTCTTGGTCTAATAATTTTTTCCATGGCTGTACATGTAATAATGAATGCTATGTGGCCTTTTGGAATGCTTCTTCTTACTCAGTTTCCTTGATGATGTTTGGTTTGAAGTCTGGACCAACCACTTTGGCGAGCTCTTGCGCGTACATCTCATATCGACCCGTCATCTGCACAATGACATAAAAATAGATTACTACGTGTTGGGACGGTATTACAATTGGTTCTCAGCTGTCGCCAACAAAAAAACAATATCAGCATCACCAGTACAACTGCCCAACTTATCATAATCATTATACCTACCATCATCTCCCAATTCATCATCATA
Organism: Heliocidaris erythrogramma; assembly: GCA_025617745.1. NCBI lineage: Eukaryota > Metazoa > Echinodermata > Echinoidea > Camarodonta > Echinometridae > Heliocidaris > Heliocidaris erythrogramma. The sequence goes on from CM046861.1 coordinate 17,718,010, forward strand.
ATTATAATGATCAAGATCAATATCATAATTATAATGATCAACATCAATATCATAATTATAATGATCAACATCAATATCATCATAATTATAATGATCAACATCAATATCATCATAATTATAATGATCAACATCATTATCATTATAATGATCAACATCAACATCATAATTATAATGATCAACCTCATTATAATGATCAACATCAATATAATTATAATGATCAACATCAATATCATAATTATAATGATCAACATCAATATCATAATTATAATGATCAACATCAATGTAATCATAATGATCAACATCAATATCATAATCATAATGATCAACATCAATATCATAATTATAATGATCGACCTCAGTATCATCATAATAATTATAATGATCAACATCAATATCATAATCATAATGATCAACATCGATATACATGTAATCATCATCTCATGACCATCATTATCATCATCACCATGAACATTACCATCCTTACCATCATCACCATCAAAATCATCATCATAATCATCATCTTCACTACAACTTCCACTTACAATCATCATCATCACCATCATCACCATCATAATCACCACTACCATCATCAGCATCGGCACCACCATCATCATATTCTTCACCAGTATCATAATTACCACCATATTGCACAGAAAAGTAATCTTTGGAATAATAGGAGCAGCTCCTACTTCAACTGTATCTACATTGTACTTGCCTGGAAGCTCCACTTGTCTCTGACCTGCCTGACCAGGTTCAGATCTACCTCAGTCACCAGGAGCCCATCTCTAGTCCTTGACAAACCCTGAATAATGGAACAGAATGGGGCAGGCGGTAACAGAGATTCAGCAAGAACAAGGTTCTATGTCTGCTATCACGTTATTTGGAGAATTCTGGAATCCAGGACATCATCATCTTCATGAATATATTGTAAGTCTTCAAGCAATCTTACTATTATGATATTCAGTTCAACATTTCAATATACAGATGCCAACATGAAAACTGTAAAAATGAAATTTACACACGATTAAAATTCCTCACTCGGCCGAGTTTATTGATTTCAATGTGTTTTTAATTTTGCCAATGCACTAGGCTCATGGGCAAAAACTTACGTAAACAAAAATATGCACATATTTTTACTTTCATGCCAATGTCGTGCATGAAAATTTCCACAACACGCAATATTCCATGTTTACAGTAGATAATCTCTGAATTGCACTAATGACCATCAGATTCATGTTTCAAGACTCTTACCTCACCTCGCAACTTTTACAGTATTATGGAAGTTCAAGCATTTCCACAATGTCACACTAGCCCAACTTTATTTACCTTCTTCTGTTATTGTATGAAATTCTTTTAAACGACTAACTGTTGAGGAAAATTATTTAGATATTTATATCTTGGAAAAGACGTTGATGACTTACTGGAGTACGACTTCCATCTGGTGCAGCTACATAGCTTGAACCTGGAAAGGGAGCCAAACACATAGGAAGTAAAACAATAATACCGGTACTGGTACTTTTCTTTGATTCAAGTTATGATGAAATAAGTCAAATTGTGAATCTTACAGCTAAGTGCTAACAATATCCAATTGGACTTATTATAGCACTGGTTTCTGATTGATCATCAAGATAACACTTTTCAATATATTACTCTCCTAGGTTAATTTATTAAATGGTTTAGATAAATATTTCCCTGCATATTTTGGGTATTGGTCAATCTGCCTGGAGGCTTCAAACAGATTTTTTTTAAAGAAAGAAATCAAACTTTGACAAGTAAGATACGTTTTCCTACACTGATAGAAAGATTTACAGACAAGGAGGAAAAATTGAAATTTGTGAAAGGTACAAACATCATTAAACCAATATGAAGGTATTTACTCACCATAGAAATGACCAAAGTCATTATGGGCTGAAAAGAAGAGGAAAAAAAGACAAAATTGTTCAGAATTTGCACTCACACAAATTTTGTGCTTGAGATATGGTTACTACAGTACTCGTAAGCAATTCAGTTTTTACTGAAAAAGAGCAAAATTTCTACAATCTGTTTTGATGGACACAACATTATCATAAAAGAAAAATTTCCAACCAATCTAATACACAAAGAAAAACCCACAGAGCACGTTTGAGGTGCTATAAAAAGTAAATTTTTCACATAAAAAATACAAGAATGGGGGATCTTACACTGTGCATGTAATATGTACCCAACACCATTTCCAAAACACTTCAATATACATGTAACAACAAAAGTGTTTTAAAAGCTTAAGAGCTGTTAGGACTAGGCTTTATATTATTGTTCTAAGCTCTTAACGCACCATATATCACAGATTTTGTACAGACTATCAACATTTCAACATATTTTTTCTTACCTTTCTTTCCATCGCCTGATGTAAATTCATTTGGGAAGCTCTCCTAAAGGTTGAGAAAAAGAATATTATTACAAGTCTAATGAAGAGATAAGAATTTACTTACACCAAGCACTAAATTAGCAATACCTGTACTTCTTCTTTTTCTTCTTCTTGGTTGTTGTTGGCTACACCACTTTAAAAGTATTTCAAATCGAATATCAACATCTTTACACAAATCAGTTCAATACATTACAAACCAAGCTTCAATTAACATTTAATCCATCTTTTTCCAGTGGACATTTCTTTCAGTTAATGCATATTACATCTCTCACCGTGCCTACTCTATTGATTGCTGCAGTGAAGTAGTTCTGTGCAATGGCAGCGTTTCTAGCCTCTATGCCCCACATCGGCTCACTGCAGGAAAAAAAAATGGTTTACTAAGAATAGCTTTCTGATGCCATATATGCAAACAAGACAATTTGAAGACAATGCACACATTAATTTTTTTTTTAGGGTAAACATTTTCTCATTTGTGTGTGAAGGTGAGTGAATTAAACATTTCATGAAAATATAAATCCATTTACACCTGCAACCTTTTCAAAGTGAAATTGGAGAATCTCTCAAGGCATAATTAGAAATACAATGTACTTTGTATACATTTACATGGAAGTTTTCAGAAAAAGAAAATTTGGATTCTTGCCACTTTATACATATCACGATCGCCATTTCTACTAAAGGGATATGTAAGTGCTACAAATACTTCTTAAAGCATTAGATCTTGACCTCCATATGGGCAATTCCATGGAAAGCACTCCCTTCCGTAATGTCCGTAACAGAGATAAATAGCGTGAAATCTAAGAAGCGAGAATGCCCCTTCTATTCATCTGTTGTTTGTTAATAGTCATGATCATAACACTGAAGTATCCAAAAGGTGAATTGAAGGGGTATTTTTGCTACTTGGATATCAGGCTATTTATTTCTGTTAAGGACATTACGGAAGGGAGTGCTTTCCATGGAATTGCCCATATATTTGAAAAGGTCGTTCCCCTGACGGGTACAACTTGAATAACCTCTCCATCTTTAATGACGTAAACTGTATTGAAGTACTTGCCTGAGTGCTCCTACGGTAGCAGAAGGGTTGAAGACAATCTCAGCTCCATGAAGACCATAGAGCAGCCAGTTAAGAGGGTGATGACGACCATAGCAAATGTTAATGGCAATGCGACCTGGAAAGAAACATCCATAAAAAAGATCACAAAGCTAATAATCAAAAGTACCATTTGCATCTACTAGCTGTCAGAGAGTATAAACAATGATGCATGGGCTTCTATGTCAGGGACAATACAGACCTTTCATTACTGACTTTTGACTTCCTATTTGCAATTACAAAAGGAGTTTAACTACCCTACCAATACAACCTGCAAGAATATCACAAATTTCAAATTGAATGAGTTATACAATATATGCTGTTTTTAATAGAATACAAGCAGTACTTCACATTCATATCACAAACTATGGTATAAAAGGTAAACTCATAAGGAAAGCTGACTACAGGTGCCAATATATTAAACTTTATAAACTAGAAGTTACTTCTAGTGTCAATTTAATATGTGGAACTGGTTCATTGACCTTGGATCACACATTTACATGCTGAGCAACTTCAGTAATATTTCTTCATTTTGAATGTAAGCAAGGTAAGAATTGGAGAATATACTTACCAAACTGGGTCTCAAACACTCTATGGCCAGTGTTTCCCTCCATATAGTAGGTGGACTGAAGAAAAATATGTGAAAGAAAAAAAATATAACGATCCAAAGTACCAGTACTGAGGTGAATGATTGACTGTATAAATCCTACATGGTAGTCCACTGGATATCAATGTTAACAAGAATGTCCTCTGGCTCCTTTACTTACAAGCAAATGTTTCCTTTCTTGAAAACAATCAAATACACATCTATACATCAATAATTTTTTTCCAAAGTTAAAAAAAAGCAAATTGAAATGCATATCTCTCTTTACGTACACATGATGAATTTCATCAAGCAGATAAAACAGCCCTCTTTATATTTTTTTACCACAATAATGCCATATGAATACATGAATTCAAGGAAAGTCATCTCAATTTTTTCAAAGTGAAATATCAGAACAGAAAATGTTCCTATTAATAACAGAACAAAAAATAGTTGAGATATGGTGATAACAAAGGTAAACAAATATTAATTTCACATACACCTGTATAATGAAATGAAATAAATAAATTGAATTGAATTGAATGACCTATATGACCTCTATGACCTGTCACCTTTGACCTACATGAACAAAAATCTAATCAGTTTGTCTCACTTTGGTGATGCATACTAGTTCCAAGTTTGAAGTAAATGGATCAAATGGTTCTTGAGATATCATGTTAACAAGGCGAATACCTGCAATTCAGAATTGACCTGTGACCTTTGACCTTTGAACCTACGTACCCCACAATCTAATCAGATCATCTTCCCATGGTGATACATACTATTACTAGCTCAAGTTTGAAGTTCATACCTCATGACGTTCTTGAGTTATCGCGAGAACGAGAAAGCGGGATGGACGGACGGACGGACAACCCGAAAACATAATGCGTCCGGCCACCACCTTCGGTGGGCGGACACATAAAAATCATATGCATAAACTGTGCATCAGTCTAGAATAAGGTTATGTGATAGCATAACGATGCAGGCTGCACTGTACATATATATGCTAATGACTAATTCTGCCTCTGAAAGAAAACTGTTTGAAATACATGGCTTACCTCATTGAAATCTCCCACTCTTGGAATGTGATTCTTCCTGCTCTTTCCAAGGACCTTTCCAGTATTGGAGATCACAACTTCAAAGAAAACAGAATACTTATTTTCAATTACAAATCATTTGACCTTTTTAACCCTACAGCTCAATAAATAAACAATAAATGTGAAATGTTCTGCAGTACTTTGTATTTGAGTCCATATGAATCATTATCTAAAATCACTATTCACTTTTTGTATTATATTTTGTCTTATGTTTCGAAATACTCCTACATGGAATTGAATTTTGGAAATCAATGGACTACCAAATGAATACCGTAAATAATCCTGCCAAAATTAATTAATGAATTAGTTTAAGATCCATCATGTTTTAAGATTTAACATAGAACCACTAGGAGGTTTATGTGAATTCTGATGCTCTCTCATATCAGCTAACTCTTGGTTGTTAACCTGTTGAGTACTATTAAATGCATGTTATACCAAAATCAAATTATACCCAACAGGTTAAGAAGCATTAACACAAAGCTATAAATACATAATTTGGTGTGTTTTTATGTGAATACCTGCTGCATTATGAAGAGTACCAAAATGAACCTCATCTCTCTCCAGTATTGGGCAGATCACTACCATGTTGTATCGTTTGGCAAACTATAAAGATTAATACATCAAAATCATGGTTAGACTACCTTAACTTTAGATTTCAAGATATGTTACTATATTGTTTTCAGCAATAAATATCATCAATCACTTTTTATACAAACAAGAAGAATAATCATGTTATTCTTCATTCATATCACACATGAAAACAATGTTTTGATGTCCTTTATCTCCAACAACTATAATCAGCACACAATGCACTTACAAGGAAAAGAAAAACCACAAACAGTAACACACCCTTCTAGATATCTGTCTACTAAATGTACACCTGGGTTGAGAGGGAGAAATGTAGAAGAAATGCCTTGTGTATGGGCCTATACACAGAAAAGGGATTTGAACATTATACAGTCTTGACTGAAAGTCAAGTGAATAAAACACAACACCTTATACTTTTTTTCTTCCAGATTTACAGCTTCAAGTAATCTGCTACTCTGCTTTAAAATTAACAGAGAACGCAAAATAAGTGCAAAATCTTTGCTTCTACCTTTCTATAAAAGTGAAGTAACCAATGGTTATAGCTGAGGTTGAGGGCTCGAATCCCAGCCTGGCACTAAAATCCTCTGGCAAAACATCCACCAAGGTGTTAAATGGGTACCCGATATATGCTAGAGCGCTACATATTTAACCGCTCAGCTTTTATCAAGGTAACAAATGCTGGAGCGCCAGGAGCATCACAATGTGACGGATGAGCACTAGACAAGAAGTCACCACTATTATAACTAATATTAATAAGAGTTGTAGTACCTCTTGGCACAACTGTACACTTGGACCATCGTCAGCTGACTCAGCAAACTCGGACCAGGGTGTCTTCTCTCTGGTGCAGAACGCAAAAGGCATGGCTGCAAAGTTACAAAGAAACAATGGGAAATTAGAAGAAGAAAGACAGCTGAATTATATTGCACATTTCACCTAGATTATTATGTAAAAAGATATTGGAAAAGTTGTTCATCTCTCCATCTGTTTGCCATTTTTTTCCGCTTACTTGCTGGCCGCAGTGTAATAAAGAAAGAATTAAAAATGAGGAAAAGAAAGACAGCTGATTCACATTGTACATTTATTCCTCAGTAAATCATTACTCAAAAGGTATTTGACTGCTGGGTAGTCTCTCTTCTTTTCTTGCTGTTTGTCATTTTTCCTCTTCTAGCTTCTTAGCTGCAAAGTTACAAAGAAACAATATGAAATAAGGTTTTCTATCTTTAACTCTTCTTCTATTATCGGATATCCAAATTTTCTAACTGTTCCTAAGCTCTACACTACTTTTATTCTCTCAATTTCTCTTTCCCTGCTCTCTCTGTCTCTCAGATATAAATTCCCAAGCCCAGGGAATGCCAAATATGTAATAATAATAGTTAGTAAGGTAGCATTATTATGACAGTATAAATTTATCCATGCATATTCACTTCACCCTCTTATTTACAATTTCTCTCTATTCAGCCTTCCACCTGTTTTCTTGAGGACATTGCTCCACTAACCTACAACCCTTTCTTGTCACCCCTATTCACCTTAAATCTTTTGTTCTCTCCCAGGCCTATTGAACCTTGCCTGCCATACCATCTACTATGACTATGACTCACTGACCATCCAACCCTGACTTACTTATCACATGACCCATTCTATCTTTTCTCATTGGTACATACTTCTTGCAGACTTCTGATTGGTTATTTTTGTTTATGTACTTGTCAGCCATTTTTAATTTATATTAAAATATACTTTAGTGCATCTCCAAACTTCAAGCCTGTAAGACCTGTTTTGTAGTGTCTGCTACAATAATAATAATAATAATAATTATAATAATGTATTCATATAGCGCATTTTCCATATATATGTTCAAATGCACTTTAAATAATAATAATAATAATAACAATGATATTATTAATAATAATAACAAATAATGAATAATAATAATAATAGATAATAAATAAATAATGAATAAATAATAAATAATAAATAATAATAGTAATAATAGTAAAAAGAAGAAGAATACTATTCAAGACAAAATCCTTACCAAAGGTTTCCTGCATACATAGGACATTGACCCCAGCTTTACCGGCAGCCTCAGCAATCTCAGCAATTCGCTTGTGAATAGCATCTCTCTGTATCAGGTAAATAACACAGTGTTCATTCAACATAGAATCCAACATAAAGAAAATTACTTCTTCCTCTCAAGAAATCACCAAGCAATCCAGGAGAAAGCCAAGATAGCTTGAAATATCTGTTCTGTTAGATTTTCATTTCTCATGACACTTCTTTGGGGCTTTTGAATCTTGATTCTTTATGTCAAAAAAATTAAATACGATGGCTCAATCGTCACTGGGCTCTTGGTGTAGAAGCATTCATAAACTTAAGTTGATTGCCTGTATTGCCCAATATCACTGTATGATCTGGCTGTTGTGATAAATAAGAAAAGTCTGCTTGTATGCTTGTACACATTGTATACTCAACATTAAGTAATGAAAGGTCTATAATCTAACCTGCTCTTTTACTGATGCTGTGGTCGGAAGAACAATCTGGTTCTGTATCAGGCCGATCCTGACTAGACGTGGAGAACGCAACTGCTCAGGGCCTGCAGAAATTTGGTAACCTTTGACCTCAAAGTTACCCTTCCCCCCTAAGGCACCACACTCAGCAGGCAAAGCAAGAAGCCTAATAAATTCATTCAGAGAAAAACAGAAATTGTAACGCATTTCACTCAGTCCCGTCATGATCGACTTAAGCGAGGTTGACTGTATATACTATAGCCCTCTTTTTATGAAAATATTCATATATCCAACATCAAACCCTTATTTATTTGTGTATTATGATTATGATCACCTCTGTCACCTCTTTTCAATCCACAACTGTGTCAAGTACGTCGGACTCCTTCCAACGCACCTACCAAATTCAGGATGGTTTGTACTTGGTCTTGGTATGATCTTTTCATCAAAGCCGCGAAAGGTTGTTTACAGCCACTCACAAACCATCACTATGTGGAGCTGTGTCAATTTCAGCGGTCACAACCTCGAAGTTGAAGAGGTAAAAACACCAATATTATCAGCAAAATTTTGAGAAAATACATTTTAGAATAGAATATCTGATTTTATGCCAGGATTTTCAATAGAATCTTTATCATCTTGATAAAATTAAATTTTCAAACTGTTTTTGACCAGCGATCTTGCTCCTTTCCAGCACACATAATGTGCTAGAAGTAGAAGCCTAGAGATCACACACTTGCTATGGGAGGCAATTCCTCGCGGTACGAAGCTAGGTACAGAGTGCGAGGCCGGCCTGACGCGAGTAACTGTAAGAAGAGTAAGATTAAGAAGTCAAACCATTTATAGACGACCTACTATTCTACAGAGGGTCAGATCTTTGGACAACATGACAAGTAGGACTACAAACATGACAAATGGCTACCGAATCAACAACTGAGCAAGTCAATGCCTGGCCCGCCATGCTAGGGCATGGGCGGTATCAATGTTCAAGTCCCCCGAACTTCAGGGTAGCAGACAGGGCAGAGAGTCGCGGTACAACCGTACATCGACAGCAGGTGATGTGATGAATTGTTGCATATAGGCGGACAAACCAAATCTTAATCTGCTAATGACATCAGACATGTTAGATTAAGTTTATGTCATTACCTGGAAGATGAACCATACAGAATACGATTCACGATCTCAAGCTTGTCAGCTGGGAGGTGCTCCTCCAAAATTCTTTCCAAACTTTCTGGTTCTGCAGCCATATTTCGTCTCTTTGGGGTTACAATAAAATAACACCAACAATGGGAACTGCTATAAAACAAGCCCAATCGGGCTACAAAATACGCCCCACTCGCAGCTCGGTAACGCAGGCTTCTCAAAAAAATTTGCCACGGGTTCTGAAATTAACCCGCACGTGGATCGAAAAACAAGCCAGAAAGTAATGTTTGTAAAGCGGAAATGATGCGCCAATCCTATTTTCTTTATCCCCAAACCCGAAGCCAAGGGATGCACCCAGTGGTGCATCCAGGCCAATAAAGAGATCTGCCCGTGCACCCTTAACTTGCAGGACTTTTGAAAGTGCAGCTAGATCTATAAACCAGGAGACTACATTATTTTGGGGTCCATGGATGGATCTGAAAGCGTTATATCTATGTGTTGGGTTGGCCTACATCATGAAGATATTTGTAATTTGTTGGAATCCAACGCAAAGAACTTTAATTATAATAATGTCTTAGATGATGCTAATCAACCAGCAGTGGGTCAATCTGACTGTTGTTATTATACGGTCAGTCAATTTGAACAGGAAATTTCAAAATTTGAAAATGATGAATTAGCGATGCTTCATATTAATATACGTAGCCTGAAGAAAAATTTTGAAAATCTAAATTTATTTCTTAGAAATATTCCTTCTGAGACAACATTGATTGGAATCTCAGAAACATGGTTTGGTAATAATGATGATACAAGTATGTATTCCTTACCTGGGTATCAATTAGTAACAAATAGTCGAGTCGATAAAAAGGGTGGAGGAGTTGCATTGTATATTCCTGAGCAGTTTCAGTTTAAAATGATAACAGAACTTGTTGTTATGAATGAATTGTTTGAGACAATATTTATAGAAATTGACTCCCCAGGAAAAGAAAATGTTGTTATTGGAGTGTGTTATAGGCCTCCACAGGGAAATATTAATCAATTTGTAAATGACTTGCATTCAATTTTGTCCAGTAGACTGCTAAGAAATAAGAAGGTGTACCTAATGGGGACTTTAATATAAATTTGCTTGAATGTGACCACTGTGCTAATGTTAATGATTTTTTAAATACATTAGCAACATTTACAATGCTGCCATTAGTATCAAAACCTACTCGGATAGCTGCTCATTCTAGCACACTAATTGATAATATTTTTTGTAATGCTTTACAACAACCGCCCAAGTCTGGTATTGTAATTTCTGATATGTCTGATCATTTCCCCGTGTTCGCTAAGTTAAACCTGGGAAAACAGTCACATCCTATTTTGGGGGAGAAATTTGTTCGGCAAATAAGTAAAGAAAACATCACTCAGCTACTCGAAGCACTTTTATCAGAGGACTGGAGTGATGTATTTAATACTAGTAATGTTAATGGTTCATTTAATAATTTCATTAAAAATTTTATGCAGTTGTATAATGATATTATTCCATTGCGCAAAGTTAAACCTGTTATTATAATAAGAGAGTACCTCGCATGCCTTGGATAACAAGGGCTTTATTAAAGTCGATTAATAAGAAAAATAAGTTGTATTATGCATCTCGAATAAACAAGTCAGATGAATCTCGTTTAAAATATACCTCCTATAAGAATATTCTTACCACCAGTTTACGTATTGCAAAGAAAAACTATTATTATTCACAATTCCAGGCAGTGTTGACAGATGTCAAAGGCACTTGGAAGATTATACGCCATGTATTAAGTTCTGGCAAAAAAGTAAACTGTATTAAAAATATTTATGCAGATGGTAATATCATTGAAGACAAACAGGAAATATCTGACAAATTTAATATTTTTTTTTGTTCAGTTGGCCCAACCTTGTCTCAGGCTGTTCCTCAAACTGACAAATTATTTGCTGATTTTTTGCCCAATGCAAATAATGAAAGCCTGTTTTTATTACCGACTAATGAAGGGGAATTATTAAATATTATTGGTTCTCTGAAAGCTAAAAAGAGCCCTGGCTACGATCAAATCTCTAATGAATTGATTCAAGGTGTGTCTCTTGGTATCGTAAAACCACTTGTTCATATTTTTAATTTATCTCTTATGAATGGTGTTGTTCCTGAGAAAATGAAACTTGCTAAAGTAGTTCCTATATTTAAAAAGGGTGATCCTCAAATGCTAAATAACTATCGACCTATATCATTATTGACATCCTTCTCAAAGATTCTTGAAAAAGTTATATATACTCGCACTTATACATTTTTAAATAAATGTAAGATTCTTTCACACACTCAGTTTGGATTTCAAAAGAAACACTCAACAACTCACGCGGTATTGCATTTTATTGACAAAATATCATCAGCCTTTGATAAACGTGAACATACAATTGGGCTTTTTCTTGATTACTCAAAGGCATTTGATACAGTCGACCATGATATATTGTTGAGTAAACTGAATCATTATGGAGTGAGAGGAATAGCTCTAGAATGGTTTAAAAGCTATCTCACCAGAAGAAAGCAGTATGTTTCCTTAGATGGATATGATTCAAGACCTTTAGATGTCTCTCATGGTGTACCCCAGGGTTCTCTACTTGGGCCACTTTTGTTTGTTATATATATTAATGACTTTCATTTGTCCTCAAATATGTTATCATTTATATTGTTTGCTGATGATTCCAGTGTTTTTTTGTCACACGATAATCCTTTGACTCTCCTAGAGAGGATGAATAGTGCATTAGATAATGTAACGAGATGGATTCGCGCAAACAAGTTATCTTTGAATGTTCAAAAGACTCATTATATGCTGTTTAGTAATTCTTTACATGATTTACCAGGTGATGTTATACTTACAGGTGTTCCAATTGATAGAGTGAGTTCCCTCAAATTTCTTGGATTGCATATTGACGATAAGTTAACATGGAAATTACATATTGATAGTATTGTAAAGGTGTTGTCTAGAAATGCAGGAGTGTTGCATAAATTAGGGTTAATTTTTCCAAGAGGTATACTGTGTATGCTCTATTCAAGTTTAATTCTGCCGTATTTTAATTATGGTGTTCTCGCATGGGGTAATTCATTACAGATGAATGTAACTAGATTATGTCTACTTCAGAAGCGGATAATTAGAATTATTCATAATATGCCATATTTAGCACATACTGACAAACTATTTTATGAAAGTAAACTATTGAAAATAGAGGATATATATAAGTTACATGTAGGAACAATAATGTATGAGTTGAATGCAGGATGTCTACCTAGAGTACTAACTTCAATGTTCGTGAAAAATCAGGATATACACAAATATTATACTAGACAAGCTTCAGGCTATCATTTACCATTTCTTAGAAGCAAATTTTCACAAAGGACTTTGATTTACGCTGGCCCAAAATATTGGAACTCGCTTGATAAAGGCCTTACCGGGCAGCTAGTCTGCCTGTATTTAAGCGAAAATTGAAAGAGTCCCTTTTGGAACTTTACTGTGTTGGATTATAAAAAGTTTAATTCGTGTGCTACTCTCTACACCTACAATATGCTAGAATATGTACAACTCCAATTGTGAAAGCGTAACGATTTATCTCCCATGTGTTGTTAAATAGTCTTGTGATTTTTGTCTGTTATCTTATTCTTGTTTTGTTCATGTATTCGTCTAGTCTCGTCCTGTCTTTCTCTTTCTGTGTTCCTCCTAGATTAGATTCCATGTTTCATTGTAAATATTGTCATATTATGTTTCTCACGTATCTATACCATATATCACAATGTATGAAGTTTGTGTTCTTATTGTCTAGTTTTGCTAGTTTATGAGGAGCCTGATACAACAAGCCATGCTTCTACCAGGCTACCTCGTCTTTCTGAAGAATATTCTTGAATTATGATACCTCTGTAATATTAATGATGTATGTTTGTATTGCAATTACCAATGTCACGAACGTTGTAAAAGCAGGAATTTCTACGGGAAGACAAATAAATACAATACAATAAATACAATACAATGAGCTGACATGTGTGCAATCGAACTCGGACATTAAATTGTCTGGCGGACAAAAGATACCCCCACCCCAATCCATTGTCCGAGTCCGACGTTCCGCGACGCCTCAGAAAACAAAATAGGAGATTCAGTGAATATCACATTTTTCGCAAATAGGCCTACAATAAATAAGGTCAAAGATTGAGTTACTCTATATAAATAGTTAGGAAGTATAAAGTAGGAAGTATAGGAAGTATAGCCTTTTCAGCATAAATATCTCCAAGCCTGTATACTTCGATCACTCCTTCTGAAAAAAAATCTCATGACACGTCAATATAGACTATGTCAATTTAGATCAATTTAGTGCCCGGGGGGGGGGGTTATAATAATAATAATAATACATGTGACTTGTATAGCGCACTTATCCATCCTGATTAGATGCTCAAGGCGCAAATTACTCACGTATATTGGGTATACGGGGATGTGCCGCTGGGAAGGGTGACTTTTTGAAGAAAGATCCTTAGACATGGGTCCCCTTTTCATTAAAAAGATCCTTAGACATGGGTCCCATTTTCCCCAAAAAGATCCTTAGACATCCTTAGACATGGGTGCCTATTTACAGCAAAAGGACCCTTGGATGTGGGTATGGGTCTGGAGTTCTCAGCCGCACACCCCGTCCGATTATAATCTGAGTACCCCCCCCCCCCCCCCCCCCCCGGGGGTTTAGTGTGCCCAGGGATCTCTTCCACCTTCATGGTGTGCCTGTACGTATGTTGGTATAGTGCACTGTCATAAAATTATGTGATTGACCGGTAAGCCAACACAAATCTGGTAATCTTTTTATCATATTTAAATCTTCTCTAATCAATTACCAACTAGACCTAGATTTTTTTAAAATCCTGACGAACTAATTCCTGGTGAAGTATACTAGTATACGATAATACACGGAAAATAATTTACGCTGAAAATGTTTAACTAAGCGTTTTGTGTGTGTGTGTGTGTGTGTGTGTGTGTGTGTGTGCGTGTGCGTTTGTTTAGCATTATGTCCGAGGACATTTTCGGACAGAGAACAAAAAAAAAATCATGACAACAATGGTCCTCGGAAGCCGGACAATAGTCCTCGAACGTCGAACAATGAATTTATGCCTTATTCCGTCGACTGTCCGAGGACGAGTAACAATAGAGGAACAATAGTTGTCCTCGGAAGTAAAGCCATGTAAACGTGGGTGTGTGTGTGTGTGTGTGTGTGTGTGTGTGGGCGTGTTATTATTGTAACAATTATTCATTGTTACAATTCATTGTTACAATTGCCATATATACTTTAATTCGTCACCTATGATTTTAATCTATACCTTGTTCAGTTAATTGTACTATGGTTATTTATGAATGCCATGCTATGGAATTATGTATTGTCTATGGCCATGTTGAATTATACTGTGTAATCAATGCTTAATTTGTAATATTCATTTTGAAATTCTGAATCAAGGAATAAAAAAAATTATGAAAAGAAAAAAAAAAGTGTGTGTGTGTGTGTTGTATGTGTTTCTTGAAATAAAACGAAATTTCAGTACATTAGAAATGCGTACTTGCATATCGAAAGGCTCGTGCTCATATGAGGGGAAATCCCTTCGTCCAAGCAGCGCAGTGCGCTTATTAATATTTGCATTGTTCACAGAAACGTCACAATAAATTACGCGCACTAGATAGGGAATTTCCCCTCGAGCGCGCATGCACAGGTTCGGGATTCCCCAAATTTTGTTTCATTGAACTGTAGTATTTCTTTGATCTTAAATGTATACATGTAATATGTAACTTGCTTGATTTTCTTCAATGCTCGAATGAGGGTTACATAAGAAAATTAAGAACTCCGATTGTCATTGTCTCCCCCCCCCCCCCCCTAAACCTATCAGACTTGGGAGTTCCCCTATCAACTACGATCTGCCATCACACCGGCCGCGGCCGTAATCAGAAACAAAAGGCCTTTATTTATATTCCTTAAAATAAGTTATAGGTATAATTCATCGAGTCCAATTTTAATGATAAGGCCTACAAATACTAGTATTACTTTTATATTCATCATCACCATTAAAATAGTAATTTGAAAAGTAAGACAAGCCGAAGACACAAGAAATAATTCTTACAAACTTTAAAAAAAATAAAGTACCTAATGAAAGTATATAGGCCTATCATCAACTGAAAAAAGCACTTCGGACTTGGCCTACCGTCAGTTCATGGGGGATTAAGGAATGGGGGTACTTGAAACGTCCCCTCACCCCTACCTATATCCATGAGTGGTCCACATGCTAATGGGATCAAAGATTTATCACAGAACTTCTGTTCACAATTTATCAAGTTTTCAAAATTTAAATTTTCAAAATGATATCTTTGACGTATTTTTAGACTCGTTTAGAAATTAAGCCAGGATTCAACTTATCCCGAACATATAAAAAAACCATCCGGAATGCATTAAAAGTTTAAATGCAACTGAAAATATTCACAGTAGGTTATATTCTTGACATAGAGAATACAAGTATGAGCGGGTATTGAGATCTCATCCCGAAATCTTAAAGAAAGCCAAGCATCTTCCCTAAATATCGACAACGCCCGTCATTCTTTCTTTCGTGTAAAACACACGCCAAAAGAGGGCGTGGCAAAACTCGGCAACATTTAATTGCCCGAAGAGATCGACAATCATCTATCATAAATATTTATTCAGTTTCTTTCTAAAGCATTTTCTTCCATAAAAAATAAAAAAGTTTTATAAAATTAAATTATTTGTAACTGTTTTTATCAAGTAATGTTTATAATTAGTCTAATAGGATATAAAAATTATTACATTTTATTGTCTTCATTTGATCTCCACGATCGACAAGATTGTTGCATGTGATGAGAGTTATCTACACACTATCTATGCGTACGTACGTGTACGTACATCTACGAGAGTCGATCGTTAGAGGATTGTTTAATTGTTTTCTACATAAAATACATAAGTACCGGTACGTACGTATACATGCAATGCCAATAGGCCAGTGTGTACGTAATTATATTCATTGATCTTTTGTTTTGTAGTTGTTGGATGAATCGAGACCAAGCATTGCCTTCTCATTTATTAACGAGGTAGGTAACTTTATAGATATTCATTCAATATTTCTCTCATTCTTAGTATTCTCTCTGTAAGTTTAATTTAACATGGTAATTCGACTGCTATTCATAAATAATTCTGATTTCTATTTCTAACGCAACTAGACTCGAGTCTAGACTGTTGACTTGTGAGTGGTGAGTCTGAGTGTTGAGTGTTGACTGTTACTTGTTTAGTGTACTGTTTGTTACTGTTTATGTTTATTAACCCAAATTCAATAAAATAATATGTTAATTAAAAACAAATTATCATCAGTCTAATATTAAATAGATCAAATAGCCGTCTGATATAGCATGTAGGAATACTCTCTTTACAATATAGGCCTAGTGTTTTATGAAGAAAAGCAAGGTAAGGTTGATAAATTTAATTTGAATTTAATTTATTGACTATTAATGCACTTGTAAGACGCACCCCTCGACCCCCGGGAATGGTGCGTCACTTGTCAGATGTGAGTCGGATTTTCCTATACCATGACGCACCTGTGTGTCTCGACTATGACGGACCTTTTCTTACAATGACTGTGCCTGGACGAAAAAATATGACGCACCAGTTCTAGACTTTGACTTACCATTGTGACGCACCCCGTCATGGTAAAGCTCCGCGCGCACGTGGCACACTATGCATCGGCGCGGCGCTAGTATAGTATTGCATGCATTGTTGATATCGACATGCATGCATGAAGGCTAGCTGTAGACCCAAATACACGTTATCATCCTGCACGCTATTGAGGCCGAGCTCGAGATAAGATTATCGGCGATGACATATGAAAATGTGCAGAAGTCACACAGTGCAATCGCTGACATTCTTGTGACGTCAACACATGAATATTCATGTCTCAATCCAGCCTAGCACAAATGCTACCGATCGCGATCATCGCGGCAAGAACCGAACCAGCCAACGCAGTGCTGGAACGAACGGGGTAAAAATAAACAAAGTAACGAAAAATACCTTATTTCTTCCCTTTTTTGAGAACCCAGACAGAAGACAGCATGAGAGAGGATTTGAGATCAATTATTATTATTTGGGGGTTTCCATTTTATTTGATGTCATCAAACTCGATTTTGGGCGCCCGGTGCGAAAGTATAGATTCCATGTCAATATATTTTTTTTATATTCAAGGAGTTTGCATGTTTAAAAGCCCGGTACGCGGTGAGTATTGCGCGGACAGACCCGTTTGTAAACATAGCGAGGCATTATGACGCACCCATGTAAAATGACCGACTATGACGCACCCCATTCTCCATGCTGTGACTGACCAAATGCTTCCATGACCATACCCTGCGTCATTCATTTGTTGGTAAATTACCCAACCATGACGCACCTTTCCCGGGGGTCGAGGGGTGCGTCTTACAATTGATAGGTGCATAATGTAATGTCAAGGAGTAAGGGCTTAACTTAAGCCAGGCTAAATTAAAGGCCGGGTTATTCTGGCACTGTCTGAGTAGTATGATGGGGAGCCCTATGTCTGCGCACCTCACATCAGCAAGCAATGGTCATATTGGCATTAGGATCATATACATGTGTGTATACTGGGTATTGGGGATACAGATGTAATTTTGTTTGAAATGGAGGTTTTTGTTATTTAGATTTTACGTTATAAGTTTGTTAAGATACAAAATGTAGAAAGTTATAAAAACTTACATTTACAGCCTTGTTTTTCGTACTTGTTACCCACACCTCCATACGGATGACGACTGCTCTCAATATGTTGCGCACTAGTGAGGCCGCTCTACATGGTTACGCACCATAGATACGTACGCAGAATGTTACGCACACAAGCTATTCTACGAAGACCTGGAAGGGCCAAACTGACAACGTAAAAAAATTAAAAATATTACGTACGTACGTAGTAATTATTACGTACGTACGTAATATTTTTTATTTTTTTACGTCGTCAGTTTGGCCCTTCCAGGTCTTCGTAGGAGATCGACGAACCGATCGCGCCGGTACCACTACGAGCGCTGAGGGCTCCCTTCATCATAATCGTGAAAAATACGAAATGGATGCTGACGGGACAGTCTCGATAGGAGTTATCGACAAAAAGTACCCAAAATTTCAGGAAACCCTCTTCAAAGGTCACAAAACAAACTGGTAAGTTTTAATCATCTATTATTCAACATAAGTATTTAGATTTAAGTAAACTGCAATATATTTGTTTCACTTAAATATAGCCAAAAATGCACAGTGATGTAGTTTAGGTATGGGATGTGTGTTGGCTGCATTCCTACACAGTCGGCAATGGCGTGTGCCTATGAGTGGCGCACCTTAGGCTTTGACCTGAAAAGGAACAAGAATTTCTTTAATATTCCTCTAGGCCTAAAGCTTTATTTTATTTTATGCCTGATATTCTAAAGAGTAAGTTTGAAAAAAAAATCTCATCAAAATTAGAGCAAGAACAATGCCATTTTCACAAGAAACGGTGGCCGTGTCATTTCAACATTGAAAAAACAATGGTGCCCATGTCTGCGCACTCATTCATTTTACATGCAGTTCGGGAGTTTTGACGTGAAAGACAACATTTTGAGGCTTGTGAATAAAATGTCTGAAATAAGACCGTTTTTTCATTATTTTGACTCGTTTTTTGCATGAATACCTATCGCTATTATAAAGATGAAAAGTTTGTGTTCGTTGCGTGTTTTGCTTTATTAGAATCGCGCAGTTACGCGTGTGCGCAGACATGGGCACTCTAGCCATACATACATTCTAACCATAATCCTAACTTTAAGTTTAAACATAACCCTAACCACAACCCTAACCCTAACCCTAACCCTATTTTCTAAATACTGTACAGTGTATGAAATGAGCAAATCAACTTACAGAGAAACTACATTTAGGGAATGAGGAATGTTGAAAAGGGTTACCAAATTCCTTTTCAACCTGACAGGGCCATGGGGGGGGGGGGGGGCGGAGATCATACATGTATGTGGGTAATTGGGTTTTTACAGACATGTATTAATCTTATAGGATTATTTACATGTATGTACATTTTATGTCTGGGAGCAGGACTGACCTGTAACATCACCATCTGAAAGACTCTGTATCAAACCTGAGTCCAATCAGATTCAGAGAGCTGACCGTACCATGGACATTGCCACTAGACCAACTAATATCTCTGATGAACCTCAATAGTCTTCTGTGCAAGAGAATAATAACACAGTGGGTACAAAAAGTTACTGACCTACATGTATATTTTTGATAAAATTACAATAAACTACGTTACTAATGCTTTAAAGTGTACCAATCACCTGAAAAAAATAATTTGTTTTCAGCTGGAACGTATAAAGTTAACCTCCAAAATACTTTCCCTCACCTTCTGTGGGTTAATGGTTAAAGGGAATCTTGAATTCAGGGAAAGGTGAAAAATAATTTGTGAGCTTTCTCATTCCTTTTATATCACTTTGGAAGAACATTGTAGTAGAAACATCCCCTGAAAATGATTGCTCTTCAAATGCTCTTACATTCGAAAAATGACTAGAAATAGCCGTACATTCATGCCACTTGTGTGCGCAGTCCCAGATACCCATTTCTGTGTGCTGTACATGTTCTTTTCAGTGAAATTGGATCAATTTCTTATCTATTTTGATGATTCAAAAACAACACGGTGTAAAACAACACTTATGTACACATGGTCAACCTTTCCCAATTCCTTTGAGACAGGTTTCTTTCACAATGTAATTGCATGACCAGAACTCAACTTTATCTTTAAAGAGTATGAAGAAAATAAAAGAAAACATTAAAAAACCCTTGTGCGGAACCGATCTCAGAGTTTGGTTCCGCGCGGGCTGTATTTTGTGCAAGTCGCTGTAATGTTTATTAGATATTTAAACTTCCTATATACATGTATCTCTTAATATAGAATTGATATTCGAAGCTCATACCGGTACTTTAAATATCGTATGGTGACAAGGAACCCCTAACATACAGAGCAAAATATAACATTAGGCCTACATATTTTGCTGGAGAATTAATTGATCTGTCAGTGATTAGGAAATAAATAGTTCTCTTGAAAACTTTTATTTTCAGTGAGTAGGAAACAATGTTATGCCTCCAGAAGAAATATTGTTACTAGTGACATGGTGTGTATTATAGGAAATACGTACGGTAGTTCTTTGAAAAACCTATTACTATTATTGTGTAGGAAATATTCTCTGGAAAACTATTGCTGTCAGTGCGTAGGAAATACATAGTTTCTGGAAAACTATTAGTAATTAAATGAAAAGATGTTTGGTACTACAGAATCAGAAAATGGCATTGAAGAGAGACATACTAAAGCTTTTCGTCTTGCACTCATCAGAGTATACCGTAAAAATGAACAGAAAGCCGAAATCGAACAATATAACCGGAAACTAAAGGAACAAATAATTAATAATTACTACCGGTGTTAAAACAACTACTATTACTGTGTAGGAAATACATACATGTACATGTAGTTCTTTGGAAAACTATTGCTGTTAGTGGGTAGGAAATGCACTGGAAATCTATTACTATTGTGTCAGAAATACACTGGACAACTACTATTACAGTGTATTACTGTGTAAGAAATATATAGTTCTCTGGAAAACTATGTTTGTAGGAAATGCACAGCTCTCATGAAAACTCAATGTTTAGGATACATACATGTACATGTAGTTGTTTAGAATACTATTGATGTTAGTGTATAGGAAATGTATAGTTCTCTGGAAAACTATTGCTGTTAATGTGTAGGAAATACATAGTTTTCTTGAAAATCATGGAGCAAAGAAATGGTATAGATAAGGATTAAACTCCTGCTTGTGTCAGTGTGTCATGATGGAATTTCCTGAACAAATACCTGTAAGTCATTTCCTTTCGGATACAAATAACAAGGAGTGATAAAAAAAAATTGTGGTCAATTTAGTATCATAAACGTTACTAGTCACACTAACTAAATTTGATATCTATTATCTACACTACAGTGTTCTATTGATGTAAAGGCATATATATTTGCACATCTGGATTAGGGTAAAATGTACACTATAAATGTATCATTTTCTTTATAATTCATGTTTTGGAGAAAATTTCATTTTCAGTTGAATATGATGACGGTCTCCTGCGTTCACAAATCCTGTTAATTGCAAAATGTTAATTTCCCATATTGTATTTTTTTTTTTATTAAAGAAGTAAATTGTTAATGTCTGACAATATGTTTATATATTTTTTTTAAATCTGTAATACATGTATTACTATATTTTGTATCATGCTATTGAACGCAGAAATAAAATCAATCAATCTAAATCTAAAATTCTAAATACGACCTGCTGTTAGGCTCACTGAATGAAGATGTGATTGGCCAAACCCAAATTAATAGGCCTATACAAGGTTCTGGCATCAATAAATGGTAATTTATGGGCGTAAGTAACAACAACTAAGTTGATTGCAAATCATGACCACAACAGACCACCAAACTACGATCGATAATCGAATTTGCTATAGAGTAAAGTAAAGAGAGTGCAGCAACAAGTGTGCACTTGTGATCCTATTAGGCCAAGTAAAATTAATTTCTTGTTTCTTGTCTGGGTTTTTCAAAAATGAGGAGGGAGGGGTTCCATGTTATTTATGTGCTATTGGGTCAATTTCAACATAAATTTTCAAAATTTCATTTCATTTTTACATGCATTACAGAGGCTCAGAACAAAGGTGAAATTGCATAAATTTATATTAATTATCTTTTTTTCTTTACCTCATTGTCTAGATGTCCTACTATATTTATTCCTTTAATTTCAGAACAAATATATCAAATAATAATAAGTAAGGAGCATGGGATGAGAAACTAGGAGGTAAATTTATTTGGCCTTTAATTTACTAACCCTGTTTTGTACACATTGTGTGTAGCATTTCATAGTGAAGCACTTACAGACAAGTATGTTATAAACTTGTCTGTCTTGGAAATTTGTACAGGGCAAAATTTAATTTCTTAAGCTTACAAAACTAATATTTCATCATTGTATTATATATCAGCTGGTATTACTATAATTCAGAAATATTACAGTTAGCATTTTCATGTTAACTATTAATAACAATGAGAGTACAGACAATTATGCATTAATTTGTTTAGCCCATTTCCTGTTTCACTCTATTGACAGTAATCATAATACCGGTATTCTGGATTTTATAGCACTTAAAATGCATCTGTGATATGTCTAACACTACATGTAAGTGCTTTACAGATATATTATTTGTTACCCTAATACCCTATGAGATATATTTTTGTTTTATTTTTCCCCTATTACAGACTCTTCATCACATTTACACATGCAGTGTGAGATACTGAAACAAGTGCTGTAGTTTCAATAATCATCAGAAGAAGAAAGTCAGATCCAGTCTAGACTGGATGACCATGCTGAGGTAGAAAGCGTGTCACATGTGGCTCCAGAGTCAAATCAGCTCACTCACTGGGACAATCCCAGCAACTAAGTGGAGGAAGGTCTGTCTGGCAGCCATCCTCGTACTGGTCATCTTTGGGTACATTGGCCCCTGGGTCATTCACCATGGTAAGACCACACAGGTGACCATCGAGTGCCTGGGCGCTAAGGTCGCCCAGCTAGAGGAACAGTATGGACCCTCTGGAGTGACGGTCCTGCACCCCGCCCGCAGCCTGGATCGCCCGAAGGTGCTGCCGGTGACGGGGAACGGGTACATCGAGTTCATCGTGGATCACGTCAAACCAAATAATCTCCATCTTAGAGGCGATTCGTGGGTATCTGATGCACCGTACCGTCCACTCCTGCGCACCAAGATCGAAGGGTACAGCGATCAGCGTGCAACTATAATCAATTACAAGAAAGGCTTTATAGAACATATACAATGTTACTATGTAGAGGATTCGTGTGTACAGGTTAAAGTTACTACACTAGCTCACAGGACACGAGAGGCAATATTATATCAGGAAGTGGAGGTAGACAATACTGCATCTGTCCCAGTGACGTTGCTTGTTTCAAGGAATGGCCCTAATAATTGGAAAGGATCAGCAACAAGCAATGAGATCTTTGAAGTGAATGGAAAGTCAATTGAGTATGTGATATCTACAGGGAAGTTTCCAGCTCCATATGTCAGGGACACGCAAGGGCAGCATTATGTGGCATTGGTGATCGCAGCTACAGGATTTGACAAAAGAGTTGAAGTAGCTCCTGGCACTAAATACTCAAAAACAATTCTTGCAATTGCTCGATTTTCAGAGCCAGTGCTAGATATTCATGCAGACACTGATGTCCTCGCAAGTTTAACTGATAAAACAGAAGAGGAACTGTTTTCTTTGTTACATCTAGATTTTAGGGACATTTTGGATGAACATGTAAGTGTGTGGTCAAAGAGTATGTGGAATAGTAAACTACTTGTAGATCCCTTGACAAGTGCAGAGGAAAATCCTGACACTCCCCACTTGACAACGGAGCTCGTCACTGCAACGTTTTACTACATGATGACGTCAGTGAAAGCCCCCCTCCTGGTGCCTGGTCTTAGTATACAGCAGAAGAAGGAGTTAGTGAGTGCCTTGCAGCGACCGCAGTCGTGCTTTAACGGGCAACCAACGTTTGATAACCCCGAGCTTTGGATGCAGTTGGGGAAACCTCAGGAGCTACACGATCTGATCTCACATTGGATGCATACGTTGTATAAACATGGCTGCAGCTCTCTCTTATCAGCCGGAGTGACAGGAGTCACCCAGGCCATGCTACTCAGTGTCTTTTCTGCTCAGTTCACTGACAAGGAGCTTTCATTTCATGCCGATCCTGCGCACATCAAAGGCAAGTTCCTCTTTGAGAACGTCCTCTACAATTCGTCCTTCCTGCAAATCAGCGTGGATCCGTCGGGACCGGCCGAAAATCAAAAGGTCACGCTTCACGTCAGTCATTACCAGAATCAAGACGATAGGGTTCGCCCTCTGTATGCATGCGGATCCGGATGCCTTCAGGCACTGCAGCTGACAGAGCAAGACCAGAAGCTTGACCTGAAGTGGACGGAGCCACAAACACCATTTCTGTATTTGTCCCATGACCGAAAGCACCTTGAGTATCTCCAGAAAATTATCCACATCAAGAAACTGCGTTGGTTGGACGAGATACCAATCAACAACTCCGTCCAAGACCACCATGGATTCAGAGTTCCAGTTATTGTGTGGGTTGTGCTCATCAGCCTCATTATATGTTTTCATGTTGTTCTGGTCAAAATGATTTGGAATGAGTACTGTCGTGATGGCTCCCCAAGTAAAGCAAAGTCATCCAAATTTAATATGAAACCGTAGCTAAATGAATAAATTCATGTTTTCAATGTCTAGTGGATACTGACTACGGTACATCCAAATGATTTCACTTTTTTATCATTTGGTAAATCAGAGACTTTTACAAGTGGTCCAGATCTGTGAAAGTATCATTTTGCAAAATACAGGAATTGCAACTTCAAATTTTGCAGTCTGTAGAAGCTTTTGGTCTTAGTGTTCGGAAACTTATTCAAATTGTATGGGAATAGGGGCATTTTCATATTTCACACAGATCTTAATTCCACTTCTTCTCAAAACCGAGTACTAAAATACTTGTCAGTGCCTTTGCTAGATTTAGAAAAGAACGAAAGTTTCATTAGACTTCCAACCAATATTAAACAAAAGTTGTGGTGAATCGATGTACATGTAGACCAACCCAGCATATTTTGCTTGGGGTGTTGAATTATGCAATTTCAAAGACATTGTCTGTTGAGAGGTAGAAGTGCATTATCCTACAGAGTTAATGCCCTTCTGGCGCTCAACTGACAATATTATACTTTAGATGTGTATGTAGTTTTCTGTGTCTAGATCAAGACTTCGATCAAGACTGCATGCTGAGAATTGGTTGCATGGCTCGGAACCCTTGTTTTGGTACAAAATATTCATGTGATTTTGGAAGCTCAAACAGTGCATATGAAAGGATTGCAGGATATTCAAATCAAAGGTCATATCCATGAAAAGATGTATTGTTCATTATAATTGTAGTTATCATTTAAAACTCTTGTGGGTTGTCACAATATTAAAAATAACATTTCTTATATATATTTTGCAAATTTTGAATTTTTGAAACTCGTCTTGTGCCTGAAAACGTGTGTAATGGCAATCCACAGTGTTGTGAAATGGAAGTCATGAACCTGTACCGTGTAAATTGGAATGATTCTTTCTTCTTTCTGCTTCATTAGTTTGTTTTGAGTCATTTCATGAAAAATGTATTAAAGGCCAAGTCCACCCTAATATCAAGTTGATTTGAATAAATAGAGTAAAATTAAACAAGCGTAATATTTCAATTTTTATAGATGTGATCAGTGATAATAAAGAATCCCTTCCTTTTATGAAAATAAGTTACAATAATGATGATTTTACATGTTCCATATGGAGTCAAACCATGTTTTACATTATTGAAGCAAAAAAATTAAATATATGATATTTCATATAATAAAATACATAAGGAAAAGTGAGTGCATGACATCATCGGTTCACTCATTTGCATACTGCATATGCTATGCATATGCACATGCTATGCATATCACTGTTTCATGAAATAATGCAAAACTTCAAAATGCCGTAACTTTCTTATTTTACATCCGATTTCAGTGAAATTTTCACTGTTACGCTTTTTTAATTTTACTCTATTTATTCAAATCAACTTGATATTAGGGTGGACTTGGCCTTTAATAGAAAAATTTCATTTTAGGTTGCTGGAGAGGAATTCCATTACATTGATGTGGCTTTGTCTTTTTCCATGTTTATTTTTTAATGTATGCAACTCTGTGGAGTGACTTCCTAGAGAATTAACAACTGAGATTGATTACAGTGCAATGTAGTGAAATTATTGATTTATTATAGTTTATCAATGTACCCTATAGAAGTGATTATGAATTTTTGTATATTACTCCCTGTAGCAGCTTAATATAAGGTTACATGTACATGTAATGAAACTACAGTGTAAAGCTGAATATGGAAATTGTGGTTATGTGCCAAAACCTAGTCCTTGGCTTTTCCCAAGATCCATATGGTTGTACATATACATGTATTTTAGGAGAGGCTCACTTTACATGCTACATGGCATCATTTTTGTTTTAATACATACATACAAATCAAGGTTGTTCTTTGCCAAGTTCTTTACTCATATCTTTAATTCAGCCTTGGTGTAAAGCAAGGTTATGAGGGAGAGTTCGCGATTGTTTTGTGGCCTTCGTTTCAATTTGACATGCAATTATGCACCAACAATTCTTCAGCCAAACCACATGAAGAGCTAAATCGGTATTCCGTTGCATTTTAATATCCTTCTGATCTAAAGCTGATGCTTGTACTGGTTTGCACTCTTCGAGGGTGGGTGTGGTAGAGTAGTCATTATCTCTTGTGTTAATTTGATATGCATGTGTACATGTACATGTAATGTGGCTCAGACTTCACCACAATGATGTTGCTGGGGCCCATCTTATTTCATTTCAGATCTGATCAGCACATGTGCATGTATAATTGTTATTTGTTTTGAAATTTGTTCGTTTTTATGCTCCCTCCCCTCTCTCTCTCCTTCTCTCTCTCTCTCTCTCTTTCTCTCTCTCTCTCCTCTCCCTCTCTCTCTCCCTTCTCTCCCTCTCTCTCTCCCTTCTCTCCTTTCCCCTTTCCCCCTTGCCCCCTTGCCCCTCTCCTTGCCCCCTTGCCCCTCTCCCTGCCCCCTCTCTGCCTTTCTTTATTTCTATCTTTGTGCTTTTTGCTTGGGATATTTGTAGAATTGAAAATGTGAAATTCATATTTGTATGAAATTTAATAACATTTGCATTTATCTTTTCAAAGATGTTTGGGTTTAGTGGGCAAAGTTGCCAATTCATGCATTTTTAAGTGTGGATTGGTGCATTAAACATCAGGGAATACTCTGCAGTCTGCTCAGATAAGATATTTGAAATTCCAGTTGCAGCCAAAGTTTTATTAAATAAGCACAGGTACCTGTAGTTAATTAACTCTATTTCCCTTATTCCTAGTACCAATTGCATATAGTACCCATTATTTATGTAAAATTCAATCTGTAATTTGGATTTGTTTGGATGCTCTTTGCTAAATGTTAAAGAGAAGGTAAAGCTCTGGTAAAGATGAAAAGTAATTTATGACCTTTCTCATTTTTTTCATGTCAGTTTGGAAGAACATCATAGTAGAAATGTCCCCTGTAAAAGACTGCTCTTCAAATGCCTGAATATTCAAAATGTGACGAGAGAAATCTGAAGCGTTCAGGCCAAACATTCATGCCACATGAGTGTGCAGTAGCATATACCTTGTACTCATATCTGTGTACAGTGCATGTGCTTTACGGCGAGATTGGGTCAATTTCTTATCATTTTGATGATTCCAAAACCTCATAGTATACACCAATTCTTGTGTATACATGATCAACCTTTACCTGATGCTTCGAGACAGTTTTTTGCTCAAGGTAATCGCATGACCAGAACTCAAATTTATCTGTAAGGTTGTTATATATGTTCAGTGCTTGGTATTATTTCAGATAAGCATTTTAAACATTTCATGTACACAAGTTTGTTTTATTTTTTTCTCGTACCCTCATGTAACCATATGTGAGCTCTTGGATATATTATTTGCTGTAAGATATTTGATTTACAATTGTACATGTATATTTAGTTTCGGAATTAATTTGTTTCCAATTACAGGAATGTGCTTACGGTTATAGGGTATATGGTTTGACCAAATTGAATTTCTAGTGAATGTATCAAAAATTTATGACTTACGTAGATATGTCTATACTTTGTGGGATGTAGTGTATGTATGCATATAGAATGTGTTACCATTGATCAGAATTTATTTGAAAGGAATAGACTTAAGAATATTGAAGTAGAAAGCTAGGCCTGTATCATTTGTATTTATGAATTCTTTTTTTTACATATTCTAAATAAAAGGTATGTTCTAGTGACATAGTGACAATTTGGTAATTTTTGCAGTAAATTTAGAATGTATACTATTTTTTGCAAAAGAATGGTTTTCTTGTTGTTATGCAGCATACAAAGGAAGAGAAGCATTTATTAATTTTTCATATTTCATATTTATGATTAATACAGTGCAACCTGTATACAAAGACTGCTCAATGGAGACAAGAAAATCAGTCCTTATGAGCAGGTGGTCTTTATGTACAGGTGACTTACACATTTCAATGAGAAACACTTATCAAGGGAAATCAAAATTGTGGGTTTCTAGACAGGTGGTCTTTCTATACAGGTGGTTGCTAAAGCAGGTTTCTTATTAAACACTCCACATAACTTAAGTTATCTTTGGTTTGCTCCAAAGTAATGGTGTATTTGAATATTTATTGTACTTTATGAGCATGAGCGTACATGTAGTGGTACTGAACATTAAAACAATATTCTTCATGACAACATGGAATGACAGAGTAATAGCAACAATGCAGAAATTTTTGAGAAATGTTTTAGGAATTATATTATAAAGTGGTACAATACAGAGAATGTGAATGAAATCTGTATTACTGCTTGCTTTGGGCCTGTAAAAGATTGTAAAATATGATTTTTAAAGACTCTTTTTCCGATCTTGTGACAACAGTTTAACAAAATGATATCAATAATATTTCATCTATGGATGTACTCCAGGTGTAACAGCTTGGCACAGAACAATTGTACATGTAGTTGCCATAGTCTCAATTTTCCCGTGTATGTGATGGATTTGGGTATTACAGTCTTGTCAAACAGTATAAAAGATCCAGAACAGCCTGTCAAAGTGCTCAGAAAGTAGTTTGATTGAAAATATCTTTTGTATTACTTAATAATTCTACTTTCATTTGGTATTATTAACAGCCTTGTGCTTTATCACAATTTTGGCCAGTCTGGATTGGTGATTTTAGTTTGGTGTGATCAGTATATGAGGATAAGTCCTTAGTGAAATCTTACAAAATGCAATGCCTGTTTTTCAAAAATGTATTTCACATTGTACCCATCCCCATATTCTGCTGTACTGCACACCTTTGTATTACATAATCATAACAAATGAATCCTCATCTTAAAGGGAAATAGCAGGCTTACACATGATAACAAATTGAATGATATAATAAAAGTAAGACATGTTACTAATCAAACTGAAATTGTATTTATCCAGTGGTAATTTACAGGCACTAGGTAGTTTGGAGTTGTTTTAAACTATAATGGGTTTTTTTTCATTTGTAGATCTCATTTCATTTTTGTTTTAGCTCATGATTATAATAACTTTTGTATGAGTTATTGACTATGTAAAGGTTATTAAAACAACATCAGATTATTGCTGCACACACAGGAAAATATCACGCTTCTTTTTTCTTTTTTTAAAGTCCTTTGTAGCTGACGTTTTGCTCCTATATGGAGCAAAACATTTGTGAGAGCAAAGAAGCTCACAATATGGTATAAAAACAGGGGGAGGGGTGTATTATTACTATGACAAACAGCAAATGGGTTGTTGTTGTTTTTTTAATCATCACAATCTGAGCACTAGCAAACGGTGAAACCATTTGAGGGGGGAAATTGTTTACTGGTTCTAAACATAATGGATATTCCCATTGTGTTACAATGTACCTGTTTAATGAAAACACAAAGCACATTCAAATAATACAATGCTACATAACATGTACAATTGAATTGAGTTGTTCATAGGCAAGTCCTAGCTATTTTGTCCTCACTGACCACATGTAAGGGTAAAGTATATTTTGAATAATTTTTAATAAATTTGCAAATCCTACCAGAGTTTGGATCATACCAGTTATCAAGTAACATGATACTTCTGATGTCATTTTCTGCTCAGAATATCATAACCCATTGCTTGCTGTAACCGGGTGGTCCCTGTATTAAGCCTATGGGAATTTGAGAACTCGGTAGTCCATGGGTTAATCCTTGGTCATGTATGGGACAACACCAAAAGACCTAATACCTGGAACTTGCTGTCACATAGTTGTAGCCACATTTTACATGTTTTTTTTTTGTTTTAAAGAAATGTGAAATTTTTCATTACTTTCAGGTCCAAGTCGGAAGGAGAATTCAGTTAAAAATTGTTTGAAGAATTTAAGAGGGAGAGTATTTATCTTTCCCCTTTAAGAGTGGATCGGTGGACCCATAAATGTACTTGTTCTAATAAAAAATTGAACTTCAATGATTGTTTTCATGCTTCGTTTGATTATTGTAATATAAAATGTGTGTTTCCCACCCTTACATGTGTTTCCCACCCTTACATGTTCAACTAATTTATGTATATTTCAATTATCAGAGATTTACAGCGGGGAATGAATGTGTAAGAGGTTCCAACAGTTTTATTATCTGTAGAGATGTCCCTACCCCCTCCCCTTAAAATAATAAATGTAAGACAAGTTGGATTTTGCCTATTTGTGACTGATTTATAGATACAGATAGAAACAACATATAGGAAATACATGTACAATGTACTGTTTGAAATGTGATATATACCGAACCA
The DNA here is from genome assembly GCA_025617745.1 of Heliocidaris erythrogramma. Taxonomy (NCBI): domain Eukaryota; kingdom Metazoa; phylum Echinodermata; class Echinoidea; order Camarodonta; family Echinometridae; genus Heliocidaris; species Heliocidaris erythrogramma. The sequence continues at coordinate 17,748,990 of CM046861.1, forward strand.
AGAAACCATACTAAACTACAAAAAGGCACTAAGCTGTTTATTCCAGTTGATGATTGATGATATATCATGTTGATAATTTATGTTTCCTTCAGGACCGTAGTATTGCAATGCATAAAATGAGTCGCCATGGCGGGGCCCCCTTTGCATAATATTTCCATTAGCATTGAGTACTTGCGAATGTGTAAAATGCTTATATTAATACACATTCATCGAATGTGAATATGTGGGATTGACCAGTAGGCATTCATTATTTGCTGTTTTCAGATTGCAGAAATTAGAGGGGCCCCACCAGCGCTTTGCATATTTAAGAAATAGCCAGCGGGGGGTCGGCAAGTCATGCATGCAAATCAGATTTTAACGGTCTCGATTCAAGCCTCTTGATTAGTGGAAATCCATTTGTAATATCTCAAGGGGCAGGGAAGAGGGTGGGATACAATGCAATGTGTTAGAGTTTTAAAATTAAAGGGAAAGTTGTAAGATTAAAGGTAGTTGTAAGATTTAAAAGGAAAGTTGTAAGATTTAAAGGGAGTTGTAAGATTAAAGAGATTAGAAAGTTGACCCGAGTAGATACAGAAATATGGAGGAGAACAAAACAGAAGTTTCAGAAAAAATCTTGATTAGAAATGAGAATAGATAATCTTTTGAAAACTAAGATCACTTGAATATTGAGAATCTCTCTTTAGCAATATGATCATGATAAGTATGTCATGAGTGCATCAGAAAGGGAAAACTCTCCCTTCTGTTGTACAAACACACACACACACACAAACAAACAAAATAGAAGTTTTCCCTTTTTTATTTTAACAATACATCTTTTTTTTTACATTATTGGTAGCATTTTTTTTTACTTGTTCTCCAGCAAAAAAGGGTCAATTCCATTATCCAAATTGAGAAACTGCCTACTTGAGCAATTTGGGTACGTAGCCAATAGGAGTCTTCTCCTATGTATGACATCACACAATATGACCATATAGCCTACTTCTATATAATAGGAGATTCTCTAAATTAAAAAAAAAAAGATAACTTTTCAATTCTGGGGTTCTCTCTTTGATGTTCTCTTCAATTTTTACTTGTTTTTATTTCTCTCTCTCTTTCTTTCCTATCATATACAGTGAAATATAAGTGTACGTCACTCTGTTCCACCCATGCCAACTTTCCCTTTAAAATATTGGGGGTTTGGGACAAAAAATTTTTTTCGTCAAACCTTCAAAAATCGCTCAGTAAGGGGTTATGGGGTCCTCTTTCGATCCATAATTCCCTGACAAGTAAAAAAAAAAAAAAAAAAAAAAAAGGAAAAATATGCTTTTACATATCCCCTATACTTCCCCTTCTCCTTCTTTTTTCTTTTTTTTCGACGCCAATAGGGGGGGGGGCCGCGGCCGATTCGGCCCCCCCCCTGGATCCGCTAGTGTAGTAGGAGTAGTAGTAATAATAGTAGTAGTAGCAATAATAGTAGTAGTAGTAGTAGTAATAGTATAGTAGTAGTAGTAGTAGTAGTAGTAGTAGTAGTAGTAGTAGTATTATAGTAGTAGTAGTAGTTATAGTATAGTAGTAGTAGTAGTAGTAGTAGTAGTAGTAGTAGTAGTAGTAGTAGCGTTCTTGACGGATGATCATAATCAAAATTGGTATAATGTTATGGTAATGGAATCCTGGATCCTCTTGTAAAGATAGCCTGGATTACTTCCTGCGATAAAAAAAATGTGAAAAAACCTTAAGTGGCATAAAAACGCTCCATCCTGCAGGGGAAGCGCATTTAAGAAAAAAACAAACCGGTTAGTATTCGCATTCTTCATCAGCAACCATGATGCGAAATTGATGTTAAACTTTAAAATCCGTTTCTGAAGCAGACATACACACAAGGTTACGTCTGCTCCTGGTCGGACGGATTTCAAAACTAACCTGTTTGAGAAGAAAATGCGTCTATAACTGCTGCCTCTGTGGTAACCGCGCCCCTTGTTATTACGCGTTTTGAAGCAAAATAACAAACATAGTCACAATTTAGTGACCCCTTTTAATATTCCAAATGACTGAAAAAAAAGAAAATAGGAAACATTGTAAACATCATATTAACAGTCAAAATCAGTGATGGCAAATACATATTTTGAAACAATCATGTAGTGCCTTAGTGTAGCATCTGTCGTACTAAAGAACGGTAAGCATCACTGTTGCACCAGATGCTGTGTAATTTTAATCATGGTATGATGTAGGGAGTTGGAACTACGAACATATTAATACGAATCTTGTCTTGGCACAAGCAAGCGTCACTAATGAGTCATTATGTGACGAATGCAATGCTAAGCCGTCTTAATGAATCATCACTAAGACGCTGCATCCTTCAATAAATTAAATTAAGAGTGCATCAACTGAATTTTATTTTTATAATTAAAAATTACACGCTTTTGGTATATGCTTCCCTCCTTCTAAATATTAAAAAAACCTGCATGCATATGAAAGCAATATTTTAAATGATTACATGTGACTGTCTGAGGCCTGATAACTGTCTGGAGAAGAACAATTGCAAAATCATATGATTGTACTTCAAACCCTTGTATGTAGTATTGCGAACGTAAATTATTTTGAAAATTGAATGGAAAATAATTATTGGAAAAGAGTACTTGTATCATGTGTATTGGTATAATAGTGGTTTTAAATAATACATTGTGTTATTGCGTAGGTCTATGCACAAATTCGATCAACAAGATTATACTGCATGCCTTAATGACAGATTGTGATAAAATCTATGTTCATATCATCTACACAATGAAATGGCAGAAATTCTGTTAAATGACGTAGTGCTTTCATACAGAGCCAAATTACGAATGAAGATAATGGAGACTTAACGAGAACCTCCTTCCTCTTCACACATGCGAATGTAACTATGGTGCGGTCACACTTTCCCATAAAACTAGCCCTTACGGGCACGTATGGCCATGGTGTCGTGGCTCTCCACTGCCTGTCATATGCTACTTAGCAATTACGGGGTCTATCATGGCGTTTTCTTACACTCTGGTTTGAAGGAAGATTCAAATTTTCAAACGTTCAAAAGGCCAAGAATCAGCCATGTACCTGACGTGACGTGGCGTAACGTAGCTTTACGTGATGTTACGTGGTGTCACGTGGGGTTACCTGGCCATTACTGGAATTGGAAATCATATAGCCATACGTATAGCTATAGCTGATAAGGCCAATTTTTATGAGGATCTGAGGTGGCGAATGTATGGTTATCATAGGCTTCTAATAGTGTTCATGGCGCCGTGTGTATTGGCTCTACCTTAATTGGCTATCATAATTATATAGCTATAGGATTTACTTCATATGAAAGTATGACCACATCATAATTGGTTCATTATCTGGCGTACATATATGTGGTGAGATGATTGGGTCCTTTTGGCCTGGAGGAGAGAAAAAAAGCAGTTGCACAAGTGGGTTGAATTAATTGTTGAATGTAGTTTGTCGAATCAGACCCTTTTATCTTTATCTTTGTATATAAGCTCACTTTGTTTTCCACAGTTCAAATTGTGTAAAATTAGAAGCAGTTAGTGTATAGGCGGGGACAAACATAATCGTGATTGTAGATGAATCGTGTGGTAATGTAAATGTTACTTGGTGGAGGAAATGCGAGAGGGGTCATATTAGTCTGCAAGCACAGACCCTAATTTGACACTTTATCAGATAATCATTGTGTCTTGAGAGAAGCCTAATTCAGCTACCTTCTGGTCATGTCAAGGAGCAGCTATAGTACATGGCCTATGGTAGTCTTACAGTGCAGACACTCTTTTATGACTGACCAGGGTTTGTGCCTGCAAACTAGGGTTCTATATCGTGTTCCTATTCCCTTCTCTCTTTCTTCCCCCCCCCCCTCTCTATCTCTCTCTCTCTATCTATCTATCTCCCCCCCCCCCCCCCCCTCTCTCTCTCTTTCTCTCCTTCCTGGCAGGTTATTTTTCTCTCATCTATATGCGTTTCAATGTAACCGACTAATTTTAAAAGCTTCCATCCCTTGTCGATTTCGTATCAGCAGCTATGGAGCGAGCTATTAAATCTAATACCTCAGACGGATAACGGTATCAAAACGTCGTTTTGGCCTATTTAACCTGCCTTACCGTAAGAATTCTGTATTTTTACCGCGCGCCTTTTTTGTAGCAAACAAGGTAAGCTGCCGGTTGTAGCGGCGTTGTCATGGAAACCATTATCTAGTAATTGTGGATTCATCAAGGTGATGGAACAAACATACACTGCAAGGAAAGATCAAGATATTATTGCATGATTTTCGTTGAAAACAAATATCTTGGAGAGGCGACTATGCCAAGGATTGTGGACCCTTTATCTGTCGATTTTCAATCATAATACGTATATATGCACCCCCCCCCCCCCCCCATCAATATGGCAACTTTGTTCTATTCATATACGCTGATCATCCGTCTTGTCCATTTAACCTTGACTCATTCTAAACATAATTCATGAACTGCTTTCCACCATACATACAGCACGGGAGAATATGGGCACCAATCATGTTGATATTTATGACGAGTCGTAATTCCAACTCATAAATAAGACAATAATAGCTGCCGAAGCTTGAGTGGGTCTGTTTTCACAATGCAGGTATTTCATTATTTATGTCCAAGCATAGGCGTACGAGGCTGGGCGGGGGGGGGGGGGGGCTGGGGACTCCAGCCCACCTCCCCCCCCCCCCCCCGAGGATTTTTAAATTGCGAGGTACCCAAATTTGCTCATATTTTTATAGTGATGTGCCCGAATGTGTAATTTTGTAATTTTCATTATAAATACTGTAGTGTCAAAAAATAGAAACTGGAAAGTTGTTATTCGGGCAAAAGGTGTCAGCCCCCCCCCCCCCCTACCCCAAACCCCGCGAAAACCTGCCCGTATACGCCTATGTTTTCAATTAAAGATACTCCACAACTCTTGGCGGAAAAAGAGATCCTCACTGGATCACAACGTCATAAGAAACTGAGACAAGAGTTTTAAAGACACTGATGGCAAGATTTGATGGAAATTTGACAAGCTCGAGAAATAAATCACAATTTCATTTTCTTCATCCAAACTTTCAATAATCTATTTCCATAAATCGTATTTCAACATGGGGAACTTGTTTCACTAATATACCTTGCTTTATTTTGTTTGTTTGTTTCATATTTGTTTGTTTGTTTGTATTTCTATCGTTTTTTTACAAGTCACTGAGAAGGGAAAAAGTAAACATTAAACGTCTGAGAAAAATCTTCCATACAAATGACGATTATTCAATTTTGTGGTTTTCTGAATAATGATTTCCATTCGTCAGTTCTTATTACAAAAAAAGACCCTCTGATTTTAGATATGCAAAAGTTATCAAATTAATTGCAAAGAGACACCGCTTTCGATTATCCATACCATATGTGTATGCCTTTTGGTTGAAGCGACGTAAACATTAAACTCTCTTGATGATGGAATAAGTCTTGAATGCATTCACTTTCCTTAAACCGACCCCTCTTCCTTGCCCTCGTTACAGTCTCACCCTCCCCCTCTCGTTCTCTCCCTTTCCCTCTATCATGTCTTCCATATATAGTTCCATCCCCTTGCCCCCCCCCCCTTATTCCCCTTTTACACGACACTTTAATGCATTATGTTTTCTCTTCTACATGATGCCCCCAAAAATAAATAATAATAATAAATAAATAAATAATAATAATAATAATAAATTTTAAAAATAATTAATTTAAAAAAATTACAATTAAAATTAAAATATTAAATGAAATAAAAAATAAAAAATAAATCAATAAATCAATAAAAATAAAAATAAATATATATATATATATATATACAAATTATGTATAACAATGCGCCCTCCCGGCTATTACCATAATGGCTTTATAACACAAGGACTTGGATATATATATATATATATATATATATAATCGGACCTTCAGCATCAAAAGCTTTCAAAATTGTGAATTAATCTGAATATGGTTCATGACTGTAAAAATATAACTAATTATCTGTCTCTGTATCTCAGCAAAAATCCCATCCGGTTTGATTCAGTAGGTACGAAGAAATCATAGTGATATTTTGTAACGTATGTCGTAATAAGTCCCTTCCATCCAAACTTTGACACAAGGGAGACGCACAAAGCATAGTGGGCAACTCCAAACTCCTTGAAATCGTTTGAATAGGAACTTACTACATGTATTTTGTTTTTATCTGCTACACTATTGTTATGGCATTGCTTCATTTGTCATCATAATGATCATCGTTCTTGTTCTTATTTTATGAGGGAATTTGGATATTTTTTCCAAACCGAAATAAATCATGAATGTGAAAAGATAAGCAGTTTTCAGAGTTTTAAAACATGTTGCATAATTGCCAACCTTCCATAGGAAACATAGGAATCTTGCTAAGCAAAATTAGGAATACAGTGTATATTGTATGCTTTCGAACAAAAGTTCTCATGAAAAGAGAGGAATCCAGGGCTCCTCACATTAGTTTGAAGGCTAAACATAGGAATCATTCCTCTATATAAATAGGAATGTTTGAAAGTGAATGACAAACTTATAAACTTGTTTATATAATCAAATTACTTGTCTTGATCTTTTTAGGAAGAAATTATTGACATGATTATTTACCTTTGTAGAATAGAATATGCATAGAATTTGAATATGTTAGTAAACAGGTCTACTGTGAAGAAAACATTTCCATTCATGTAGATGCAAAGAACATTCAAGTGACAAAAGATGGAAGAAAGGGAACCGTGACATGCTCACTTTACAAACAAATCTCAATTTCTTCGTGACTACTGGACCAAATCGGACGGGGTCTTTACTGACTGGTTGAGAAATAAGTTTAATTTCACAATCCAGGATGACTTTTCATATTGCAAAACGATCTATTTCGTAATCAATACCCAAATGCTGGTTGTAAGTTTTTCTGGGAAATGCTGTATCTCTCTTTTCAGCTCACATGACTTTGTGTATTTTATTGGTAGCCTGACTAGCTACTCCCGTGTTACTTTTCCCGTCTCTCCCTCCCCCTCTTTCCCCTTTCTCTTCACCAGCCCTTCCCCTTTCCCCATTTTCCCCCTCTTGCTGTGTCATTGTGAATTAATATTCATATGACACGGTATGATTTACTTTTTTTCACATCAATTTGTTATCGTGATTAGATATATCAATGTCTAACTATGCCGAAGCAGGACAACTTTGTTCTGTGTTTTTTTTAACATACATCTCTGAAAGTAGTCTGAATCTTAATATGAATCTGACTATAGTTAAAGCTACTTTTAAGACTTTCCACCACAAAACTAATTTTCCTGCTGAAAAAAAATGTTATACATACCCTTGATTTTTCTTTTCTTCACCAGAGTAAATTAAAAGTTAGTTGTTAAGATACATGGTATTTTCCTGAAACATCAGTTTTCTCTGAAAGAGAAAAATGATTCTTTGGTGGTTGCGAAAAATAATTAAAATGTGAATGTAAATATGCCACAAGAATAATTATATTTTTTCTTCATGATCGTTATTTTCATCATCCAAGAGAGTTGATTATAGCCTGCCACCCTACCGCACAAATGAATCAATATTTCAATTCTATCAGATCATTGTCTGTACCACTAAGACCATTCTTTATAGGAACAAAAATTTCAAAGTCAATCTCATTCTTTTCGAGGATCTTAACAACTGCATATCGTCTGTTGAAGTTTATTCGATCGCAACGGCGCCTACGTCAACCCTCGGCATCATGAATACTGGTATTGTAATCACGTTGATGTTGATATCGTTTCTGGCTGTACCTATATGTGCCGTATCCAGCTCCCAAGGTGAGTTATATTTGCTGTACTATGTAGGTGTTAAAATTCAGATATCGTTGGCCAAAAGACCTTTTGGTAGCCCTGCTTCATATTGTCTTTATTCACTCGTGCGTGAAGTATATAGGCTATGTAGGCCTATCATAATTATGAGTGGCATCAAAATGAAAGAAGAGGACCCAAGTGTAATTTATTAATCATTATTTACAGCAATAAATCGATGTATCTACCTATTTGCTAGTTTCCCAAACTAAGCCGTCATTCGAGAAAAACTAAGTCTAAAACGCGCAGCCCCTGCCTGCGCGCGCGTACTCCCCGTCCACCAATCCAATCGCGCCACCGCCATACTCTTCCTCTTCCGTTCTCGCCCGTCAGAGAAGTGACATCTATGAAGCTAAGTCTTAACCTAAATTGCGAGATTTTTACCTCCAAAAGCATTTTTGGTTGCCTTTCGCAATAAAAATCCCGTTCACCATGTTTTCACATTCATTTTGGTGTATCGGATTTTTCCTGAGTCAACCTCCTTCACGGTAAATTAATGAAATTACTTTGCCGTTTTTTCCTCACTTTCGGGGCTTTATTCACAGACGGTGTACTAGTACACTGTGTCGGGCTGCCCCCCGTGTCTGTAGGTGGTTGATTCAACGCGCTTAGACAAGCGGTCTTATCAAAACGTTGTGTCTCCGTAATAGGAGTTTATTCCCACTCCGACTAATGTGAGTTGGTTGTTACCCTTTTATAGATCTATATTGTTTGTAATAATAAATTTATTACCAAATATGGGTTTCTATATTTGTTTGCTTGTCTTTATTTTCAGCCATGTCGAGGTCTCCGTTTCGGCTGGCGTTCCCCAGTATTTAAATACTTATAAGGGGACTCGCCCAGCCTTGGAAGGGTTGGCTGCGAGATTTTCATCTCGCACCAACATTATAACTTCCCCGGAGCCTCGACCAAGGTAAGTTAGGGCCTGCCTTGTGTACGGCTCGCCCCGTTATGAGTTCGTCGTCTGTTCTGACGACCAACTCATGCGGGATATACCGAGAGAGTGAGTCCTGAAACATATGGCCAATACCTCTCTCGAAGAAGAGACTTGTATAACGGTGAGAGTGAGTGCCTAACCCGTCCAATACCTCTCACCGATAAAACTGTGGGTCTACCCCAGCCCACAGTTCGTCTCGCTCGAGCTGCACTTCTCGCTCACTAGCCATAGATGTTGTTCGCTCAGGGGTCGGCTCTCTTTGTCTCTCTCCGCACGCTTCTAATCCAAGCAAGGCGGGAAAGAGTAAAGAGAGTCGTGATCTTCCTAATGTACCCAGTACAAAGGGTTTACTACGGAAGCGGCGCCCGTTTTCAAGTGGGTAAAGGGAGCGGTCACGTGACCGCCTGCCCAGAAACGTAGGCGCCTGAGTACTGCCCAGCCAGCAGGCGGGGCGGACTCTCTCCCCTTGACATCGACTGTGTGTTCACCTCATGTGTCAGGGGGCCAAGAAGAAGAAGGTTAGCCCCCAAGGGGCGACTACTTCTTCTGAGTCGGGCGTCTCCCATGAACTTCTGAATTATCTGAAGATCATTGTGGAGTGGAGTGGTTGGTCAGACTTTGTGTCCGTACCTCCCACCACGCCCGACTCCAACACCCCCCCCCCCCCCCCCCCCCCCGGGGGAGGGGGGATACCTGTACCCACCAACCCGGTCCGGTTCGGATACCGGATATCCGATTCGGATACCGGTTTTTACACCGGATATCCGGTTCGGATACCGGTTTTTACCGGTTATCCGGCTAGGAAGACTGGTTTTCCCTTGTTTATCACCACTGCACCTAGTGGGTGGGGATCCGGTTCCTTTATCAGGTATCCGGCTCATTGTGTTTGGTCTCCAACACACAAGAGCCTTGCCGCCCAACTTTGGGCGTCTCCCGACCACGTTCAGCTTTGATCGTCCGGTCGGGGCTACTCCCATTCCAGCGGCACTATGTGCTCCGCCTGGGGAGGAATCCTGGGACTACCTAAACCGCCCTTCTTGGGATCAGTTTTCTCAGTCCGGATTTTCGGAGGATGATGCCTCTTCACAGGTTGAGATTACACCCCAAACCAGTCGGTCCTTGGCGGTAGAGACTCAAGCCCTGCTGGAGAAATATCTTCCCGACACCTCTTTTCAGAGTCGGGCCGATCCGGGACATCCGTCTCTCCTTTTTCAAGGTGAGCGTCCCTCCAAAGGCATCCCTCTTACGGAGGACTTAAGCGAGTCTACATGACTTCGCCTCACAGCCTCTTTCATCTTTGGTAGGGCCCGTCCCTCGGCCAGGGAATTCACTTTCTCTCAACAAGACACTCTCGATTATTTTACGAGAAAGCCTTGTTCCAGTGACCTCCTACATGTAGGTGGTAGGCATGGTGTCAACTTTCAGAGTGCACCTTACGCCAAAAGGGAGAAGTTCCCGTCCTTGATGGAAGCTCATTCCAGGACTGGCCTGAGGCTGACTGCCTACTTGGGTACGCTCCTTTCCCTACGCTAGGAGCCAGGAACTTGAGATGTCCGACTCGGACATCATGTTCCTACACGAAGCCCTCTTGTCCTTGACAGGCTCGTGGTGGTCAAAACTGTCTGTGTCGACAGCATAGCCACTAATGCCAGGAGGGAACTTGCACTTTCCTCTCTGGGCATTGCGGATGCGGACATACCTGCCCTCCTGGCCAGGGTCCCGCACTCCGGCCAACACCTCTTGGAGGTAAGGTGTCTGATGTGATTCGACTTGAGGTTGATTCACGCTAGCAGGCGACGGAACTTCTGAAACGCCTTAAGTCCTCGGCTCCTAAGCCGCAGGCCCAGGCTAGTTTTCCGCCTCCTAGACGCGGTGGCACTTCCAGCTTTCAGCCTCTCGTGCACTGCAAGTTCAGCCCAGTGCCCCTCACTACAGGGGGCCAGGGCGGAGCCTTCTCCTCGAGGTAGGAGAAGGCATCGTCGCGGTCGGGGCCGTGGTTCGGCCCGGGATTCGCGGCGAGTGCGCCCCGAGCGTTGGAGGAGAGGGTTGGCGGAGCCTTCCGCTGCAACCCGCCTACATATCGCCCCCTTTCTAGAGCACATCTCCTCCGAGATTCAAGAGCTGCTAGAAAAGGGCGCAATCGAAAGGGTAAGAGACCACCCCCATCTGTGTCTCTCCCTTATCTTATAATTCCCAAACGCTCGGGGAAGCTCAGAATGATCTTGAATATGAGGGTCATCAATCCCTTCATTCCAAGAGAGCTTTTTCCGCGTGGAAACTTTGGCCTCCTTTCTTCCGGCGATCAGACCGTCAGATGTGGCCATTTCGGTAGACTTGAAAGATGCTTACTTTCACATACCGATACACCCTTCTTCAAGGGACCTTCTAGGCTTCGCCTTTCAGAGCGAAACCTTCCGTTCAAGGCCTTACCTTGTGGCCCGAAACCGACTCCTCAAGTTTTTACTTGAGTAGTCTCTTCCCTAGCCGCTTTCCTCAGGTATCGCGGTCTGAGACTTTTCACTTGCATGGACGACTGGCTCCTGGTGGCGAGCTCTGTGTCCGTCTTTCAGTCACGCATGGACCTACTTCTCCGTACTACGCAAGAAGTATGATTCATAGTCAACTGGGACAAGTCGGAGTTGACTCCTACCCGCAGACCCATTTTCCTGGGTGCGGAAATAGACATTGTGAACCAACTTGCCCGCCCCAGTCGGGAGAGAGTTCTAACTATTGTCTTACTGGCTCGATCTCTTCGTCGCTTACGTCGAGTTCGGGCAGGCCGATGGCTCCAGTCCTTGGGCCACTTATCGAGCCTTGTAGATGTCCTCAAAGACTATCGGCTTCATATGAGGCCGTTCCAGCTTCATCTGCTGAAGTTTTTCCAAGCCCAGTGTAGACTCGCTCAAGGTGTGGATTCCTCTATCCGAGGAAATCAAACGCCTGCTTATCCCCTGGTCGAATGAGTCGTTCCTTCTTCAAGGGCAAGTCTCTTTTGGACCAGGTGGTCTCGGGGGACTGGTCACACCTGTGCACCTTACCCCACATCAATATGTTGGAATTGATGGCAGTCTTCATGTCCGTTTTTTTTTTTTCGAAACATGATTGTAGGTCACTCCGTCCGGATTTTGACGGACAACACTACTGTTGCTGCCTACATCAACAGACAAGGCGGGACTCGTTCCACTACCCTGAACGATCTAACCGCCAAACTTTGGAAGTGGTGTCGGTCTCACCGAGTGATTCCGATCGCCTCCTATGTTCCCGGGCGGGACAATCTGATTACAGAATTTCTGTCCCGGGGCATGTGTCTCCCCTCCGAGTGGCCACTGAACCGAGAGGTCTTCGACACCTCTGTTCAGTCTGCGCCCCTCTGGAGATAGACCTGTTTGCGACAGCTCTCAATCATCGCCTCCCGAGATACTGCCCTCGGGTGCGAGATCCGGAAGCTTGGGCCCTCGATGCGTTCTCCCTTCAGTGGAAGAACTTCCGGGGTTACGCCTTTCCACCGGTCTCCTTAATCCCTCAGGTCCTGGGTAGATTTAGGAGGATCAGGCGTGGTTTCTGCTCATAGCACCTTGCTGACCGAGGAGACCTTGGTTTCCTCTTCTTCTGTCTCTGCTGGACGGTCGGCCTCTCTCCCTTCACCGGAGAGCAGACCTCATAGCTCAGCCCCTGTCGGGGATCCTCCACCATCGCCCGGCGGCTCTACATTTGACCGCCTGGCCTCTATCGGGGAGGATGCGAGGACGGCAGGACTCTCTGAGAGAGCCTCCCAGTTCATAGTCCAGAGCAGAAGAGATTCTACCCGAGCTGTTTACATCTCGAGATTAGAAGCCTTCCATGCTTGGTGTGGGGAAATGGGATTTGCTTCCCGTTCTGCCCCGGTGGGTGCTATTGCAGATTTCCTTATCGCCCCTTTTCGATAAGGGCAGGTCCCTCTCTACCAATCGTGGTTACCGGTCCGCTATTGCTCCGGTTCACCTTGGTTTTTTTTTTTTTTTTTCTGATGGTTCGGGAGTTTCTAACTCTCCCTTCTTGACTCATTTGCCGAGGTCTGTCTTTTGAAACGACCAGCAAATCGCCAGTTGACTCCTGCGTGGAGCCTTCCTTTGTTTTTGGACGCCTTGGCCAAACCGCCCTTTGAGCCGTTGTGCAAAGCGTCTTTACACCATCTCTCGATTAAGACCGCCTTCCTCGTCGCTATTGCTTCTGGGCAGAGGAGAAGCACTATTCAGGCTCTCTCTACGGCGCCCGGGCATATCAGATGGGAAAGGCAAGGTGTACGTCTTGTCCCTCGACCTTCGTTTATTGCCAAGAATCAGAAGGATTCTTCTGGCTCAATCGAAGTGTTCTTGAGTCCTCTGTCAGAATTCTCTTCTGTCAAGGAGGATAATTCTTGGTGCCCTGTTAGGGCTCTCAAATGGTTCTTGGATAGGACTAAGGTTTTTCGTAAGGATGATCAGCTCTTTCTCTTTTCCCGTCACCCTTATTCCCCAGCATCACGGGAGACTGTCTCCCGTTGGATTGTCGAGGCTATCCAAGCTGGGGGTTCGGAGGCTCTCCTGTCTGAGAATCCTCCAAGAGCGCACGATACTAGGAGTGTTTCTACCTCTGGGCGCTCTTTCTGGGTCCTCCTTTGGAAGACATTTTGAGGGCCGCCTTTTGGCGTTCCCCTACTTCCTTCACATCCTTCTATCTTAAGGATGTTCTTTCGGGTGAGGTTAGCTTTGCAACCTCTGGGTTGAGAGCTGCTTCGTCGTCTCTGTCTGCCCCGCGTTAGTTACTCCCGTCCTGGGACATGCCACCCGGTTTTTATCCGTGCTATTCTAGCAAATAGGTAGATACATCGATTTATTGCTGTAAATCAAGAAAATTATAACTAATTTTGTTATTTACTAGATAAATCTATGTATCTACCTATGTCCCTCCCTCCAGCCCCTCTCCTTGTCTGACATGTCCTAGATTCTGTCTCTGACTGCTCGGAAGATGAAGAGTATGGCGGTGGCGCGATTGGATTGGTGGACGGGGAGTACGCGCGCGCAGGCAGGGGCTGCGCGTTTTAGACTTAGTTTTTCTCGAATGACGGCTTAGTTTGGGAAACTAGCAAATAGGTAGATACATAGATTTATCTAGTAAATAACAAAATTAGTTATAATTTTCTTGATTGTGATTAAGATATGATTTAACATCGATAAATCTCGGTTTCCTTTTTTCTGGGACGCACTGTATATATAGTTTTATTCATCATGTGCGACGAAGCACTGCTATGTGGGGAACTTGAACAATTCTGCACTCAGCATAAACACTGTTTATTGTTCCAAATTTCATATAAACCGTCAATAAGATATAGTAATATATATATATATATATATATAATATATATATATATATAAAGGTTTATACATGCAAAAACGTAATATTATATAACTTTGTTCAAGTTATGTGAAAATCATATTCCTGGACAACTTTTTGAAAATTTGTATTATCAATTTAAACAAAATAGTGTGTGAGTTGTAGGCCAATTACATCACAATCTCATGACTGAGTTGCCAATTTGACTCGTGATTTTCATTGTTTTCCCTATAGTTTTTCATGCCACTAAAAAAACATTACTTTCTAATTACTCTTTTTGATCTGTGATTCTGATTTTTTTGCTTCAATTAAAACCATGTAAATTTTTGACTGGGTTTCCCCTTTAAAATGACTATGCTCACTCATGCATGCGTGAATGGTATGAAGAGGATTAATATCTTTTAATTTGATATATGAAAGATAAGTTTACATTAAGTATTTGTTTGAAAATTTGAACTATAAATAATGTCCACTTTTCTTTTTTTGCTGGGTGTATATGTAGGCTACCGTATGTACTCCGAAATGTCGGTACAGTTGAAAAGGTTTTTCATTCCCCGTACACTTCCGAATTGAAAGTTTGATCATATATATACTGCTTTTTAAATTATGACAATTTAGTTTATGATTGATTAAATCGACTCGTTCTTAATCCTCTAACTGCAGTAAAGTATAGTCTATCGAAAAGTCTGAAATAGAAAAGGACACAATTGAAGATTAAAAAATAACGGTCGATCTTCTCTCAAAAATAGAATTCAAGTAAAAGGCCAAGCTATTATTTGAGAAGATCTTGAAAATATCAAGCTGCTTGATTGATCAATAAACCTAATTCTTGCTGTTTAAGCAAGTAATAGATAGTATATGAGGAAGAACGTCCTTCCTTTGTTTGCTAGCATAAGACCCCTATGTCTGAAGCTATTGTACCATGCGCGAGACCACTGAACATGCTGAACTCTACACTACGAGTTCAGTGCACGAGATCTACTCCCCATTCTTAAACAGTCTATTATTTTTCATTACTGAATGATGCAGTGGCAAGAGTGGACGTCCAATCACAGAAGTTCCTTCCTGATGATGCTAGCAGTG